>MU006103.1:77285-197906 GCA_010093705.1 Patellaria atrata CBS 101060
CATAAACCGATCGGCGCGTTGGAAAGCGCGTAATGTGGGTCAGGTGTTGGAGGTTAAGAGAGACCGGATTGTGGGTGAGGGACGCATAGGGTATGTCGGGTTCGCGGAGCTGAGGGAGGTGGGCTTACAGGACTTTTGGTTTCCGGTGAGGATGGGGTTTGTGGCGTGTCTGAGAGGAGAAGGGGTTAGGATAGTGTAGGGTAAGGGGGAATTTGGGCAGGGCGGAAGGTGGAGAGTGGTATGTTCGCCCTGAGGTTGGGGTTTCGGGGAAGTTATGGTTATAGGTACTGTATGGGTACATGGGCCTTTGAATTGGTGTTGATGTTGTTTACCTTATCGTCGTGGCTGTGGAGCTGGGAGCTCGATGGGGATGATACCGGAGTTCAACCACCAAAAAAGAATCTTGGCATAAGTGCAACTTTCAAATCTACCTCAATCCTCAACATCTTCATCGATTCCCATCAACAATAATGCAGATCCGACTTTCCCACCCTTCAATGGGCTTGGGCCGAACAGTGTCGAACGAAATACCCATTTCAACCGTCCGTATTTGCCGCTTCCACGCCGCAGCATCCCGCAAAGCAGAAGAAAAATGTACCATCCCATATCCTCCCTAATCCTTCATCTCCATCCCCATAGTCACCGTAACACTCAACACTTCCTACTCCATCGCCCACTAACATCCTCAAGCCGAACCCTTCTCCCTCGCGCGCCGCTCCCGCGCGGCCGCCTCCACGATCCAAACCCTCAAACCCCGATCCCCCATCCCCCCCCGGCACGTCATCGCCGGCCTCCGCGGCGGCCAATTCCGCTCTGGGCAGCGCAACGACGCACCCAAAGATGCGAGCACGCAGTCAAACCCGTCGACAAGCGCGCAACGGCCCAAAGAGCTGATCCGGCGTGTCGTCTTTGACATCAAGGAATCACCGCCGTCAGGTCAACGGCCCCGGGAGCTAACGAGACGAAGCACCTTTCCGCGCAGCGGTGGCCCCGGGGCCGGGACTCGACTCCGCACGGGGGGAGGGCCGAAACGGCGGACGGGGGAGAAGCGCAAGAGGGAGAGGAAGGGGGAGAGGGCGGAGGAGGAGAAGTCGCTCGAGGAGGGGCTTTCGGACGAGATGATCAAGCTGCTGCTTTCCGAGAACGCGAAGTTTCATAATCGGGCTGAGCGGATTAAGTTGCGGGAGCCCGAGGAGCTGATAGGGTCGGGCACCAGTGTTGCGACGCTCGCGACGGAGAAGGGCGCGAGGGATCTTGTGAAGAGGCGGTTGGAGATTGTGGGGAGGAAGGTTGAAGGTTATATGAGTCCCAGACGGATCAGGCAGAGGAGCTCGTGGAATCAGTTTGTGTTTCTGGATGGGGAGGAGGAAATTAAGGGCGCTAAAGACGCCGGGGCGCTTGGGATTGAGAAGGTGGATGAGGAGGTGAGGAGGGAGGTTGTTGAGAAGGTTGTTGGGGGGAGGTATGCTTTGACTGAGATGGGGTTCGGGGAGCAGAGACAGGGGGTTTTGAGCGCGCTGAGGAAGAACCCGAGCTTTGTGGTTGAGGATGAGAGGAGATTTTTGGGCGTGTTAGATCCGCTGGTACCGGCGACTGCTAAGGGAGGGAGTGAGGTGGGAGTGAAAACGTAGGTTGGTACTAAGTCGATACTGGGTCGATACTGAGTCGGTGTCGAAAAGCATTATTAGATATGTAAGATTACGGAAGAATTTATACTGTATTGGATTACTTTAGTCTCCCGGCCTAATGTCCTCTGCACTTACCCACTCATGGACTAAATATCCTTTTTTTTTTTCTGGGATGACTAGTGCAAGAGGCTGACAATAAAATATCAAACCCAAAACTCACACAAACATACCTATCTGAACGCAAAGCGCGGTTATGAAGGGGATGGGTGGGTTTGAATAAGGGGTACGGGGTGGTTTCCTGGGTGTCTATCCAGGGCACCCCTTTTTGTGGTTCTTTAACTGGCCTCAAAAAGTCACGTACGGGAGGGGAGGGGTTCAAGGGTTAGTAAAAGAGAGATATTTAATGGTTTATTTGGTGTATTCCGTGGTGTATTTGATCAGTTTTCAAATTCGGTTTGGCACTTCCGTCGAATCTCATATCTCACTTTTGCAATCTCACTTTTGCACCTAGGGGTCTTTGTAGTTCTTTCCAAGTCCTTTTCTTTTTTTTTTTGGGGGGGGGGACGGAGGGGGGTATTTTCTATCTATTTCCTCTCTCTCTCTCTCTCTCTCTCTCTCTCTCTCTCTCTTTCTCTTTCTGCAACACAATCCATGACACACTCCAGCTCAGCTATGTAAGAACAATAGATGATGACCCGCTATGCAAGATAAAAAAAAAAAGGGGGTATATGGTGGTAAAATAAGGGGAAATCGCCACCGTGTACAAGGGGTGGTACATGACTAAGTCCAGGTTATGACATGAATGATATGAGAACATAGAGTACCTGTTAGATGTTCATAAGGGTACACCCCCCAACAATGATTCGAACACCATCTCCTCGGTACAGTTCCACAAATCCTATAATTGTGCTTTCAACAGTACATCCGTTGTACCTCTTACTCCTCGCCAGACCCATCATTTGCTTGAATCACGATATCAGCAACCGCCGGAGCCGCCGGCATAAGATGAGGCGGAATAATAAAACTCGTAGTGGCATTCCCACGCAGAAGGCGAGCCGCTGGAAGTCCAGTCGGACGCGTCAGATTCACCGACGAAAGATCCGCACGCCTAAGATCCACAACCACAGGCGTGTTCCTCGGCGTGGCTATATGATGAAGAGTCCTACGCGCCCGACGTCTACGATTCGGAGCCTGACCCGCAGCACCATGATTCGTCGTCCGTCTACCAACAACAGCAGTCTGCTGAGCCCCTTGCTTCCTGAGCTCGGCATCGTAGACCTTCGCATCGGGGTCCGTGTCCAGCGCATCGGCTCTCGTCCTCATGACACCGGTCGTGTGCGCGTCGAACCCGAGGTCCCACATGAACTCCGGATGACCGGCCGGTCGGCGCTTATTGCGCTCCCAGAAGAACTTCTCCTTCCAAAACGGGCCCGTGCTCTCGCACACGCGCTTCAGGTGCTCCGAAAACGTCGGGTCTGCGCCCTCGATGATGGCGCGGTTGACGCCCCGGACGCGGGATAGGGGCTCGAGGAGCCACTGCTGACGCTTCGTGTTAGGCGCGGGACGGCGGAGGACGTCGTCGACTGGCGCTTCGCAGCACATGAAGCATTCCTTCCTGACGCTGAGGGTGTCGTCGGGTTTGACTACTTTGGAACGCGGACGCCAGGTTGGGATGAATCGAGGCTCCCATGCGGCGCGGATCTCGATGGTCAATTTACAAATGCAGTGACGGTGCTCGAGGATACCCGCGAGGTGTTCAAGGGCGAGTCGACACTCGCCTTCGGAATGCGGTTCGACGATGAGCTTGAGGCGTTTAAATCGCTCCGCGTGGAGGTATACGACGTTCCTGATCGGTGTGTAGGTCTGCTTGCAGGAGATATGGAAAGTGAAGGTGTTATTGCGAAACATGGCGTCGACCAAGTTTGGTATAAACCCGTTGCTTGAATTTAGGATACGCATGCTCTCGATAAAGGTCCAGGCACTATTGAGGAAGAACCTGCTAGCCACCATATTCTGTGCAAAGGTCTTCTTCTTGTCTTTGGAGTAGATCACAAGTTGGCCGGTGTAATGCCTGAGGAGTGTCCACCCGAGATGACCAGAGACGAAGGGCTTGCACATCTCGTGGAGTGCCCAAGAACAAGTGATGATCTCTCCGCTTGGGAGGAGGTAGTCGAAGAATTCGTTTTGGATCTCCTCGGGGAATTTATCTAGATTCGAAGTAAAACGACCCCGATAGGTATTGACTGCGAGTCTAGCCGCCGCATAGGGCATCACAGGTACTGGGCCTCGACGATGAGTCCCGATTCGCTTCACCCTCGAATGACGATCGGTGTTAGAATACCTTGAATCATACGAGGGATCCTGTTGCTCTTCAGGAGACTTCCTGTTGACAGAGGTACTCGTATCAGTGACCGATCCTGAAGTTACAGGAGTCGCAACGTTGTTCTGCAACTGCATTAGGTTGCGAGCGAGAATTCTACCAGTTCGAAGTTGTAACCCCTGGCTCCGGGTTCCTCTACTAGGGGTAGAAGGAGGATCAGGCTGCCTCGGGGCCATGTAGACAACAGGTAGCTTTCGGTGTAAAGGAAGTGAGTGTGGGAGGAATTGTACCGGTAGTAATGGATAATATATAGGTTAGATTGTAAGAGATGTAGGTATGAAATTGAGGTTGTTGGTTGAGATCCAAAGGTTCTTCTCTGTCTTTTGTCTGGGGAAAGAAAAAAGAAGCTAATATCTAAAATCGAGGAATTTATAGGCAATTGGAAAGCACTGGGAAGCACTGTGAAGAGACTATGGTTCTTATAATCATAAATGCCTAACCAATATTCAATCTCTAAATCCAATCTGTATGGCATATTCACGGTACTGTGAAGAAAATCCATGATACATAAAGAACACAATGAAGAAACTAGGGACGTATGTTATCATCTGTGAGAAAACA
This sequence comes from Patellaria atrata CBS 101060, assembly GCA_010093705.1. Taxonomy (NCBI): domain Eukaryota; kingdom Fungi; phylum Ascomycota; class Dothideomycetes; order Patellariales; family Patellariaceae; genus Patellaria; species Patellaria atrata. Next base: position 81,855 of record MU006103.1, read on the forward strand.
ATGTAGAAAATAGGGGTGTAAACTAACTTAGGCACATGGCATTGTAACAGATTATAACAAAATTCTTGTTTGCGAAAAGGACAGTGAACGGTAGTTCAGAGGTTAAAATTGATTTCACATTTTGTAACAGCAGAAATTCAACAGATTGGGATCAGATTAGGATCACGAATATCTATGATTACATCGATTAAAGTTCATACAGTGAAGAGTTTTAAGATTCGGGTTGCAAGTACCATGACCAAGTAGAATAAAGACAAGGTCAGACCTTGGGTAGCTTAATTGCATATCAGTACGAGCTGCAGGAAATCAAAGAAAACGCCTTGGACAGTTAGCACTGTGTTCAAGTATGTCCCGATTACTAACCGAATGCTGACTGTCTATCAGAGGAAAGCCATACTTCGGCAGGTAAAATCACAGCTCCCACCTGAATGCTATGGCCAATGTGTTCCCTCACCAATGTCCTCGTGGGGTACATTGTCATAATTGACGATAGCCTTAAGACACTCCCATTGGTAAGATGGAAACAATAGTCCCTCATCATCGAATAATCCGATGAAAGGGTTTAAGACAAATACAGGGAGTTCAACCTTTACCTTCGACATCATCGTTGATCTTAACTCGTCCCGGAAAGTTGGATGGATGCAGCCGCTGAAGTTGACCTCCTCAATTCCGTATAATCCAGCCAATGGTTCCAATAAGAAAGTCTGGTTAGGAACGGCGTGAAAGACAAGATGTCGGTTGAAAAAGTAGTGATAGCAACTACAAAGCTCCTCTTCCGGTTCAATGGCCAAGATTTGAGACAGCGTTCTACCATCAGACTGCACGGGTTGCATGACTGGCCCAAACTTAACGCCATGTTTCAAGCGGATCTTGATAGATTTGATAGCGTGGTTGACTCCAAACATCTTTACCATCTCTTGGAGGACGTCGCGGGCTTCAGAATCGAAATGAGGCTTGATGAAGATCTCGCACTTGGTGATCAACTGCGAGTATAGGGACAAGAAGTGTTTCGTGCCCCGCCAACTGGTTTTGCACGACACATGTAGTCGGATCTTCCGGGTTTTGAACATATATTGAACGGCCTCATCATAGATTCGTTGATTGAGTCGGAATACAGTGGAAGAGCCATGTGGTGCATTGAAAGGTGCGAGTAGGGGCTTCTCCCTTGGCGTCCAATTGACGAATGAAGTCAATGAGAGCGGATTGGATATCAAAGGGTGGCTGGGTCGAATCTGCCATGAAATAGACTTGAGTTTAGACGCGATATCTTTCGACGTAGAGGAGATATCCTCATCCTTGACTGTCCTGCAGGTAAATGCTTCGTTTTTTGGCAGGATCTCTTCATAGATCATCAAGCGAAGTTCGGCTGGGAGTTTCTCGAAAGCGAATATGGTTGTATCTTCGCGAGCTTCCTCTGCTTCGTTCACTTAAACTGAAGATTAGCTCCAAAAGCTGGTGGGCGGGCGTAATTAGATACTTACTATTTTGAGCTGGTCCTTCATTCCGTACATCTACCATTTCGACATCATGCACAATATCTTTCTGGTTACGAGATGATGTCGTTGCGGAGCAGTTTTCTTGGTTATGTTCAGTGTCAACGCGTTGATTTGAATGCTGTAGATCTAATTCTACGGGGACGGATGGTGAAGATGTGTCTAACTCCATCGCGATTAATTCCGTTGAGCTGAGGTGTGAGGCATGTATTTGTTTTGAAATCCACGTCTCCAGAACCTTTAGCAGCTGGGTAGCTCAAGTCAAAGTAACCCTCTAAGAGTGCGCTGGGGTAGATGTAGAAGGTGGGTGAGCCATGGTCGGTCATTCCTTCCCCTCCAGGCATGATTTGCCCCACCTACCAAGAACGGAACGTCTTCCATTTATTATGTTGATTAGGTAAGAATACTGTACAGTACAGTACACATGAAAGTACTTTAGATACGGTATATGGATCTCTAAGCACTGGACTGTGGAAAAGTAAGGTACTTACTTTAGTTGTTGTCTTTTACATGTACTGTATTGTACAGTACAACGACATTATTAGCCATATGTGCTCGGTACTTTTATATTCTTCCTCTGAATATCGAGCCGTAAGTTCTCTCGATAGACTAATAAAGATTACATATATATCGTAAGTTAACTAAGACACCCGGACAGTCAATGTCGATGGGCCATAGTGTTCATCAGTGTCAAAAGTCGATCTCATAACGCCTGAATGGTCTATTCCCTTTAACCTGAAGCATGTGCCGCTCATAAGGTAATAAAACAAACGCCAGCCAGAAATAATAACATTAACATTGAGTTTGTTGCATCCTCGCTTCCCGAATTCCTGCTCGGTAAATCCCTCCCAATGAAACCATCCGGTGAGTCAGCAACGAAGCCATCGCCGGTGTCTCGGCCACCACCGCTCTGAGGAGAGATTGAGGAATCAGGGCTCTGAAATGAAGGGTTCTGTGTGTTCTGCGGGTTGTTGGTTGATTGTGTATTTTGAGGATCGTTTGCAGTTGGATCATCTGAATTCGGATTGTTTGAACTTGGATTATTTGAATTTGGGTTATTGAACCCAGGAACGGTGGTGCTACCTGGGATAATCGGATCTTGATTCTGATCTGTGCTGGATATAGAAACAGGTCCCTCTAGGTATGGTTGTATGGATGGAACATTTGTTGTCCCCCGTAGATCTCCGGGACTGAGGAGTCTATTCTGTAATAAATCGCAAGATATCCGTCCACCGTCGCCATCAAATGGCCCGGGTTCAGGATTATCATTCAATCTCGATGGACGTTCTGGGATGCTATTCGTGACAGAAATCGGAAGGTTGAAAATTGTAAAGAAATCGGTACCGTTGAGACGGTAGTTCTGATGGATTGTAATATTATATTGACCACGAGCGCTATCAGGACCTGCCCGCTGGCCATCTCCAACTAGACATCCAGGCCATGCCCAGTTGACATGCTTGACAGTACTTCCCGGTTCCTGGTTAAGGATAGGCGCAAGAGGAGGAGCACGTGTTGTGCCGTTCGATATAGTAAAGTTCTTATTGGTATCGTAACTTGTTAAAAACAGTGTGATGTTGAATAATTGACTTAGTGGGTCCACATTGTTAGGAGGTGGACGTAAACGTCCATTTCCGCTTATGTCTATAGAAATATGTAGAAAGTCTGTTAAGTGATGATTTAGTACTCTATACATTCTGAAAGTTTGCTGGAATCTCAGATGAACACTTACCACCACCCATAGGCGTAAAAGGCTGCGGCTAAGGAATATTAGTTCTGCTTCGATTCTAGTCATTTTCAATCGTTACTTACAGAATTTACAATGGCAAGGCCGGGAGTATAAATTTGACCACCCACCACATTGAAACCATTATTTATGGATTGCGACAATACTTCGCAATGGAATAATTGAAGTAAAATCACAATAAACCTTAAATATTGTGAGAAAACCGTCGAGAACTGATATGTCATAAACATTGCAACATGGAGGGCGATCTATGATGCGATACAGAAATTTTTTGGAGATGAGAACTGGGTGACAATGGGAAAGAAGACTGAGGTTGACTATAAACTTGGAAGACGTAATTATCGAGGTTTGCGAATATAATATTGAAGGTAATAAGATTATGACAGGGTCTTTCCTGCTTGATACCTTCCCACTCGAAGCTAGGACGCTTCGCTTCCCGATTTGGTAAACAGGGAGTAGCCTGATACATCTCTTGCGACAAGCGACATGTTTAAGGATATGCTGCTCTACTCACCCGGTCACACCACTATTATTCATGCTTTCTTGATGTGGTGTGGTTTTCATAAGAAAAAGAGTCATCTGTGAATCATAAAAGTGATTGCGTTAATGATGTGATAGTAAGGTAGTTCCATACAATTAGGTTGTTCTGGCAATTCGTACGGCGACAGTGAATAATACGAGCCATGAGAGTACAAGGCTTTATTGACTATATACGTACGAGAGAAGTATTGTGTGTCTTTCACAATGTCGGTGCAGCTGAAACTACATATCTCTTGCGCTAGGTCCCAAGAGAGTGATCATACTGCACCGTTCGAGATCTCGCCCAACACATTGTGAAGCATCCAGATCACCGGATGATTTGGCCTGCATAAGGATCACGGCTGCTCAAAAGGCCGGACTGATTTGACATAAGGGTTACCACTCCGTAACCTAGGATCTGTTCGGACGAGGGATTACGTTCAAGCCGGTCTAGGCGATGATGAACCTTATAGATCGTAGTACTGGAGCTGTGGAAAGTGAGAATGATCTCTTGCACAAAAGAATGTCTGTCTTCGATAAGTTGTCAATTAATACTGTCGCATTTGAGTGAACAATCTTGGGAATCGGTTATATAAAGTCTAAACTAACTTTAGCACGTGTGAGCTGCAATGGAAGCGAGTTCCGTACGAGACCCTGGAATTAGTCCCAAAGGAGCTAGAACCAAAATGCATCAATAACCTTGGGTAGGTACATAGTTCCTCAGCTGTACGGAACTTAACACCCCGCTGCCACAAGAACCAGTTGAACGTAGCTACAGCTCACCCAGTTATCCAGATATCAAATTATCAATAAGAGTCTATGGATTCTACGCAAGGCACTATTTTTATGAATAAAGACACAACCAAAAAGGATAGCAACGACGCAGAAACACCTTCCGAGTCGGATAAGCCGGCTACTAACGAGTCCAGCGATGAACGCGCGGCGGCCAAGGTGATTCAGGTAAGACAAAGATGTTGAGTGAATCCAATATTGTTCTCCATTCTATATATTTCATCCACACCGATATATGGAGATTGATCGTAAAAGCGAAATTATCGAGGTCATCGCGAGCGTAGAAAGCTCCGCGGAATGGGCTTGGATCCTTCAACTCGATGGTTCGAGGTATGAAGTCTAAATCGATACTATCGAATTGCACATAAGGGCTGACCTACGGGGAAGGCAATCAAAGAGGGTGACCCTATCCATTCCTCTCCGCTCACGTTCCCTGGCTAATCTCGGTTCAGCTCAGTATAGAGATGCGACGAGACCTATATCGCGCCGAAAGCGCACCAGCATGAGAGCTCAACAAGCTGAGCAAGCTCTGCAAGTTGGCTCAACTGAGCAACCCGAACAGTCTGGCGAAGCCCCACAAAGCTTACATTCCCCTAGCCATAGAAGACAATCCTCGGCTGCTCGGGATGCTTGGAAACGAGTCGGCATCGTAGCACGGCGGGCAGGGGAGAACGATACAAGCGACAGTGTATCCGATGAAGACAAAAGTCTTACGGAAGAGCAGCGAAAAGCTCGATATGAGCAGAAAATGAAGGCTAAAAGGGAGCGGGAAAAGACCGCTAAGATGATGGACTTACAATATTTCCTAGAGATGGTAGACCATAAACATCGATATGGCTCAAACCTACGAGCATATCATGAAGAGTGGAAGAAGTCTGATACGCACGAAAATTTCTTCTATTGGTTAGATCGTGGTGAAGGTAAGCACATTGAGCTGCCGACGGTATCGCGCGAACGACTGGAAAGAGAACAGATACGTTATCTTTCTAGAGAGGAGCGTCAAAAATATCTCGTCAAGATAGATGATGAGGGACGCCTTAGGTGGGCTAAAAATGGACAAAGGATTAGCACCAATCTGGAATGGAAGGACAGCATTGATGGCATCGTCCCAAGAGATGACAACACCACTCCAACTTTTCGTGATCCAACCGAATCTATAGAACAGCATAAGGCCAGAGCAGCGTCTATGACCTCTTCAAGTGATTCATCTCTTTCTACTGATAGTGAAGACGAAGCTGAAGCAGCGCACTATGTCAATCACGAACTTCGTCAAGCGAAGGGACTTAATAAAATCAAGCATGTCTCTGCGGCAACGATTCTCAATCATCTGCTACGGCGATCAGTAAAACCTAATTCATGGCTCTTTGTAGGGAAACTGTACTTACGATTTGTTGTTGATACTGACGGTAGAATAGGTTGCCGACACCTCGTTCCGACTATATATTGGTATCAAGCAGTCCGGAGCATTTCAACATAGCTCTTTTCTACATGGATCCCGGATATCAGCCGCAGGGCTCATTAAGGTGAAGGACGGACAGCTACGGCGATTGTCTCCTCTATCCGGCCATTATCGACCACCAACCGAGAACTTCCGCGCCTTTGTTCATGCACTCAAGGACGCAGGTGTCGACATGTCTCGAGTCTCGATTTCTAGATCGTATGCTGTCTTAGTAGGACTGGAGATGTACACCCGAACACGTAAAAAGCTCAAGCATGGCGCTGAGCATGCGAGTGAACAGAAAGAGAAAGCCTTTCACCCAGAGGAAGCTCGCAAACGAGAAAAGGAAAAGGAAGATAATAGTAAGAGTGCGCAAAAGGAGCGAGATATCATTGAGGAGAAGATGCAGATTGAAGAAGAAGTCAAAAGAGACCAAAGCTTGCGGCATAAGTTTATGCGTAAGTTAGGGTTTAGGTCTAATCCATCATCGGAAGCTAAAAAGGATGTTGATAGCCCAGGGAGAAGGAGAATATTGAAAAGATTGAATGCTCCAGGACAAGGTGCAGAGGATGCTATACCGCCAGATGGTAAGCGGGAATCCATTTGAGTGGGTTTCCTTGCATCCAACATGTTATTTATGAATGATGATAGACGACGTTATGGATAGTTATTGCATATAATGCCATACCCGGCGCTGCGTGTTACACTGACAATTTCCTACCATAACGTACTTTACCACTTTATCATTGCACCAGCATGATAGTACCAGAAAGGTTATGTCCTCCCATACAGGACAGGTACGACGTGATATCCCGGTGCAATCCAGATCGATTCTTACGGTTACCTTACTGAAAGGGTAACTGCGACTCCCCTCCCTTGGCTATCCTGGCTGATATCTTTAAAAATCATTAATCCTTCTGCATCTCAAGTTCTACAAATATTTTTCATTATCCAATACAGAAACTATATTCAATTGATGACTCTATTATAGATGGTTCAACCAGAATTGCTGTCTATGATCAAGACCCTATGAGTATGGACGTCATCTTCCCCTCGCGCGGGTGGGATGAGACCCTGACGTTGCTTGCTTTCCCGTCGAAATCTGTTAGCTGCGTCTAAGTTCAACCTCACTCCTGGAAAAGCGATCATCCCGTCTGGAACTCGGCGAACAAAGCCATCATTTTCATCCCGAGAATCGAAATTTCGATGCAGGAACAGGACGAAGATAAAGCAACTTCTCAGGAACCACACGCAAGAGCAGGCTTTTGGGTGTTCAGAAGTTCGGGAACCTCTCGGATCACCGCAACCTTCGCACAGACGAGGCGTTCAAGAAAACGCGCCTCTTCGATCTTCATCGGACAATTCCATCGCGAAAACGGAGTCATGGAGGCGACACAAACGAAAAGTTATCAAGGAGATCGCTGTTGGCCTTTGCAAGAAACAGGCATTTTACACGAACTTACACAGACGACGGCAAGGATGGACATGGCACCAGCCTGCGTGAGCATCAGCCACAGTAGTCATCAAAGCGCCGGAAGGTGGCCATCGACCAAGTTTTTCCACCCGCCAAGTTCGATTCACGGTCTGATTAACGGTGGCCGATCGTTGCTGGTAGGGCCGCGAGATCCCTTGATAGGCTAGCTGCAACTTTCTCCGAACCCTGACAACATCGTCCAACGTCAATCCAACCCAGAACTTGAGACCTTCCCGTCTACGCATACCCCGCGTCTCAGAAATACATGCGAAATTATGAGGAATCACTACTAGGAATATACGGAGGTACTTGCAGTCGTAGCGAACTCTGTGCCGTTCTCAAGTCATCCTTCGTCTAAACTTTACCTTCGGCGAGCTTACCGATCGCTTCGGTGCTTGCCCTTGAGTTGTTATAGTGAAACGATTACGTCCGATAGCAGAGAGTTGGTAGTAAGTGCCGCGGTGACTGTGGGCCCCCCGTAATTTCCTATCAGTCAGACACAGTATCATTCTGTGTGCAAGCTCATGTTGTGCTTGTACTTCGTCCTTTCTTTTACCATATCTTTTGGGAACTGGTTCAGTTATACTTGTACTAACGTTGTAACACGTGCCTTTTAGGGTAATGCTTGGTTATACTGTAGGTACAGGTACAAGCATGTAGATATATTACAATAGTAATACTCCGATGATGTAGCCCTAACCATCATCATCGATTAAACATGCCACTCCCTCCTAAACGCTCTGGTACAGGTACATCCTAGCCACACCTGTTAGCTGGTAAACTCTTGTGTCCCACTCCACGGTATGGCTGTTGCCCCACGCAGAGGCTGGAACTCTGCTGGTCTGACGCAATTGCAAACTTATATCACTGCAAATCCCTCTCGATATGGTAGATCATTTGGATGATTCGCGTAACTTGCAGTCATCACCAGCCTCGAAAACTTGTTTTCTAGCCTCTTTCCTAGCAATGGTGCATGGGTCTGAGACTGAGGCGCGAGCTCCCCGGTAAGACAGCTTCCAGAAGTACCTCTCCTATGCTACGTCATGGCAAATGCTGTTATTCCCCATCCCCCTTATTACCAAAGTCACATCTGCCCATACAATTCCCCTTTTCCCTTTTTCTCTATACACGTCTTTATTGACGAAATTACATGAACAACAGTCCATCATCTTACGCATACTACTCTTTTCCCCCAACACCGAGTAGAACAACTATACCCAACTCAAAATCGAAAACATCCACACCAGAAACTGTACGAACATCAAAAAGTATGGCGCCCTCACCGGCAGCAGGAAAGGCATCAGAAACGCCTAAGACTCCTACAAAGTTAGGACGTAAGCCACAGTCAAGCCAAACATCAAAGCTTGGCGAGCAGAAACAACCCCCTAAACTGTCCAAATCGACATCAGATGATGCTTCCGAAAGAGCGTCGGAGTCAGCTGACCAACCACCAAGTAAGGTGGAGATGAAGGATAATGACGACACTAGCGAGATATCCGAGAAGCCCAAGGATGATATGAAAGAAGCTGAACCCAAACCGATTGACGATTCCGAAGATGCTTCTGCTGGTGCTGAGGCCGATACGGAAGATACAGCAGACGACGCTACTGAAAAAGCAGGCGAAGTAGGCGAAAGTGCAGAAGATACAGCCGAAGACGAAAGTGAAGCTCCATCTAATCAAGCTAGCGGTTTGACAGGAAAAGCTAAGAACCTCGCCGGGCGTGCCGCAGGTACAACAAGCAAAGCATTCGAAGATCCTAAAGGAGCCGCCGAGGAGACCTCAAATGCAGCCCAAGATACGGCAGGTGATGTTGCCCAAGGTACCAAGGATACCGCAGGCGACGCTCAAAACGTTTTCCAAGACAAAACAGGTGGCACTAAAGACACAGCTGAAGATACCGTCGAGGGAGCCAAAGATACAGCCGAAGATACCACTGAGGAAGCCAAAAGCACCGCTGAAGATACCACTGAAAAAGCCAAAGAAACCGGAAAAGACGCCGCCGAAGGCGTTAAGAAGACCGGCGAAGACGTTGCCGATGGTGACGCCACTGAAGCTGCTGATGATGTGAAAGACGCTGCGAAAGATACCACCGAAGATGTCGCTGATAACGCCCAAGACAAGACTGCAGAAGCTAAGGATACCGCCCAGGGAGTAGCTGACGAAGCCAAAAACACTGCTGATGATGCTACCGAGAAAGCTAAGGATACTGCCGAGGATGCCACTGGAGAGGATCTGCCCAGCACACCCGATCTTTCTATTCTCAGAGGGCTCGAAGTCAACAAAGACGGCCTCATCTTCGACAAGCAGGGTAACCAGGTCGGTAAACTCGTCGAAGGTGACGCAGAAGACCTCGAAGGTTTCAAAATTGGCGACAACGGAGAGATTCTCGATGATGACGGTGATCTTGTCGGTCGTTGCGAGCTTACCCCTGAAAAGGCACAAGAGCAAGCCGACAAGGCCAAAGAAGCTGCAGAAGGACCGAAAATGCCTAATATCAGCATCCTCAAAGGATTGTCATGTGATCCCACCGGCTTGATCTTGAATGATGAGGGTGATACTGTTGGACGTATCGTCGAAGGAAATCCTGAAGAGCTTCAAGGTATGGAGATCGACGAGAATGGTGAGATCCTTGATGAGGATGGCGACCTCGTCGGTCGTGCAGAACTTCATGAGGAAGCTGCTCAGCTCATTGACCAAGAAGGCGACTTGCCAGAAGGCGTTGACGGTGCCAAAGACAAAGCCGAAGACGCTGCTGAAGAAGCAGGCGAGGCCGCTGGTGATGTCGAAGATGAACTCCCCGGTGTTGAAGCACTTGAGGGCAAGCAGATCAACGACGACGGCCAGATCGTTGATGAGGAGGGTAATGTCCTTGGTGAACTTACCGAGGGTAAGGCCGAAGAAGTTAAGGGTCTCACCGTTAACGATAAAGGCGAAGTTGTCGATTCAGACGGCAACGTCCTCGGAAAGGTGGAACTGGCAGATGGCGCAGCTGAGAAGCTTCAGGAAACCGCCGGCAGGTTCACACCAGATACTCGCATTCTCAAAGGCCTCAGAGTCAACAAGAAGGGCAAGATTCTCGACGAAGAAGGAGAAGTTATCGGAGAGGTTTCTGAAGGAGAGATCAAGGACCTAGCTGGCAAAACCGTCAATGACAAGGGCGAGGTTCTCGACAAGGAGGGTAATGTGCTCGGAAAGGTCGAGGTTGTCCCTGGTGATGCCGCTGATGAAGCGATGAAGAACCTGCTTGAGACCCTTGACGAGCAACCGCAAGTGAAAGAAGTCTTCCCTGATCTCCAGATCTTGGATGGCCTTAAGGTCAATAAGAAAGGTCAGATCTTGGATGAGGAGGGTGAACCCATTGGAGAACTCGTCGAGGGTGAGCTTTCGGACTGCGCCGGAAAGAAGGTCAACGACAAGGGTGAAGTCCTAGACAAGGATGGTAATGTCATCGGAAAGGTCAAGACTCTTGCACAGCAACTATCTCCAGAGGAGGCTCAACAGGCAATCGATGATGGTGCACACGAAGCGCAAGAAGGTGCTGAAGAGGCACAGGAGGGCGCTGAAGAAGCAGCAGAAGCCGCCGAGGACGCTGCAGAGGATGCCGGAGATGATCTTCCTCCACCCTCAATTCTTGAAGGTTTGAAGGTCAACAAAGCCGGTAAACTCATCAACGATGACGGTGTTATCGTCGGAGAGCTCGTTGAAGGTGACGCCAAAAAGCTGTCCAAGTCCGGAATCACTTGTGATGATCAAGGTCAATTCTGGGACTCTAAAGGTCATGTCATCGGCCGCGCACAAACCGTCAAAGTCGATGAGCCCGAGGAAGAAGCACTTTTCGCAGGTCTTGAAGGTCTTATCGTTGTCAAAGACGGTTTTGTCGAAGATGAGAACGAAAACAAGGTCGGCAAGGTTGTGGAAGGCGATGCAAAGAAACTCGTTGGCCGCGCCGTCGACGAAGACGGTGACATCATTGATAAGAAGGGCACCGTTATCGGTCATGCTGAGCGCTGGGAGGAACCAGAACCCGAAGAGCCCGAACCCGAACCTGAAGCAGATCCACTTGACTTGTCCAGCTTGGCCGGTAGAACTGTCAACAAACAAGGCAATGTCATTGGTGATGAGGGTGTCCCCATTGGTCGCCTCGTAGAAGGTAATCCTAAGGAACTCGCAGGCAAGAAGATTGACAAGAATGGTCAGATCTGGAATGATGAAGGTGAAGTTATTGGTCGTTGCGAGCTTATCCCTATGGAGGAGCGCGAGAGCAAACCTGAAGGGCCTTTCGCTGGTCTTCAAGGATTACGTGTTGTCAAGGATGGCCAGATTGCTGATGAAGATGGTAATGTCGTCGGCACTATCGTCGAAGGCAACCCTAAGCGTCTCGTCGGTCTCGCTGTTGATGAAGACGGTGATATAATTGACAAGTATGGCAATGTTAAGGGCCATGCTGAGCCATTGGAGGAAGAACCCGAGGAAGCCCCTGCTGACCTTTCGATCCTTGAGGGCAAGACCTTGAACAAGCAAGGATTCGTCGTTGGTGAAGATCAGATTCCCGTCGGCCGCCTAGCAGAGGGTAACGTCAAAGAACTTGCTGGACGCAAGTGTGATGGCGAGGGTCTCATTCATAGCGACACCGGTAAGGTCGTCGGCCGTTGTGAGCTCATTCCAGAAAATGAGCGTGTCAGCAGGCCGGAAGGTCCTTTCGCTGGTCTTGAAGGCCTCAAGGTTGTCAAGGATGGCAAGGTCGAAGATGACGATGGCAATATCGTCGGTATGATCGTCGAAGGCAACCCTAAGAAGCTCATCGGGCACAAGGTTGACGAGGATGGCGATATCATCGACAAGTATGGTAATGTCAAAGGTCGCGCTGAGCCATGGGAGGAAGAAGAGGAGGCGCCAGAAGATTTGTCTAGTCTCGCCGGCTGCACCGTCAATAAGGCTGGCAATGTTGTTGACTCTAACGGGAACATCCTTGGCCGTGTCGCTGAAGGCGATGCGAAACAAATGATCGGAAAGAAGGTCGACGGTCAAGGTCAAATTTGGGACAATGCAGGCAATGTAATCGGCAGGGCAGAACTTGCTCACGGCCAAGATAATACTCCCGAGGGCCCATTCTCCGGCTTCGATGAAGCTACTGTTGCAAAAGACGGAACCGTCCAGACACCAGACGGAAGTATCATTGGTCGTATTATCGAAGGCGATGTCAAGAAACTCGTCGGTCACAAGGTTGATGAGGATGGTGACATTGTCGACAAGCACGGTAACCAGATCGGTAAGGCTGAGCGCTGGGAACCTGAGGAGAAGGAGAGGCGCATCAACCCAATGTCTGGTATGCGCGTGAACAAGGAAGGCGAAGTCCGCGATGAGAATGGCGATGTCATCGGTGTGCTTACTGCTGGTGACCTTGGCCATTGCGCTGGTCTAGAAATTGACGACAATGGTTATGTGGTCGACAATGATGGAAATAAGGTCGGCGAGGTCACTCTGCTTGAGAACCTTCAGAAACCTGAGGAAGAGATGACCGATGAGGAGAAGAAGAGGAAGGAAGATGCTGAGTTAGCGGACAAGATGGCAAACATTTGCCAGCAGACACTGGAACGCATTCAACCCGTATGCAAGCAGATCACAGAGGTAAGTTCCATCTATATCACTATCTTAATACAATATGTTCCTATACTAACACACGATCAGCACATCGAGAAAGCCGATCGCACCCCCCGCGAGGAGCTCGACGAAGAGGAGCTCGTCAACAATGTCAAGCCACTTATCGAAGAAGGCTCCCGCATCCTACAAGAATGCAATGGCTCCCTCCGAGGTCTCGATCCCGACGGCCGCATCGCCAACCAAGCGAAAGGCCGGGCCAATACCCGCGAAGCCACACCGGAGGAGTATAGGCTCGCAGACTGCCTCAAGGAACTCACCACTACAGTCGTTACGACGATTGATAACGCGAAGAAGCGTATTTCTGATATGCCACATGCGAAGAAAAAGCTTAATCCACTTTGGAGTTTGCTCACACAGCCACTATTCCAAATCATCGCTGCCGTCGGTCTCTTGCTCACGGGTGTGCTGAATCTCGTTGGTCAGCTACTCAATGGATTGGGTTTAGGGGGCCTTGTTAACGGTTTACTTGGGGGTTTGGGTATAAATAAACTCCTTGGAGGTCTAGGTCTCGGAAGTATTGGTGATGCTTTAGGAGGAGGTGATAAGAAAAAGAAGTCCGGCGGGAGCAACATGCCCCTCATCGGTGGTCTTCTAGGTGGTGGGAAGTAAATGATTTTAATTTTGGATGAAATTGGTCATGAATGATATGAATGGAGAAAGACAGTAAGTGTCACTCCTGGGGATGAGGGGATGATTGTTCATGGATGGATACCATACCTGACATATTGACTTGACGGTCATGTCTTTTCCTTTGTGTCCTTCTCAAAAGTATTCCCTGTACCAGTATCCTTTGTTTTGATTGGACGTAATGGGTGGTTGGGAATTGTGTATTTCTAGCGTGTATTTCTGGCTACTTAATGCACCATCGGCTGAGATTGTATCATAGTATAATTACGAATTTCGGTTTTTTGCTCGACGCGGCGTGTCATATTTGTTCCAAGTGCATGAAGATATTCGCAAGCTATTCATCTAATACTCGATACTGAGATACTCCCTTATACGTTACTATCGGCCCGCTACCGCGGACACGGTAGGGATTTCCCATGTGTCAGCGAAGTCTCACCGCTGCTGATACTAGGATGAAAACGGATGGGGTCCCATTGTTTGATCCGGCTTGATGACTGGCGACATTACGATATCGTCGATTTGGGAAAAGAAGCATCACCTTTCCCCGCGTAGAAGGCAGGAAGGACCACACGTCGTTTCTGGGTAGGAGCGGGGTCGATAAAAAACTCCTCCCCACGTCCTCGCGCCTCTTCTTCCTTTCTTCCACTTCCGATCAATTCTTCTTGGCTGAAAGAAACTTAACATCACAAACACTACCGCTGAAACTTCATCAATCATCAACATGACTGGACAGAATTCGGGTTCCTCTGGGTCTGGTGCTGCATCTGGGTCAAGCGGCTCGGGAGGGTATACAACTACGAGCAGTGGGACGAATAGTCAGGTATGTTCATTATCATAGGTGGTGTTAAGCAAGGAACCTCCTTTCCATCCGTATATCTGTCCTAAGGTTGGATGGTGAACAGAACATATCACTAACATTATGTGGTTAGGGAAACCACTATTGCAGTAGAGACTACGGCTCCTCTGCTTCAAACTCGAACTCGTATCACTACTCAAATACGTGAGTTCCATGTTTCTTTCCCGCTTGTGTTCTTCTACCGCTTCCTCATAATTACGGAAATCAAATCAAATGCTGGACCTTTACCATTAGAATCAGTTGACTAACATCTCTCCATGCAGCAATGGGAGCTATTACTACTCCAACCCCAATGGAAGCACGTACTATAACAGCGGAAGCGGATACTCCAACTATAACAGCGGAAAATAAATCTGAGGTTGTTTCATGAACAATCCTGGATAAACATGGAGGAGGTCAACTTATGTGAACGGATGAACTTGGATCCAGGAACAGCCAACTTGAAATAGTCTTATAACTGAATGCAATGCAGCATACATTAGTATAATCATATGCTAGATCTATATTCTCGTCTATCCTGCGCCCAATGACAATTGAGTCAGCACCCCACCAACTTCATCGTTTATAGCGCCTCGATAAGCCTCCATTCTAAAGCAATTACCAGAAGCTTTAGCCCGGTTTATGTCCGCAACGCTGTAAGTTTTTGCTCCTAGCTCAGCCAATTCTCTTAAGTTTTATTGACTCAGGGTTTTATCTGTCTCCTCTTCTGCTCTATCGCTATTGTCAGTTGGAAAGATTATACGTTCTCGACTGGTTGTGACACATCCCACGTAGGC
The DNA here is from genome assembly GCA_010093705.1 of Patellaria atrata CBS 101060. NCBI lineage: Eukaryota > Fungi > Ascomycota > Dothideomycetes > Patellariales > Patellariaceae > Patellaria > Patellaria atrata. The sequence continues at coordinate 97,236 of MU006103.1, forward strand.
GCAACTCTTTCTCTAGCTTCCACGTCATCTTGAAACCACTGCATAATCTCAGCTTCTCGGCAATGCTTCCCTATAAATATGACAGTGTCTGTAACTCCTCCTCCAGACTCCCTCATGTCGTCTGAGGAAGTTTCATCCTCGTTTCCTAGGATTATGAGCGCTTATCTGCAGTTTATATCCTACCCAACCCACCTCTCACGCAATGCATCATCGGCTAAGATTGTTTCATAAGAGAGTTACAAATTTCATTATCTATTCACTGCTGCTCGACTGGTTTTGTTTTATCCTGCATTCTCCGCCAAGATGTTGACAGACTGAGCAACAATATAACAGAAAATCAATATTATCTGATTAAAATAGTTGAACGTTCATCTGTTCTATACTATTTCGGTGGATTTACCATACATGGCGCTAATGCATTATCGCTTCTGTCCGAACTCTCGGGAATTCGCACGAGGCTGCGCCGCCGCCAACCCGCACAAGGCTCAATGCTTGTCAAGATTCACTAATCTGCCCATTGATTCATTCTCACGAACTCGTCATCCGTGATGCATCACAGCCACATGCATCCCACCAGAAAAGGAAAGGGAATACCCCGCGATGGTTTGGGCGGTAACGGATGAAAAGCTTCGTGTCACAGCCTCGTGATGTGTTTAGGCGACGACATAGATAAAGAGTACCGTAACCCGCAGCCTCAGGCACCTTTCTCTTTCCTCAATTTTCATTCAATTCACAAATCAAGCACCCAAATCTGAAGCAGCCGAACACTTTTGATATATATTATCACACTTCGACGAATGTGTGTGGAGCTGAACATGGTTGGTTCCAATCTAGGAGCGGACTCTTGCAATGGATATACTGGATATAAAGGAGCGGGAAATTTCATTATCACTAGTGTTGGGATAAACGCTGAGGTATATAGTTTGTTCGATTTCAGTCGGGTTGGTTGAGAGCCCTAAAGGTACCTGCTACCGTAAGAGCTAGGGCTATTATGGACTACAATATCACCATCCCCGTCCTCATGTGTTACCTGGATGAATTTAGGTGGATTCATGAGTACTGCAGGGTTTGACTTATAGTCCTGTACTCTACGTTTCTCTGTATAGGAGATCAGTGTCTGATGCTAACACTGTGTTGTATTAGGGAGATCACTACTGCAGCAGAGACTATGGTCCTTCAGCCGCGAATCGAAACGCATTTCATTATATTCACGGGTGAGTTTAGCACCTCTTTACCCCTTTTGGCTCTTCACCCTTCATCATCCTGGTATTATCAGAGATAGAGTAGCAATCAAGGCAAGAAGGTGGAATCAACCCTTGAATTAGATTAGGGCCGCTCCACCTACTGTTTAACTATGCTATCGAACGGAAGAAAATACATTAACTAACATCCACACCCTTTGGGTAGAGACGGAAGTTACTACTACTGCAACCCAGACGGGAGCACGTATTACAACAACGGTCGGGGACGCGAGCGATATGAGCCTCCAGGCACAAGATATGGGAATTCCCACTCAGATTCAGATTGACAGATTCACCCCCACTACGATAATGAATCCTCTTACGGTAACGGTTTTTACTACTGGACTTGACATTGGCGTTAGAAAATAATATGGAGGACTGAGACACTGGAGCGGGCTCATGGAGTTATTAGAGGTTGGTGCTTACATTAATCTATGCTATATTATATATGTATATACCCGAACACCTATGGTATCTCTTTGAATATGTCAACCCGGTAAACACCCCCATGACCGTCATGAACCGATGCACAAATGGTCTATATATCTAGCTCTATGCATCACTTAGCCACTCAGTCCATTACGGCTCCGTCTTTCTCCTTCTATTTCTTCTCTCCACCTTCCTCATCCCTCTCTTTCACCTCATGCTTGAAGCCTTGTTCGGTCTCCAAAGCCCTATCCAACGCCAACCCCTCCACAAACAGATTAGCCACCATAACCAGCCCCGCCAAAACAGCCATGACGATCCACACATATCTCAAGCCATCCGTATAGCTGACGCGCAAATCATGCTTGAACTGCCCTTCCGGCATCTGCTTCAAGATCTGCACCAACCCGCTCGCATCCCTCGAGTACTCGCTCGCGAACGGCGCGAGCTGCGGAAACGCGAGCATCTTCCGCCTCATCTGGTTCTGGAAGATGACGCCGCCGATAGCGACGCCGACGGTCTGTCCGAAGGCCCGCACGAACGAGAACATGTTCACGGCGTACGCTTGGTCCGCGTTCGAGGAGGCGGCCTGGATCGCCAGACTCATGGCTGGGAACAGGATCCCGGTCCCCAAGCCCGAGACGAGGTTGATGAAGACCCAGGCGGGGGTTGAGGTGGAGGTTTTGAGGTAGGTCAGTAGTCCGAGGCCGAAGACGGTCAGGAACCAGCCGCTCCACAGCGCCCAGCGGTAACGGCCGGTGATGGCAATGGCGGCGCCAGTGATGGTGGCGGCTGGGGCGACGGTGAAGGTTTGAGGAAAGAGGGAGACGCCGGCGAGGATGGGGGTATAGCCTTTTACCGCTTCGTAGTAGAGGGGGAGGTAGTAGAGGACGCACCAGAGGATTAGGCCGTGGATGAAGGAGGCGCTGAAGTTGATGTTTGCGGTTCGGTTGGAGAAGACGGAGAGCCGGATTAGGGGCTCCGACGCGAGTTTAGCTTCGTAGAGGACGAAGAGGAGCATGCCGATACTGCAAAGGATTAGGGGGACGAGGGTTCGCCAGGATGACCAGGCGTATTGAACACCACCCCAGGTGATGGGGATGAGGAAGCCGGTCGAAGAGGAGAGGAAGAGCACCATGCCGAGCCAGTCGACGCGCCGTAGTTTGGCGAGGAAGGAACTGGTTTGCTGGTGTAGGTTTAGGAAGAGGATTATCATCGCTAGCCCGATGCCGATGAAGGGGAGGTTGATCCAGAAGATCCAGCGCCAGGTTACGTTTTGGGAGAAACCACCACCTGTTTTGAGGTAAGCCTGGTCACGAAACGGAGGGGATATATTGTTGGGATAAGGGGGAATTTACCTAATAGCGGCCCCGTAACCGTTCCGATGGCCCACATGCTACTCAGGAAACTGAACCACTTCCCGCGCTCGCGCAGGGGCACCATATCCGTGACTGTCATTTCGGTCAGGCAGATGATACCGCCGCCGCCGATACCCTGGACGCTGCGGCCGACGAGGATGACGGTGAAGTTGTCGGCCACGGCGGCGACGATGACGCCGGCGCCGAAGAGCGCCAGGCTGATGTAGATCAGCAGCTTGCGGCCGAAGATGTGGCTGAAGGAGCCGATTATCGGTTGGAAGACGGTCGAGGTGAGGAGGAAGGAGGTCCCGGCCCAGAAGGCTTCGATTGCGGAGCCGTTGAGGAGACGGGCCATTATCTGCGGTGTGTGAGTTTGTGGTGTTTATAAGGGGAAGGGGTTAGAGACGTACTGGAAGCGCTACGGAGATCGATGTAGCGTCTAGTGCTGCCATCAATGTGATGGTGGAGAGGGAGGCGAAGGCGAGGTAGAACCTCCACCCTGGATTGAAGCCTGAGGTCTGCTTTCCGGTCTGTGATATGGTTGACGATTGATCGGATGTGATGACTTTTTCCTCTACTGGTGGTGGCGCTCTGTTACTTCTTGTCCGAGCTAATGTTATATCTGGAGACTGTTCCATGGTGGATCTCTTTTGCTTGACCAAACGAAATATTATTCCAGAAGACTATTTCAAGTAGAGGGTATGAGAGTTTGAATAGAGAAGTTAAGGGGCTAATGTTTGTGCTCTTCCCAAACAGTTTGCCCAACACTTTTTTGATTTACCAACATAAAAATCATCTCGATGCACCTTACCATAAGGTTATTTTATATCCTTCCCATCGGGTTCCCAAACCGATAATCGGTGGAACTCGCAGACAAGCGCCGTTAGAGCACTCTCTAATCTGCGTGGTCATCCTTAGGCTCCTCCCCTTCAAGGCACGCGATGGAAGCCTATTCGTCCTTTTACACAGGATACCTACTTTCTGCCATATAGAAGTCGAAGTTTGAATCGGCTTCGGCTGGATTGAGCTGGTAGCCGTGCATCGATTGACCATTTGGGGAATGGTTGCGATCAACCGAGGAGTCGGCCTGATGGTTCCTCCGCTCCTCTTCACCTCTGGTCTTTGACTTCACGGCTTTGATTATAAAGCTGAAGGGACGTTGTGATATTGCGCCGACGCATAGGGATGCAGTTTTGCTTCCATACCGAGATGTGATGAGGAGAATAATCAACCTTCTGTGACAACGCGAGGGTTGGGGAGCTGGCGATTTGGCAACACTATTCCAGACCGCATGTTCGATACGGCGTGGGCTTTGAGGACCCCTTAGACCTGAATGTTACGGCCGGATCTACTTTTTGGTCGGTATCTAATTTCTATTTCCACCGATCTGAAGAGGAATAATAATGTATCTCCATCGGAAAAGCTCCTCATTCTCACCCGTTTCTGGTTCCTGCGTTTTGGGTACATCTACAATACTCCAGCATGTCAAGAGTAAAAACAAACGAGAGGAAATCTCTCCCCAGAGAATCGAATCAATATAAGACATCAATTCTAAGGACGGATTGAAACGGCCTCTTCTCGGCTCCCTGGATAGTCCTCGTACCTGGAACTAGAGGGAGGTGAGGGGAATCGTTAAATCTATCCTAAGTGGGAACCGGTAGAGAATTCGTTTTTAGTTTTTTGAGCACATAGTATTTTGCTATTACAGACAAATTCTTCTGCGATAAAGTCAGTACACGTTGTGTCTGTTCGTCTCGTGTTCATTCGCTAACTGCGCCATGTGTTCAAATCTGTTGTTTTTGCCTACTGTTTCTTTCTTATCGGAATTTTGAGCTGTATAAGTCCATTATATTGTTAATGCATATTCCCACTGGATGTATAACAATATAAAGATAAATTCTCCTCTCCCGACGCTGTCTTATCTTCACGTTATTCTCATTACTGTATCTGTCCTTCCTCACAATTTTCTCGGTAGAAGAACGCTTGCTAGAACTATAATTCGATCACTACACCGGCGATTCCAACTTTTCAACCAGTTTTCATATTGTGTACAATTCAAGCGTCTGTATAAATGTTAAGAATGGAAGTAATAACCGATAAAGGAAATGAATATGCTATATGCCCACGTTTTTCGTGAAGACACATAGTTTCCATTTTCCCAGTGTTTCTTTTGCAGCATTGTTTTTGAACTACGAAGTAGTAGTCTCATATTGACTGAATTTCAAATCAAAAATTTGTTCCATTGATGTTCTGGAAAATCACCGGATTTGGAAGCGCAGTGATCACTTTGTCTTTGTCTCTTATCTTATCCGGAACAACACGAACTCGCACCCACAGTTGCATACGGTGATGGAAGTTTCTTTGTTCATGCTCGCAGTTTATGACATCGTAACTTTCTTTCCAACGAATCCCCTTCTAGGGACATTTATTTTCTCCTCTCGAATTGGAACCCACGCGGACCCATCGTTCACAATTGCTCGAGACCACGAATATATCCCTGAGAAAAGAAGACATCTATCAGCGCGATGAATACGACCAAACCCCCAAGCCCGCGCAATCACACGCACACCGTCCCCTATGCACGGCGCCCCAGTCCCGGCCCAATCCCTACTCCCACCTCTCCTTCTTCCAGCCTATCCGGCATGGAGATTCCTATTCCCTCATTTAAATCATTCGTTACACAGACCAGTCGAACCCCTTCCCCACATACCCTCTATCCTCCATCTCCTCCGACCCTTCGACCTTCTACTCCAATCCTTCGGGCGTCCCCACCACCCCAGATTACCCCTTCACCTTCTCCCAGCCTCAACAAACCACTCCCTCTCTCTCCTGTCCGGGAAAATAGTTGGCTTCCATCGCCAGTCTCGTTATCTTCCACTGTGCCAGTTTGCGAGAATAGCTGGCTCCCTTCGCCCGTCGCACCGTCCTCCGTGGCCAGCGTAGGAACCCTCATTCGAGAACTTCAGCGCAGCAGTAGCATATACAGCCGACACGCGGTGAGCAACTGGGAGGCGCCCGCGGGCTGGGACGTCGCGGGCTCAGACGGCGAAGAGGAGCGTCAGTCCGGGAGCCGACAGACGAAATCCCGCGACAAGATGCAGAGCGGAGAGCGCGGGATCAGAGATGAAAATACGGGTAGAATTGAGGGCATAAGGGAATACTCACCCCTCATACCCTCCCCGATACCTAGTCCTCCACTACCCAGGGCACTGACGCCAGACCTCCCGCCTACCGTCTGCGCGCAGCCGGAGCGGCAGGCGCCGAGTCCTCGTGGCTCGCCGGGCGCGAGGGCGGTGTTGGTGACGCGGCAGGAGACACCGTCGCCGAGGTTTTTGACGCCGGGGGGTTGGCCTGAGCGTAAGGGAACGGGGAACAGGAAGGAGAAGCCTGATACGACGTTCAAGCTCGAGATTCCGCGAGGGGAGGGGCAATTATCGCCTCCGGTTACGCCGATGCCGTGGCGCGGTGGGAGCGGTAGTGGGGCGGGGAGTGCGAGTAGTGCGAGTCCGCCGCTTTCGAGGGGGAGGACGAGGAGTCGGCAATTTGGACCTGCGGGGGAGGGACCGGGGGAGAAGCAGCAACGGAAGATGGGGGGGCGATCCGCGAAGGCGACGCGGAAGTCTCTGTTGGGGAAGCCGGCGGCGATGGAGAGAGGGAGGTGGGAGAGTGTGGATGGGGAGTGGGTTGATGAGGAGGAAGATGTGCGTGGGGACGAGAAGGTGGAGATGAGGGATATGTTGGCGACGGGGAAGAGTTATGAGGAGTTGGTGACGGAGTATCAGGAGGCTAGTGGGCGGCATCCGGATCAGAGGGTTGAAGAGGGGGAGGAGGTTGGGATGGTACCGCAGCCGTTGTTTTGGCAGAGGGATAGTATGCTCTCGGGTCAGCTGGCGGATGATGAGGGGAGAAAGGATAATGGGATGAAAGGGGGAAAGAAGCGTAGTTTCAGCGGAGGATTCAGGAAGCATGAGAAGCCGTCTGCTATGTCTATGCCGTTGAAACTCATGTTGACGTCGGGGAATGGAAGATATTCCCCTGATGCTTCGTTCGATGGAAAGGCTGCGACTTCTGTCAAGAGTCCAACGCGATCCGTAAGGTTTCGAGACCGATCAACATCCAGGAAGTCCTCCAAGTCCTCGAAATCCAGCAAGGAAAAGAAGAAAAGGACACCTCTTATGCCTCCGCTCACTCTACATCTTCCAAAGAAGCTTGTAGGAGCGGCAAAACCTGCGAAACCGGTCCACAAGGATGATAAGACCTCTCAGAAATCAGTCTCACTGCCTAGGCTTAAACATGCATCGCTGGGCCCACGGCTCAGAAAAACTCCAACAATAGAAGGAAGGGATTGGTCCGAACGCGGCTACGACCCGAGATTGCATCCTTCAACGATGAATTCGAATACTCCTACCACTTTATCAGTTCCACCGCTTTTATCGAATGAGCCGGTAGTATTTTCAGGTCTAATTGACAGGGCAAGCAAGATACGACCAGTGAATGTCAAGACAGACAGTGCTTCATCGGGAACTCCGTCATCGTCTTTCAGTCCCGTCACACCCGTCTCTCCGCGATCGAATCGCTCTTCGCTTCTGGCGCAGGTGGTCGAAAAGGCATGGTCGACTTCTGTTTTAGGTCATCGGAGGCATGATAGGAATGTTTCAGTAAAGAGCAATCTATCCACTAGTATAAATCAAGGAAGTAAAGTCGAAGAGAAAATGGAGGAGAACCGGCGCAAAAGAGCATCTAGTCTCAAATCAATGCGGCCTGCTTTCCTCAGTAGGAAACTTGAGGGTCGACGGGAGCTAGAGAGGGAAAGGAGGAGGGAAGAGCTTAAGAAGAGTATTAGATTTGTCGGACAGATAGATCCGCATGCAAGAGCGAGTTATGTCAGGGATGAAGAGCACGGTTTGAAGGCTCCGTCAAGTCCTAGGAGTCTGAAAAGTAAAGGCTGGATTTAGACACCACAAATCTTATTTGAGGTACTGTAGTTAGAACCCTAGCTCATAGAGAACCATCTAATCGACCAAAATCACCCCTGCGTACGTTTAGTTCTCCAAGAATTTCGTTCGCCTGTTTGATGTGCTCCTCGCCAATGTCTATCTTCTCGCGAACAAAACCGTCTGTTTCTCCCCTTGCGGCTTTATCTGCTTGCTCCCAGGCAAGTGTGCTGGTAGACCCTGGAGGTACAAGATGGCTTTCGTCCGCAAGTCGAGAGAGAGTCCGGTCTGTTGTTTTGAGTGCTGATGCTAATTGACGACGTAGATATGATTGTTGCTGGAGGAGCGAGCGTTCGTTGCTGCTGGTCTCTAAGAGTTCGCGCAAAAAAGGTAGATACCTAGCAGTATCGGACAATGTACTTGTGCTCTTAACAGCAGACTGAGCCACTACTGTGTCTGTTTTCGACTGGTGTACGGTCATCTCTGGTGACTTTATGGTGCATGTTTCTACGAATTGCTTCCTAGCAGAGACATAGTTGTCGTATAAGTTCTGAATTTTCTCGGTATTGATTTTAAGGCTGCCATTCTCTTGATCATGTGTAGTTCCCGGATGTTCTTCGGTCTCCTCTTCATTTATCTTTGCAAGCTCTCTTTCGATCCAATTGATGAGCTCATCTCGTGCGCAACGAAGTGCGTAGACCTTCGTCTTGACGTCCGGCTGATGCGAAGAATCTCTGGATCCTCGGACTGTATTATATGCTTCTTTGGAGTTCTCCATACATCCCTTGGCTCTCAAGACTTCCTTCTTGAGTGCGAAGATGGATTCGTCCGCGTGACCCTCTGCAGACTCTCCTTCAAGCGCTGATGCTGGAGGGAGAGGGACCTCGCCTAGCTCTTGCTTTTGAAACTGTTTTAAATTCACCTGAGTTGGATTTGGCTCCACCTCAGTAATTTTCCGCACAGACTCCTCAATGATCTGGAGTTTCCGGTAGCATCTCCGTTGCTGTAAGAAAGAGAGATAATCATCTAGCCTGTGGTCTGGAGGATTGGAAACATTGCCATCACTCTTCTCCTGGCTAGAAAGTGCCCCAATCTGAGCTTGCAGTGCATCCCGGCGTTTTCGAGCCTCACTATTCGCCTTCAAAGCTTCGAGATATCTCTTACGAAACCCACTAGTCTCGGAGGATAACTTTTTGACTTTAAGGGATTGGTCACACAAAAGCTCGAGATGTGAAGGAGTACCCTCAGACGAGTTTTCGAGATGTGAAGTTACATAACTTGTCAGAGCTTGCCGAATCTTCAATGTCTCCTGACGCGTGTGAATATAGGGTCCTAATCTTGATTCGACATCAGGCAGCGGGAATTCAATGGATGACATGTTAGTTGGCTAGTCAACGTTACGCGTCTGGTTATCGGGTCTCTAGAACTAGAACTAGCATTACAGCGTGTTGTTTTCACTTTGACTAGTCTAGCATTAGATGTGATAGAACTAGAATAGACACTTATTAGAGGACTGGAATGTGGACTTTGAATTTTCAGTTTCGGTAACTTCAAATGTTTGAATCGATTAGTTAGCAAAACAACCACAGAACGCGGTATCCGTGCTCACCGCGTTTTCCAAAACGCGTTTGGTGCGTTTTGAAAACTCCAGCAGTAGTTCTAGTTCTAAACCTAGAAATGTCTCATCCAAACTTTCTTTCAACAACGTCTCAGTCTCCAAGCCGATAATCAGACACCGCGATCGCAGATATGTATCTTCTGCGTCCTAATCTGATAAACTGTTCAGGGAGCCATATCAGGCAAACGACACTGCGACCCAGCTACTACATCATTTTTCACCGGAATTCTTCCAATCCTACCATGGAAGTATGAAGACCATCTAATATAACAACCGGACCTTCTCCCGAAAATAAGATAATAATGCAAATCATCTGTGGCATATAGCGAATGGGGCTTGCGCACGTAATCAGATCATAATAAAGAAAAGATTTATGATATTGGTGATGGGAGAATTCTGAATACACGTAAAGACGATCAAATTCTACGTAAGATGGACAATGAGTAGAGGATTCCATATATGGTCAAGATAAGACCGATGGAGGGGCTAAGTCCAAGTCAAGAGAGGGAACTGGATCCAATCCTACTACCATGCATATTCTGTCAGAGTATAGCAGGATGTCGTCTCAGAATAGGGCCGAGCAACTCCTTGAGTGCGAAGTAAAAGTAAAGATTCTGGTTTTAGAAGGAGATGGTATAATTCTATCAGAGGCTGAGTCGCATGCTTTTAACCATGTCTCCCGGATCCCACATGCGCACCAATATCCAATTTAGCGGGTCCAAAAGGTCATCTGCCTGCATGATGCAACGATGCTGGTTAGCATTCTGTAACTCTTTCCTTAGTTAGTTTGTATCCCTTCACCTGGCGCCCGCTTAGATATAGTATTTTGCAAGAACTCCAGCCACGTTCGTTTGGGGATGTTTCCTTGCACTACCCTTATCTCCTAGAACGGTTAACCTTTACTCGGACGGACCGAGAGAACATAATGAGCGGTAGCTTACCGTGCAACGTCATGACGTGCTCCTCGTACTCTTCAAAACTCGACCTAGCGGCTAGACGAACTGTATACCGAAATGTTTGCACCCTAGACGTAGCTCTCGTCACCGTCCGCGTGGAATCTACTTTTCAGCTCATGGGCAGCGTTCGAATCGTCAGAGGTCACAGCGCACTGTCGGCCGTTTGTTTGGAGTCTAAATGCGTCATAGCGCAAAGTCCAGACCAGATGCAAGCGCTGCTCGTCGCCTTATTATACCAAAGAGCGCGACGTGGCTGTCCCTTGGAAAATCCGTACTAAGTCGTAGTAGGGATATCTGGCCTAGGTCTTTCAGCTTGGTACATTATCATTATTGCAGGTTGAGGTTGTAGACATGGGTACTTCTCGAAGCATGAAGCCCCTTCTCGAGGGTGATTTGGTGGGGTTTGCAGCCCTGAAGCGTCATCTTTTGTAACGTCTTGCCGGGTATTTACATCTAATGGATCTGTAAGTTTACCTAGCTAAATCTACACGTGACTGATGCACTGTAGGTTACTTCAGCTTCAAGGTTGTCATCACTTGGTAGTGATGAGCATCCAGTCATTTTGGCTCGTTAACTGCTTTCTCGTCTAGGTTAATCCGCCTGGTTTAATGTTAATCTCTCAAGTCTTCTAAAAGGAAACTCGTTTCTCCTTTACTTTTGTTTCGCGCGTAAAATTCTACGAGGCTTTCAGGAGACAATTTTCCGTGATATTACTCTCGAAGTACATTGAAGGTATTTTCTACCATTTTCCGTTAGTAGAACTGTAAGCTTCGCAAAACCCCTAAGAATCTCCCAGGAGCGGAACATCCATGGGAGAAGCCCTGCGATCCGAAATCCATAGTGAGAAACTGTGTTCCTGCGTATGCCTCATCGACAACAATTCAGATACCGGCAAGTTTTTGATGAGTGCGTAGCCCCGCCCGCAAACTGCTTAGTCAGTACATATTGTGCTAAAACTCAGCCACCAGCGGTTCATCGCATTCTCTAACATGGTTTAAGTTCGGTAATGGTAACGTGAATGGTATTACCGCATATCCCATTGGATAAAAAGAAGCTGAGTACATCAGCGGAATATTAATATTTCTATACTTCAAGCATACAGCATGAGCTGGCTGGGTTCCTCTTTTGCCGCTTGTTTTAGCCGTTCGTCAACGCTCCTTGCATCCAATTCTTACCCTCGCATACATCCTCTTCTAGATCTGCGGATTAGGCGAGGACGATCTCCTGTAACGGGATGGCGGCGCATTCTCCGCTAGCAGTAATGCTCTGCGCAGGCAAATGCTAAAGTTTTCAAGCTGTACATTACCAGTTCATTGGGATCTTGGGATATGTATGATAAGCATGGTGGTATTCAACGGTTTACAGCGATGTCTGTTACAAATCGCAGCACGGTCCCACATGACCTACCTATTTTAACGTCTAGGGAATCCCGCGTGTTGTTCGTAAAAGGGCGAAGTTACTAAATTCACCTGTGGCAAACCGATCTCTGCTAAATGATTCCAAACTATTCGCTCCCTATTGACTTCCTAATCACCCCTTTTGTAGACATGATAAACCATAGTACCACATTACTGACGACGACAGAATATATTACACAACCCCAAATATTTACCAAATATCAACCCCTGATCATGTTCTTGATCTTCTTTGAGTTTTAGCCTCCCTCAGTGGAGTCTAATTTCATTACTGGGCTAGTCAAACCCTTATCTTGGAGGTGAGGAATATATGAGGAATGACATACGTGACAATGTTTTCCTTCATAAAGAGTCCGAAATCAAAACGTTCTCCCACGAGGATCATTTCTTCAATCTTACCAGTTATACATTAGAAGTTGATATCGACAGGTTCGTACTACGTTGGGTACTATATCCGTTCAATTCTTTGTTTACTTCAATAGACCAATTGAGCGCTTGTTCTAGACCAGACGGTACAGTTTTCCCACGGCGTCACGAGATTGTTCAGGTGTAGCACGCTCCTAATCCTTAAGCTTCAGCGTCGTAGATCTCCTGAGTCGGTTCTACGGCCGCCATACACAAGCGGTAGGACCAAGAGATAAAAGGGGCAGAACCATGAGCTTGAACAGTACCAATTTAGTTTCCTCCAGCATCTAGCACACCATGGGAACTAATTTCCATTCCAACCCGCTTCCGATCTCCCCGACCGGCCTCCTAGTCTTCTCTGAATTCTGTTAACCTTCTCCGTATTTTGGACCGCAACCTATTATCGGCGATGAATGGTTCAATCTGTCTCGCCCCCGATAGTGGGTTATTATAGGTCAGTTGCAGTGCGTTATCACAACCAAAATACTTCCAAGTACTCCAAAAGAACCCCATAACTTTTCTAACCCATACTACCTCAGCTATACCTATCTAGAGATCCGGTGAAGACGTTGGTTCAGGAGATATAAACCTTCTAATGTGCACACCACTGTGTTAAAGCCTACCCCATATAATCAACGTCTCTACCTTCAAGTCTCAAGATATCGACATCAGTTTCTATACGCACGGATAGGACAGTTATTTACTTCGAGCGATACTCTACCCCTTACAATCATTACATCTGTCAGGAGTACTAAGCACAACCCCTTTTTCACGGAAGAGACTTTGGTAAGTATCCCGAAAGATCCCAAGGGAGAAGTATTAACAGCGGAACAGACCACGATGGCTAATTCGGAAGCGAACCAACCCACCGCGCCAAATAACAATGGGGCCCTACCACGCCAGTGCGACGGTACGGCAGCGGCAGTGAACATGAGCGGGGCGTGTATGACCGCGACGCAAGACACGCCGTATGCAATTCGCCGGTACCTCGAACAAGAAGTCCATGAGGATCCCTTCGTTGGCCTCGAAGATCAGTACAAATGTCGTCTGAATGTAGGTGCTCTAATTCGGGCTTTGAGAAACATTATCGTTTCTCTGACCAACCCTATCCTTGGTATAAAAGCTAACCGGAGCTATATAGGCTCTATTCCTTTCCCTTGATAAGGCTACTGCAACCTTTAAGAAACGGGAATGATATAACAGTGATGTATATCAAGCTAGTTCTGGGTGACCGAAAGCGTTTTGAGGGGCATTGTTGTCATTTAACGTCTGTACACTGTATGTTAGCCGGTCGTTGATACTGTCAGATTACGGAGTAGAAAAAAAAAATAGATCTCTGCACTTTGTGCAATACATTTCTTTGGACCTTCTATAGCCTAAGCCTTGCAGCCTGCCTTCCTGGAGTGTGAACGAGTTACGCCACGCTAGCTATTACCCATAGGTAGTACTTACTTAATACAAAAAGATAAACTAAGATGACATCTACGTAGTCCGTATAAACCTATGTACTCCCTACCGTTCATGATACCGCATAGTCTTGTCTATTTGCACACTGGCTAGGTACTCTACTCCCGCAAAACATGTTGACGTACTTTCACTAGATCGATGCTTCATACCCAATAACAAGCGTAACAACCGGTTTCACTAGAGAGAAGTTTTCAGCGCGGTCGAGTCCCTTCAATTCGCTTCACTTTAGGTAGAATCGCAAAGGTGGACGTAAACATCAAGCGGCTAATTCCGATTTTCTATGATAAATATACAGAAATAGAGGGAAATTGAGGTAACTTTTCGTTTGCTTTCGTTTCGGTCTCAGCGCAAGGGTAAAGGGGCCATCAGTCAAGATTCACTTAATTTTGATGAGTCAGCGTTCACTTCCCGAAACGGTTAGCTGCAAGCACGATTATATTCGATACGTTTTTCGAGAAATATTCGTCTTCCTTACATCTCACTTTGAGCAGACGTAACTCACTTCTAGCAGTCGTAAGTCATTTCTTTTTTGTGAATTATAAACGTCCCATGGTGCGACTACCCATGGACCTACCCAATGGACCAAGGTGTCAACCCATGGGACATCAACACAGGTTTGCTCTTGATTCTCATTACAATTCTTTCCCACTAAACATGTTGAAAGTCGTCCATTCTTTCAATGTGTTCTGGAGTTTACGAATCTATTTAACTTTTCCAAATGCAGTCTTCGCTACTGCAGAATTATTTTCCTCTTCCAGTCTTCGAAACCCTTAGAGTCATGGTGCAGGAAAAATTTCCTGTTCTGAGCCTCATAAAATCATACCATGGAGAGTTAGCTCTACTTAGAATTGAGTGGTATCAACTACCTGTACATGGTATCTGTACGGCGTTGAGACGTACTCACATGCGATACACGATTCGATATAGAGATGTGAGCAAACCAGACAAGTGGTGAACGTAACGTCCTCTTTTAGGAAAATAAGTTAACAAATCATAGGCGCAGACTGAGATAGAAGTCTCTACACACAATTATCTCGACATTCACAATCCTCCCACTGGGTACAGCACTCTTCCTTCCTCCATATCATCACGACATATTCATTCGCCGCCCGAAACACACAATACCACCGCACACAGTAAATTATCGATACCATTGTACGAACCCAAACCTAAGAGACCATGGCTACTACGAGTAGATGTGTTGTCTGCCTGGACACTGAAGAAGAGACTTCAACAGTCATACACCGCCTAGGCTGCCCCGGACACCATATGTGTACGGACTGTTTGAAGGAATCCTTCGAACGAGCAATGAGGTTCGAGGGAGACTACCCCCCAACCTGCTGTGGACGAGAGGAATTATCCTTCGTCCAGTACTATCCCCTGATGGACCCGGACTTTGTCAGGAGATACGAGGCCAAAGAAGAAGAGTACAGTGTCCCCCAGGGGGAGCGGAGATACTGCTCAAACAGCGAATGCACGACATTCTTGTCCCCAGAAATTCACAAAAAAGATACGTCAAGGGCAAAATGCCCCAACTGCAATACGATCACCTGCACCGAGTGCAAGAGCGAGGTCGCCGTCTCTCCCAACGGCGAAACAAACTCCCACCACTGCGAATATACGCAGGAGGAAGTCGGCTTCGAGAGGGCGGTCAGAGAGCACAGATACCAGCGCTGCCCCAATTGCGATCGAGTAGTTGAGCTCATGGAAGCATGTAACCATATAACATGCGTATGCGACCAAGAATTCTGCTATATTTGCGGAGAAGAATGGGCAGGCCTTCATGCTTGCCCACAATACGGGCATCCAGAGTACGATGCAGAAGGGTATAACCAAGATGGCTTCCATCGAGATACCGGCTTCGACCGGGATGGTCACCCTGCATTCGATGCTCGGGGTGGTGGTAGGGGAGAAGGAGAAGAAGAAGAAGAAGAAGAAATAGGAGAACGAGAGAACCAAAGGTTCACAAACGCATATCTCGAGTTCGCCAGGTTGTTAGCTCAAGACCGGTTCCGCGGAGGCTTTGGCTTTGGACAGGACTTTGATTAGAACTAGATCGCCAAGCCTTTGCTTTCTGCCCATTTGGCCTTAGTGTAGCTCTAACTATGTAATACATAAGCATATTTGGACGTCTACCCATCCTGACTCTCGCTCTCATTTAATTCCGTACGAACTCATTTTATACTTATAGCTTCTGTAGTGTAGGGATTGTGAGAAAGTATGCGAACCGTGGCAAGGTCCAAAGGATCGCTGAGTAAGCTTACAATACGGCCGCACTCCGTTGACATGTTTCACCCTCCCTTGCGAGTGCATACCTTATGATCCACACTCGACGGTTCTTAGTATTGGAACGATTATATCTTAGATCAGCGGTGAGCGTATACCCATAATCGAGATAAGTACTCTCCTTCCGTATTGATACACCTACAGCTCCCTCTCGACGAATCGGGCCATATATCACACTGGGAGTCGCACCAAGCGTCTTATACTATACAAGTACCGTATGGCCCCATAAACGGTGTTTCGAGCATTTCGTGGTCTCCTTTTATAGCATGAAATGATAAGGTGAACTTGCGGAACGTCTTGAGATGGGAATATGCGTAGGCCGGCAATCTTTTCTTTCTGGATTGGATCCGATCTATACAGAGTACTATAACGTCCTATGGAGACTTCTGACGGCATCCCGGATTTGCGTTGTTTGGAATTTAGAATGACGCATCGCATTGCACATGGATCAGTCAGCATGAGACGTGGGATTGTTGAACACCAAGGACCAGAATGCCGGACGATGTTCGATAGATGCGATGATCATGCATCGCTTCGATCATCTGTGACCAGGATCTATCAGCCGATTCAGGGTATGGTTCCTACAATTCCCGCTCATTTTGCATATATTTCAGACGATCACAAGAGCCCTACGACACTCAGTTTAAAAGGACTTATCGGTACACCTAATATACTGGATCTTAGGTGGAGTCTGCCTTGCAATGACATGTTGACTGTCCAGTTATATATGTGATCAAGGTGGGTCTATCACAGTCACATTTAACCGTAAACCCAAATCTCACGTAACATTAGGGTTTCCTGTTTGGACTTTCATCCTTCCGCAAATTTCTCTTCTGTTTATTCGCGTATTAGATCAACTATACAGTCATTCCGTGCTTTATACTTTAAGATTAGGATAGATAATTGCTTAACTCCACATTGATTCTTCTTCATTATGTATTTCTATTTAACTCTTATGTTACACCGAATATTTCTCATCCCGAGCATATTGAAACATTCAACATCTCCTTTAGGTCTGACCATACAACCTTATGTAGGGCCTCACCGCCCATCTGATCCATTATACTTCTCTTTCACCTACCAGCGTTTATACCTTCTAAACTAAGTCCTATTTTGAACTCGTAACATTAGCAATCATCACGCCAAGCAAACTTATCCTACATTTTTATGATAGAGGAACATTTAGGAAATAAGCTTCATATTAGTGAGTAACCTTTCAGCAACTTCGGGGGTAAAGAATCAAGTCAGCATAAGCGGTTCAAACAAGAAAGATTTATAAGTTACACCAAAACGGTCAGGCACAGCACCACGCTTTTGTGTCATTCCATATAGCAATCTATCGAGCTATATGTGAATATTTACGCCACATGTACTTAGGAAGGCCGAATAAGAAAAATACTCGCTAGACAGCTTACGACCTATGCGGAGAACGATCCTATTAGGTTTATTGTCTACTCAGGTTTAGGTCCTCTGACGAGCAAAGTTTGAGCCTACGTCGTGACGAAATCCTTGATAATGCACCTGCACATCGGCCATTGCTACTAATTGTGATTGAGGTCCCCAATGGTTCCGTGCCGTGGATGTTCTATAGGTCCTGATCCAACCACTTTCGTCTCCTAGACAAGGGACACGGCTTACTCTGTTCCATTCTGCATTCTATGATTGAGCACAGAATAACGACTGGATTTTCTCGGTACGTGAAACCCCCCATTGACTGATGTGGAGCATTTGTGGATCCTGAAGTATCCGCTGCTTCCATAACTTGCCACCGACGCACATGTTAAGCCCATAGTATTTTGTTATATTCGATATACGGTGTGAAGGTTCTAATCATTGAAATATTAAACTGATTTTGATATTAGGATCCAGTGTTCCGCATGCATGGAGCACTGCTATAGGAGTAGCCCTAAGAAATATAAGGCTGACCAGCCATAGTCTTAATCCTCAAAATCACACCCTTACGAACTCTGATAGAAGTGCTCTGATAGAACCCAATTGTGGCTTGAAGGATCATTTTTTGACGGTCAGGAGCAAGTCAGTTTGGTTGCCTCTCCTATCAATACTCACTTCGGCAGATATCTCTTTCACACTCTTGTAACCATTGCCGTCAGAAGGGATCAAGCCGCCATTCACAGCTTCAAGAATTTCTAAAAAATGTTTCATTATAGCAGTCTAAAGCGGAAACAAGTGGTCCACCAATCCATGCTCGCAGTGTCGATATAATTAACAATTAACTTTCCCTTGTTGCCGGCGTCATCAGCTAATGAAGGAATGTGACCAACAACTAGGTTGTCATACCACAGCCTCCTTTTGTATCCAGAACAAGGATACCCCATTCTATGCTCATGCAACGTCTGTCAGACAGGAGGACGTCGTTGCGTCCATCTTGAAGTATATAAGGAGGCAAGTACAACATCAAATTCCCCTCATCGCTCAACAGCATCTGCTCTTTCAATACAAAGAAAGGACTTAAACAGCAAATCTTCCATACAATCCTACTCTCCCCTCAACTCGCAAACATGCATTTCTCCACTATTGCTTCTTCAGTCCTCTTGGTCGTCTCTGGCGTCACTGCTGCCCCAAACCTCGTCGTTCGCGACATCGCCGCTGAGGTCGCCCTTTACACGGGCCGTGGCTGCACGGGCGATGGTGTCAGGTTCGGGACCGCTTTCCCTCCAGATGATGGTTCCTGCTTCGTCATTCCTCAAAACCAGGGTATCGCCAATAGTGGCATGATCGACACTCCAATTCCCGCGGGCTGCACACGTAAGTTATTCCGTTTCAAGGTTCGATGATGCTCGAAACTAATGGGTTCTGGGCCAGTCACTTTCTGGGCCAATCCGACCTGCAACAGCACCAACTTTGTCCCTGTCAGTACTCAAAACCAGTGCTTTACCTTGGGGGATGCTGGTCCCCTCCGCTCTGTTCGCTCCAGCGGGCCTTGCTAAGTAGATCGCTCGAAGGGTGGTTGTAGGGGCGTATGTTTTGGTGTATAGAATTCGGATTGCTTGGGGTTCAACACCCCAGTTGAGATTTTGAGGGTGATGGGATCTATTCGCTCGCTCTTCGGATCATGGTGTCTCGAAATAGTCCTCTTCGCCTCGGTCTTCAATACAAGCATTCCTCCATGATTTGATCTGTTAAGTGAATGTGATGAATGCTCCTCCTCTTGTCATGGTGCTCAATTCTTCCCGCGCTGAATTTAGGTTCACAGTAAGGTTCCCCTTTATGTAAGTACATCATGCTATTGAGGTTCAAAACTGTGGTATTCTATAATAGACCATCCTCTTCAAGTTTGGTCAAGTTGAAAGATTGTCATATAATATGGGAGAACAGAGACTTGGAATCACTTACTCGACTACGAGACGTCGCGTCGTACCCCTGAAAGAGTTATGGTGTCGGCGGATCTTCGGAAAATTCCGACAACTCGGTGCACGGTTCGCCTTGCACGAGTCGATCGTCCGCCCTTTCAAAATAACAATCTCAGATCCTTTTGCAAAATATCCTCACCGCTCGCTATCTATTCTATACCACCAAATCCCCTTCCGTACCTCAATATATTCCCACCAGATATTCTTTCTACTATGCTCCGCCGACCCCCAACAAGAATACAACTAACATCCGACGACATCGCAGCGTATGAAACACGCAGACAACAGAGACTCTACGTCGCGCAGCTGAATCAACAGTCAAGTAGTGATGCGGGAAGAGCAAGTGCCAGTAGGGAGAATTCGGGGTTGAATGAGGAGATGGGGAAGGAGAAGAGCGGGTCAAAGATGGAGAGGATCATGGGGGCGAGGACTGGGGGGAGGAGTTGAGATGTGAAGAGAGTTATGACGAGGATTGGATTATGAAGGGAACGGGGAATGAGAGCTGTTTTGACTGGGCACTACGAGGCTCCTTTTACGAGGTACGGCGAATAACTATGCGTCCACATTTCCCTCCAGGGCCTCGCGTCACGTCCCTACCAATTTGGCATCATGCTTGAGGGAGTGCGGCTTTTTAGTCACCTTTCTGACTGCCATACCTTCCGGGGAAGCTATGAAGCCAGAGTCTACGTCCTGAGTGCGAGGCGGAGACGACGTCGTGCTCCCCTCACTTGTCCAGCTTCAGCAGCACAATGGGGATTTTGGCTGCTACATTGGTCATTGACCCTCTCCGTTCTACCACTTTATATCTGTCTTTTACGGACCGATCCGCCAATGGATTTGTCCAACCATAGAATTTGGTGGCTAGAACCTCAGTGACTTCGCGCATCTTCTTCTGGACCAAACCTCCACCGACCTTATCCTATTAAGTGGCATGTTCATGCAGGAAAACTCCCGCTCTGATTTTTAGGAATACATATCCTATATCTCCTGTATCTCGTCTTGGATATCAAACATCTGACGTTTAAGCGTAGAAACGATATCTCCCGATTATCAAGAAGGACTACTCGAACAGAGAATCACAGTAGCTCCTATTCCAATTCAATACCCTAGTGTGCGATAATTATTGTTGCATTACTGAGATTAAGTCTTGCAAATACATTGCTGGTAGAGGCAACTTCAAATGTTTATCCTCTAGGTAATTTTAATGCAGTTTTCTAGTAACTGTCAATCTACATAGCAACACATAAATAATTGCCTTCTTCCAATAAAAAGCTTCACAAATGCATATATGAGGATCCAAAATGAGCATTGTTGAAACGAAAGTGACCCGTCACGTGACCCTCGGTCTAATCCCGGAAGTAGCTCCCAAGCCCAGCAGCTTCCTTCGGACCTCAATTGACGACTTCATACCTCACAACATCCATCTCGAACTCCAAATTACACATCCATCATGTCTTCCGCACGCCTCTACCGGCCTCTGACAAGGGCCTTCCAAGCTCAATCAGCTATTACACGCTCAATTGGTACCACCGCCGCCGCGAGCCGCTTCCTCGCATCCAAGACGCCAGCTAAGCTCGGCATGTTCACGCCCTCAGTCTCTGCGCAATTCAAGGAGGGACGACAAACTACGGCGCTGTCTAAGAATATAGGCATAGTAAGTATCCTATAGGAAGACTGTGGATGGGGGTTTTGAGAGGGTAATGTCTGATAACGGGACAGATCCAACTCCAGTCCGCGATGCCGCAGCTCGTGCCGTTCTTCTTCGTCAACGAGACTGTCGCTGCTTTCATCCTTATCCCGACGCTTATCTATGTCTTTTCGAAGTATGTTTTGCCGCAGAGGGTGCGCAATATGTTAGCAAGGGTTTTCATCACTAAGTTGTAAATATGAGGGAGAATAAATATGAGGTGGGGAGGAAGGGGGATTGATAGAGATCGGGATAGAATATATTCCAGTTGCTCCTGTGTGCTTGAGAAATTGGAGATCGTGATTTCATAAAGTTGTGCTATAGTTGAGGACATGGTTTGGTCTCGATTCTGAGGGAGATTCATCAGGACGGAACAATGCTTCAAGTTCGGAATCGGCACTCCATCGGAATTGGCTATTTGCGATTTATATGGCTTCCGAAAAAGAAACATCACGTACGAGCAAACCATCCATCCACAAAGCGTTACAAAAAATAAAATGAAAAAGAAAAAGGCAAAACAGTTTCGACCCGCTCCCCACGGATCGAGATCCATGCAGCGGGGTGGTACTTCTGCTTGAGTGCATTATTCCCCCTCTTCATGTTTGACCTCTGGACCGGTTGGTTTTGGCCTGATCAGTGTGGTGGGATTTTCTCACCACTAGGCCACGGGTCTCTGGGATATAGAAAGAAGTAACGGTTTGTTTGTTTATAAACTGTAAGTGGAAGGAACCTTTTTAGCGGGGGAGGGGTATTAAAATAACACCTCCCTTTCTTTTCACCTGTAAACAACCCCTTTCCCCCAAGAACCCTTAGGTCTCCCCAATTTCTTGTCTAGAGTCAAGGACAACCATCAAATAACTATAGAGATGTCGGGAAACGAAGTTATACTGACGCGAACTGTAGATCTTACGATCATGAGGGGGAATTGGCTAAGGAAATGTGATAAAGGGGATTCTAAACTATTGCCCACATCACTCAGCTATGCTACCATATAAACGTCGCGAGGCTCGCGTTGAATTATAGTATATGTCTTGGTTCTTAGTTCATAGTGGGAACATGTGAATCACTGCCGTAGACGAGTTTTCATATTTGGGTGCATGGTGAATAAGAAAATACTTTTGGGTAATGAAGTGATTATTGAATGTACTACAGCACTGTCAATTTTGAGCATGTTTGGTTAGTAATAAGATGCGTGCGAAGAGTACTCGTAAGAACATCCCAGAGTTAGGATACTGATTTATAATCATATCAATGCTTCCTGGGCTCCTTTGGGCTTTTTAAACGTTACGTCTCGCATTTGACATGTTCAAAAAACCTTAAAGACACCTTACAAATCGTAGTCATATTATGCATGAACGCTTAGACTACAATATTCTCAGCTCCCTATATTTAGTTCATCAGATGATGGGCTTCCCCTGTAGAGCCTTCAGAGAATCTATAGCCATGTTATCGTTGGTTAGAAATCCCCATATCTAATAGTCCAGTAGATCCCCTAACAGCAGCCGCTGATACTTCTCAATTACCTCCCCACACCTCACCAGCACACCTGCCGCCAAACTCCTTATCCTCTCATCCTCATCACCACGCCCCAACCTATCAAACACCAGCTTCATCCACCCCTGAATCTCGAGTAAAGCCTTCGCGTGATCCTGGGCAAGCCGCTGCTTATCCTCATTCACTTCCAGGGACATCAGCACCGCGAAGAGCCATGCTTCTAAGATCGCTGGCTCGTCGGCGTTGGATCGGATGGAAAGCAACAGGTCCCAAAGTTCGGAGGTCATTTGGGGGAGAGAGTGTGTTGAAGGACCGGAAGCGTGGAGAATGATAGCGAGGGTTTTGAGGTAGACGGGGAGGACTATGGGAGAGAAGTAGAGGGATTGGTTGCCGTATGCTTGTAGATGCGTCCACCATCTACCGGTCAACGGGAAGAAGAAACTCTGTGATACGATCTTAGCAAGTTCGTTGGGAATTACTTTTTTCCTCTTCTTTTCCACCTCCATGCGTGAGGAGAAGGTTCGGACTTTCAGTACGCTGGGACCGCTGAGTCGGTCTGCGGCATCGAGAGCTAGTGGCTCCATCACAGAGCGTTGAAGCCGTTTGGATATGCTCTCGACAGGAGAAATTTCCGTTGCATAGATCTTGTGTAATCTTTCTGGGAGTTTTTTAGACGGAAAAGATTGTACAGCCGGAGTATTTGTGTCGTCTGAGCTATATCCTGCGAGTTCTCGAGCTCCCAGACCCATTGTTGTCAACAAGGTAACTCTTTGAGATAAAGAGTAATCACCCTCAAAGAAGGCTTTTGCGAACCACTGGCCCATTTCAGCCGGTTGGGCAAGTAGAGTCGCTACCATCGCTTGTTGTCTCATCTCATGAAATTTCTCGATGTCGAAGTTATCTTGCAACCCTACGAGTGTCGAAGCAAGATCGTGTATGTGGTCTATAACCTCTTTGCCAAAGTTAGACTTTCGTCGGATGAGACTAGTAGATGTTTGAAGAGCTAATATATGGCGATCATAGTTTTCGGAGTCTTTCAATCCCGCAATCAGATCACGAACGTATCTATAGAGTGTCAATATTGAGTTAAACAGTGCATTTGCCTGATATCTACTTACACCGGGGCTATAGGCTTATTCCTCTGGACAAGGGTGGCATCCTCTGTGTCGTCCTCAGGATCGGAGTCTGGTTTACTATATGGTACGAGATCATCGTCTTCAGAATCATCCAGAATTTCGACAACTCTTGGAACTTTTATCTCTGTGATCTTTGAACTGGATTTAGCATTTGATTTGACAGATTCAAGGTTTGCTTTTTGGGTAGTCAAAATCTGCTTAGATCTCTTTTGCGGCTCCCTTTCATCCATTTTAAGATCTTCTATTGTTCCAATGTTATCTTTGATTCTTGTAAGATCAGTAAGATATTCCACTTCCGTCTTTTCTGATTCATCAAAGTCGAACTTCATACGACTCTCAGGTTTGTCGACGAGTTCGGAAATTGCTACTCCAACAACCATACCCAAAAATCGAGCGCGAGGAGACGAAGCAGCGATACGGTTTGTCATGCCGCTACCATGTGTACTCGATCTTGCTATCATTAAGAGCGCGATGGGTTGCTTACGATGAACATATCCGCATGCAAGAAGGAGCCTTTGGGCGAGTGCTGCTCCTGTTAGTGTTAAGTCAACTGGATATCATGATAACATTACCTTCCTGTTGTAGTATTGGGGTATGCTTAATAAAAAGTTGGTCTCCAAATATATCGAGATTTTTCTCCAGGATTTGCTGTAAGCTGTCTAATCCTGTGGTCAGCTAACCCCTTATGTAGAATATTTGTCCCTTTTACCTTCATTATCGGAAAGCACAGCAAAGGCAACACGCAACATGCGGACGGATGAATTTAAACCAGCGGTTGTAGCGGATGTCGTCCACGTTACGACTATCTCCAGTAATCTTTCATTGTCTGACAGTAACCCGGCTAACAAGGCGGCGGATCCAGAAATATCTTTTGGTGTTTCCCCTTCCTTTTCATTGACATTGCTATTAGAGAATTTGAGAAATTGTCCACTTATGACCGATAGTACAGAGACTATGAATTTTTTCTGTTCATGCAGAAGCAATTTGCTGACCAATTTACTCAGCGCTACCACGGACTTCCCTTGCGTGAGGACAGTCGAGCAGATGATCTCTCCTACTAGAGAGTCTAAGTAACCGAGAGTCATAGATTTTCTTAAGAGAAGGGACAAATCCGTCTGATAGGTATCATCATCAGCGTCTTTTGAGCCAAGCATTAGAACGATATTTCGCCCAAGCCATTTCGATGTATCACTCCCAGTCGCAATCCATGCCCTATTTACAGATGGTACCTCCTTTGATTCCTTGAGGACGTCTTCAGCTTGTGCACTAGCTGTAAGTACTTTCCCAGAAGCAACCAAAGAGACGAACTCTTTCCAGATCAACGTTCTCTGCAAAGGGCTAGCAATATGAAAGTAGATGGATTTCCAGATTTCATATGTTGTATTACCATCATGCAACACGAGTTCTAAGACTTCGAGTAGGTTAGATATGTGCTGAACGACTGATTTCCTCTCTCCTCGTCCCTTTTTCTGCTTGCTCTCCAACACCAAAGCTTTAAGCCTGGCTACAATCGCTCCTATTCCTGAGGTATTCCTAAGACATGTAATAATATCTTGCTTGATTAAGCGCTGAGACTTCTGTTTCCCTAATGATTCCCAGAAGTCGGGTATAATGATCGTGACAAGAGCATTAATGAGTTGAGACGAGACAGGACCTGGTACGGTAATCTGTAAAAAGTTCCTTGCACCACCGTGATTGATATAGCTGAGGACATCTTGCAACTGTTGTCCATCAGGTTGTGATCTTAATACATCTATAATGTCCTCAGCAGACGTGATGGGTTTATTGGTGGTCAATTTCGTTTCTTTGCTTAATGAAAGACCATTTTCAGTACTCTCTGTAAGCGGTGTAGTCTTGACGGGAGTCAAAAAGTCGTCCATAACCACTAATTGACTTTTTAACAATAGAGAATTTAGATCTTAGTTGCATTGCATGTTCGAAGTTGTTAAATAAGTTTGTAGACTGAACGTTGAAGCCGTTTTATATGCACCTAGCCGCCCTTTGCCGCTATCGCGCTTATGATAAAGAGTACTTTAAGCTCGACCTACTTAATGGTCTCCGACTTGAGCAATAGGACAATAACTTTTGCTTGCTCTAAAGATAGTTTCTCCTTTCTTCTATACCTTTCAAATGGCGGAAGTACTCCAGAAGAATGGTGTTTCAGCTCCTCGCGCTCGTTGGTACGCCAGTTTTTTTTCCCAAAATCCACTACCGTCTGATATAAAACAATTAGACTGACTACGCAAAAGGAAGCATCTGGACAAAATTCTCACTCGACCAGGCCCTTTCACGGATGAGGACTGGGTACCCGGAGAAGATGTGATCGAAGGTCTATCAAGAACGAAAATCTTGTAATTATCTCCCTGAATTCTTCTAAGCGTACTAGCTAATACCCCTACAGAGTCATGTCAGTGAAATCAAAAGCGCTTCCCACCCCTAACTAACTTCCATCCCAGCGGCGCCGGAGGCCTAGGCTGCGAGATCCTCAAGAGTCTCGCGCTCTCAGGCTTTAAAGACATCCACGTCATCGATATGGGTAAAACAACCTCCCATATTCCACGCGATCACGTGGTCTTACCTTCCACCCCTTTTTATACTAACACCTCTCAGACACAATCGACGTCTCAAACCTGAATCGACAATTCCTCTTCCGCCACTCCGACGTCGGGCAACCCAAAGCCACCATCGCGGCCAAATTCGTCGAGCGGCGCGTGCCCGGTGTGAAAATCACGCCCTTCGTCGGCAAGATCCAAGACAAAGACGAAGACTACTACCGGCAATTCACCATGGTGGTCTGCGGCCTCGACAGCATCGAAGCGCGGCGGTGGATAAACTCGACGCTGGTCGACATGGTGGACGAAGACGACCCGGATTCGCTGAAGCCGCTGATCGATGGCGGGACCGAGGGCTTCAAGGGCCAGGCGCGGGTCATCCTGCCGACGATGACGAGCTGCATCGAGTGCCAGCTTGACATGCACGCACCGCGGGCCGCGGTGCCGCTGTGTACGTTGGCGACAATCCCGAGGCAGCCCCAGCATTGTATCGAGTGGGCGCATATCATCAAATGGGAGGAGGAGAGGAAGGATGTCACGCTCGACACTGACGATCCCGAACACATCACCTGGCTTTATCAGAAGGCGCTGTCGCGGGCGAAGGAGTTCAATATCGAAGGTGTCACGTATAGCATGACGCAGGGGGTTGTCAAAAACATCATCCCGGCTATCGCGTCTACGAATGCGATTGTCGCGGCGAGTTGCTGCAATGAAGCGTTTAAGATCGCTACGAATACGAATCCACCCCTAGGACTACCGGGTGGGAATAATTATATGATGTATAGTGGCGATGATAGTATATACACTTACACTTTCGAGCACTTGAAGAAAGATGATTGCCCCGTCTGTGGGAACGTCGCTAAGAAGCTTGAAGTGAATGGGGACATGACATTGGAGTCGTTCCTGGAGAGCATGGCTGAAAAACCAGAAGCGTGAGTTTACTTCCCGCCCGAAATGTGTAAGGTTTAATTGCTTATGAGCACAGACAACTCAAAAAGCCATCGATACGGTCGGAGGAGAAGACGCTCTATTATCAATCACCACCTAGCTTGGAAGAGCAGACTCGTCCGAACCTGAAGAAGGAATTATCAGAGCTCCTAGAAAACGGTGAGGAGGTCGTTGTGACGGACCCAGCATTTCAAATCAGCTTCAAGTTTAAGCTGTTATTCAAATAGGGGGCTTATGAATGACATATGATATCAAAGCATGCAAGTAAGGCGTCGGGCATAGCACCGGGTTTTGAAAATTATGCCATAGCGAAAGTTGCATAGTTAGAATCTCAGTGGTAGGGGGTTTACCATTACGTGACATAAACGGATGGTATGGCATCAGAAAAGCGAATATGGAAACTTCGAACAACATCTCTGATTAGTAATACCCTGGTGTACTATTATCATACTCGCGGCTCGTCCCCGGAAATGCTCCAATCGGTGTCCCCCTACCCTCTTCATCCTCATCCGCACTGTCGGCTTCCTGGCTTTTGAATGTCTCCCCGCTGGGGTCAGGGGGAGCACGCATACGCGTGATAATATCTGCGTCGAGTGAAGGAGGGTGGAAGATGGGTGGATTTTGATGGTATTCGCGACCCGTAGGCATCCTAGAGAGTAATGGTGCGATTGGAGGGATAGGAGAGGTAGAGATCTGGGAAATGTGTTAGTGCTGCTGTCAGAACATCTCACGTCAGAAGTTCCCTGGGTTCCATAATGTAGTTCCTCCTCACGACCAACCACGTTAGACCCTGGTCAGATCTAGAACGAGATCTGCTGCGTTCGACAAATATTTGGACAATTTCCTCTTCGGGTGCATGAGTGGTCGAGGAAATACCGTGCCAAAATAATATACTGTAAAACAGACGGTATGGAAGGTTAAAATCACAAAACAAAATAAACTCACCATATCATTCTGTTTCACCCACTTCACTTCCAACATCTCTACAACCCTCCCTTCCTCTGCCTTTCCCGCATCAATACCCCACTCCCCGCCCTTTTCAACCCTCTTATCTTCCCTCCGCTCTTGCCATCCCTTCTTCAGCTTCGACAATCCACTCACTTTTCCCTCCTCTCCCTCTTTACCAACCATGATCCCCAGCTCCCCCTTTGCACCCCTCAACCACGCAATCCCCTCCGCCGTCGCCCCTCCAGCTTCCGCGTCAATGCCGAAAAACCTACAGGCCCTCGCTTTCGCAGTCCGCCGTAAGTCATCGACGTACTTGATCAACCCTTCGTCGACCCCTTTGACGCGTCCTAGCATTACCGCTGCCCGCGCTGCGTGTTCCGACGCTGCGATACAGAGTCTAGCAAACAGATGCGCGCGGACCTTCGGGATCGATGGTGCTTTGAACATCCAATCCTTGTTCTCCTTGTTTCTAGCATCAGCTACGACGGAGGGGTATGGATCATCTTTCAGAACGGCGATGAGTGTTGCTTCCGCTAGCGAGAGCGCCGCGAGTGCAGAATGCAGAGGAGGTGAGATATCTGGAGGTCCTGTGGCAGGAGGTGAGTGCGAATGCTGAGAGCGCGCAACGAGGTAAGCGTGCGCGGCATTCGCGTCGAGGAGATGCTTCATGGCGGCTGCGATGGCGGCGGTGCGCTGCTCTGGAGAGAGGAAGGCACTGGGGTTATAGAGAGCATGGAGCTGAGAGCGGGCGAGTAAGATGTAGGTTTCAGCTAAAGTGGTAAGGACGAAGAAGATTTCGACTTCGAGGCTCCTGAGCTTGACGCGAGGAGGCTCGCGGCCTGGGATGGTGGAGGAGAGTGTGGTGCGCCATTCTACTATTAGCTCGTTCTGAAGGACAACATCGATCTCTTCGTTAGCAATATTCTGTCCGCTAAGACCATTATCGAGAGCGAGGAGGTATGGTATGTATTCATTAAGAGCTGCGAGAATGGATGGGAGGTTAGAAGCTTGGGAGGATAGAGGTAGACGTTTATGCCGCTTTAGTGCATCACGCAAAACCCCCCGGCTGGTAGTTGCCGAAAGAGGGAGAGAGGGATGGGTGGAGCTGCTGAAGAAGTCCGAGAAGGATATATGAGAGGTTGTTGGTAGCGTAAATGGGTAGGGCATGATGTTATTGAGGTGTCGAAGAGGGGTTGTAGTGGGGTTTGGAGGTATCAGGTTGAGATTCTCTGGAACTGGATACTGTATTGGCAAACCTTGGCCTGAAGCTTTTGGAGTAATATATGATCATATGTAATTCACATAGCTGTGGTCGCAATCGTGTAGTTGAGTATATCATGATGCTGTCTTGTTCATAATGGGAGAAAGCTTAAGTGCAAGGCTGGATATACAAAATGGACAATGAATTACCTCAGTAATTGTCTCATACTCGCATATAGCAACAGACAGTGGAGGTAGGTACCATGAGTATGCGTTCCACCACGCACGTCAAGTTGTGGATTCCTGAATATTGGAAGCCATTGACACTCAGCCGTTTGGCAGATATCTTGCTTGAAAGATGATACAGTACAACATAACCCTTCACGCCGCAATTTCCGGTATAAACATTAAGCTCTGCCGGGAACCCAGAGCTAGTATTCTCGATCGTCAAGCTTCAGCTGCCCGAACCAGCCGTTCGCTGTCTTCTCCAATCCACGTGTCAAGACTCATTCGTATTACTTCGAAATGTAATTTTGTTGCTCGAATAGGTATCCACGAATCTTCGACCCTTTCAGGAGTTCGAGGTATCGTTCTGTAACGATAAAGAGTTAGTCTCCAATAGAGCGGACGAAACGAACGATGGAGTGTCTAGAAGCCTGCAAGTTTCGCACTGTATGCATTACTGGATTCAGGCCAGTCCCGGGAACATAATCTTCTTTTCCAAAATCAAATATACAAAGATCGCGAATTCCAAAGAACTGGAAACATACCCCTCAAATGACCACACTTCTCCAAGTGATTTACTCCGTTTTCCCAGTAGCACTTTCCCATCTCTTCTCTAACCAATCGTGCCATCATACTCCTAACCCATTGCTCTTTGATAACAGCATCTTGTGCAGCTTTCAATGCTCGATTGTCATCGTAGTCGACTCCGTCGAAGGTGGGTGGTACTTTCGGCTTCTTCTCTAGGAAGGACTTTGATTCGGGAGTCGGCATTGTGAACCGGGTACGGTGGGATGGAGCACGATAGGTGAGTTCAAGAGACGGTATGCAGCTCCGGAGTGACTGGAGGGGTTGGTGAGTTATGATCTACGGCGTAAAAACAGAGTGGTAGTAAACCGTGTTGACCTTGGAGTGGTGAGGTTGAAGTTTGGGCTCATATAGAGCTCCGTATCTCGCTAGCTGCGACTACAGGATATTGGATACGGAGCATGCCGCCTAGTTATACTCCGTCCCTTGCCATCCCCAATTACATTCCCGCATTACCATTTATGTTTCCCTGGTCCCTCGAATGGCGAGATGCTGAACTCAGGTTCAGAATTCATAATCACTCAGTATGTCTATTCGAACTGATGAGAACCATGAGTACTGATAGAACTAGCCTAAGTATCTCTGTGCCCTTCCCTATAACCATCACTAGTCTGGAGAGTGTTTTATGAGTATCACAACTGTCGAGATTAGACTTACAGTATCCGCTCACTTCCTAGTCCCATACATCAACATACGATCGCATCTCCAGCTATGACAACGGTATCACGCGCTTCGATTCAATCCACGCTCGGAACCCGGGCGGGGAAGCGATATCAGCATCTACCCAACATGGCCTCAAACCCCGGGGAACTAATCTTTCCCCATTCACCCTCAGCATCCCCCTAACCGTCTAAAGGTCCATACCCAAGTTCTCAGAAACAATACACAAAGCTACATACAATCAACGACCCCCTCCTCTAGAATGCCAGCCTGACAACCCTCAGCAGCCGACCCAACCCTCCCCCTCCCCCGCCTCCTCTGCCTCCACGGCGGCGGTATAAACGAAGAGATCTTCCACCTCCAACTCCGCGCCCTTCTCCCCCACCTGAGACCTCACTTCCGGCTCTGCTTCGCCCCGAGGCCCTTCCTCTGTTCGCCGGGCCCGGGCATCATTCCCGTCTACGCCTCTCACGGTCCCTTCCGCCGCTGGCTGCGCTGGATGCCCTCGCACCCGCCCATCGACCCCCCCCCCCCCCCGTCGACGAGATCTACTACAACCTCTGTGCAACGATGGCGCAGGACGCGGAGACGGGGCCGTGGGTCGGGGTGCTAGGGTTCAGCCAGGGGGCGAAAGTAGCGGCCTCTTTGCTGTGGGAGGGGCAGAGGCTTGGGATGGCGAAACCAGCACAGGAGACGCGGGACGAAGACGGACTGGGGGACAATGAGGGAACGGGGTCAGGGGTTGACGAATCAGGACCTGTAACATACATCAACACCACCTCCGTCCTCCCCATCCCGACCCTACCCACGCGCACACCCTTCCGCTTCGCCGCCCTCTTCGCTGGCCGGGCCCCGCTTGTTTCCCTTCCTTCCGCGCCCTCGACCCCCTCACCACCCCATCCCTCCATCCACCTCGCCTCCGCCCTCCCAGGCGCAAACACCCCATCAAACCCCTCCCCATCAGACCCCCTGCCAGAAGACATCCGCCTTGCCCTCCCGACGCTCCACATACACGGCCTTTGAGAGACGAGGGACTGGAGCTGCATCGCAGGCTGGTGAACGATTTCTGTAAAAAGGGAAGTGCGACGGTCGTGGAATAGGAGGGGGGGTATCGAGTCCCGCTTAAAGCGGAGGATGTGGGAAGGGTCGTTGAGGGGGATTTTGGAGGTTTCTGGCAGGGCAGGGGTTGTCGTGGGGTGGAGATTCGGGGGGAGGGGGGTTGTAGAATCAGGGGATCCGAGGTAGATTGCGTTTTGCAGTGTTCAGCATTAAGAGCCTAATGTAGAGTCTTAATCCAAACGATCACGACCACCCTTCTCCGCAGTGGCGGGAATACCAGATATAGAAACTAGAAGGTAAGTAATTACTTTTTCCAATCGAAGGATAGAAATAAACCCAAAGCCCGACCGTAACCCAGAAAGTGCACCCGAATGCCAAATCCCGTACAACTATCTTACAAACCCCATATCATCCCTCACTCCCTCACCCTACCGTAGGCGCCTAGCCTAGCACTAACCATCGCAGAGTAAACCCGTCATCATCCCAAACCCAGCACGATCTTCAGAAATCAAACATCCCTAACAACCCTCCCCTCCCTATCAACCTCGACCCACCCCCCACCAGGCCTCGGCGTCCCATCCCTATCAAGGGGTCTCCACCTCTCCCTTTCCCGCTCAACCGGTCTTCCCCTCTCCCTCTCCCACCTCAAGCGTCTCTCATACTCATACTCCCACTCGCGATCCCTCTCCACATCCCTCTGCCATTCCGGCGTCCTTCCCACCGCAGAGTTCGGCTGCACGCTCACCACCGCTGGAGGCCTAGTGGCAAGCACCCCGCCCGCATTCCCCGCGGATACCGTAGGCTGGCCGGAAGGAGGAGGATGAGCGGTCCCGGACGTAGGAGGCGCACTGGCTCTACCCCCCTTGCCGCCGCTGGCGCTGCGGGACGGATTCAGCTTCCGCGTCTCGGCGATGTCGAGGTATTTTGCCGTCTTGCCTTGTTCGTCTGTGCCGTGGACTTGGCGCACGTCTACGTATGTGGAGGGGTTGAGGCTATCGTGGCTGGCTGTGTCCGAGACCCAATCGTGGGTCCACCAGGATGTCTTGCCTAGGTTTGGGTTTGGGTTTGGAAGGGTGGTTGTGTTGGTGGGCGGGTTGGGGGTGGTGTGGATGTTATCGGCGGAGTCGAGGGGTGGAGGAAGACCTGGACGAGTGCTGTTGGTGGGAGGTGGTGGACCGGGACCTGGTGGAGGAGGGGGAGGACCGGGACCTAGTGGAGGAGGTGGAGGCGGATCAATATGCGGGGCGGTTTCAGTCTGTTTGGTCGCGGTAGTTTGGATGGTCTGAGTGGACCAGTGAGTTCCATCGCTACCAGGAGATTTGGAAGCTCCTTCCGTTTGTGTTTTTGTGGACCAGTGGGTTCCGTCACTTCCAGCAGCTTTTGGAGTTCCTACGGGAATCTGGTTCGCAGGAAAGTCAGGGTGGTTCCGAGGATATCGGGTTTTGTCTGAGTAGTCACTTACAGATTCAACTGTAGGCGCCGGGGGATGACGAGAACTTGTCTCGTGATTGAAGTAAGAGGCAGGAGGGGGGATTGGTGCACTCGGATTAGTAGTAGGGGCACCGCTAGGGAGGGGGTAGGTTTGTGATCTATGGACGACTGGCGGTGGCTTCGAACTATTTCCACTGGATATAGCACTAATGTGGAAATCGCTGAGACGTTCTGGTAAATCAAGGTGTTCGTAAGGAACCGGTGCAACAGGAGGAATCTCATGGGTAGATTGAGGGGTTCTAGGTTCGACGTGACGACAGATTTCATCGACTAAAACAGTATTACATCAGTACTTGTGGTTCTCACGGGAGTTGTCATTGTTCCAAAATCTGTCTGTACATACCTTGCATATAATCATCCCCACTCCCTTGTCCATCAACGTGCGTCCTATATCGCTGCCTTCGCAATGGTGCCACATCATCTTGCCCGTCCGAGATCGAGTTACGGCGCCTTGTGAAAGTCCCATGTGCAAAACGAACCTGTGAAGCGCCACTAGGGGCAGAAGCGGGCTCATCATTCCTCGGTGGTAGTTGCCGATGTTCCGTTGATGTACTACGATGTCCACTAGTGGATCTCAATATACTACGGAGCGGTGATGCTTCCCGATACCGGACGCGGTAACGAGGTGGTGATTCCGAGGGTCGCACGAAGATACGCTGGGGTTCAGCCGTCGCCTTATAAGATTGTGTACGGGGTGACTCGGGCGGGAAGTAACTTGTCACTGCTGAGGACTGTCTTCGTGGTGGGGAAGGCCTCCGTGGAGAACGTCCACGTGGGTTCGAAGGTGGTCGACTATGCAGCTGATCATCATGTGGAACGACCTTGAAAGGCTCCGGATGTGACAGTATACGTCGCTCCGCATGCCGATAACGCTCAGCTGATTGAAGACGTACCTCACTCTTACGCCTCTCTTGAGATACTGCGGAAGATAATGTATGGCCTAGAAGCGGTGCTTCTGATTTAGTAGGCTCATCAGGCTTCTCCCTCATATTAACTTCGTCCAAAGTCAAGGTCCTTGGGCGTTTCTCATCTGACATTGTCCGTTTGATGTGGATGACCTCAATTGGAGGAGTTCCAGGATACCTCCTATCGTGGATTGAGAAACCTCTTCCCCTCTCATCCATGATCTGAACGCTTTCTTCTTCAATTGCTGGTTTCTCTTTCTCCTTAATTTTCTCACTCTCGCTCCTGTGCTCCCCAGTGCATCTACGGCACACTCCTGGAGGCGGAATTTGTCCGGGAATTAACGGATGTTCACGGTGGAAACGCTTTGATCGCAACTGATGACACTCGCTACAATGGTGAAAGCTGCCGTATGGCATTTGAGGCGTCGGTGGAGCTGATACAACCGCGGGAGGTGGACATTGTGCTGCGGAAGGGACTGGAGTCATAGGTGCTTGCGCATGTATAACCTGATGTTGTTGGACAGAAACCATGAATTGGGGCGCTGGCGGCGGATGTGCGGGTGGATGTGGGCTTGACCACCCGTGAAAAGAAGGATTTTGGTGTATACTTGGCGGTGGACGCGAAAGTGGGAATGGATTTGGAGGATGTGGCCATTGTCCAGACCACCCAGCAGGAAAAGGAGAGAATTGGGATGGATTCGGATAGCCTTGCGACATGGTACCATATTCGCTAGATGGGGGAGATGGCTTTGAAGAGGGATCACCCAAAGGCGGTCGGGGTACCATGGCGCTATGATGATGAGTCACCGTGATCCTCGGAGTAGATTGTTAATGCAACTTACCTTGAGTGCGACGGAGCATGAGTAGGTGGAGAGCTGGGTGGAAATGTCAATCTCTGGGTTGGGGGATCTGGTACTGCTGGAAGTGGAGAAGGGGGCCTTTTCCCAATGTTAGCAGAGTGTGGGTGCAACAATTTGGCTGATATGTTAAAAGGACTTGCCTAGGATTGTTCGGAGACATGACAGGATAGTAATGTTTATGAAAATGGTTGTGGTCCGGCATCTTGACAAAGCCTATGCAAGTGTATTGATGGACGAATTGAAGTCAAACGAATGGCTGGCAATGTCAATAGCCCTGAAGATGCAGAAGAAACACAAGTTAAAAGTGTTTTATTAGGTTGAGGTGAGAATTGGGGGAGAGGTTGGAGCGTGGGAGAAGAAGTAAGCGGAGAGAGGAAAGAGTGATGGAGTGTGAGGTCAGAGACAAGAATGGATCATGCGACCTCCAAGCGTGAGACTCGAAACAGCTCCGTCTTTTTGGATAGTGGAAGCGCGTTATGAGTGGAGAGGTTAATTAAAGGACAGGAAGAAAAGAGAAATAAAGTATTAGGATTGAGAGATAACGAAATCAGTCGTCGGTTAGGAAGGGTATGCAGTCAGAAGAGACCATATATCAGACGGAAAGAAATCTACGAATACTATTTCCCGACTAAGGGCTACCTTTCCGAGGTCGGTAACCCTAATTGGTATATCATGTGAGGAGTATTAATATCACAAAGAGTCTAGTGAGGCTTTATTGATCAAGTAGGATAACATACCGGTCTGGTCCGGACCTTGATAAACAACATCTACCATAAAATAGGCACTTTGTCTAAGATCCACCTTTCGGAAACCAGCACCGAACAGCATCTTTCCCAAGTACTCATTGCGGTACTGTTTTCTCTACTTTTGATCCCAATACGCCAGAAAATGCTTGCCAGATACTTGTACATGTCAAAATACAATGTCTAGCATACGCCAATCACTCCACTCTCAAGACTCGTGGGCCTTTTCGTTTTGTAGTTTTCTTCTTTTTGTTGCCTTTGTCAAAGGCAACGGCACTTGCATGATCTCGTCCAACATTATCGAGATCTTTTACTTTGTAAATTCTAATAATCCAGTTCTCACTGGTGAAGGCCTCCTCGACGTGAGTGAGTTGAGGTCCCTCAGCTGGTAGACGCGATCCTCTGACTCGATCTGTCGCTTGACCAGCTGGGAATAAGGTATTGAAGTTGTAATATGATAGCTTATACCTGTGAATTTGTTAGCACCTCATAGTCTGGGAATATCATCGTGCACATACATTAAGCTGTTTCTCATCGTCGGTGTCGCCTGGTCATCAACACGATACTCTCCCCTAGGGGTAAAGAAATCACGCTCCTTAACCTCGTCGGGCCAGATACCTTCCGCAATCCTTACCATCCAGAGGAATTTGTTGATGTCGTCACCGGAGTACCCAAGAAGACCTCCAAATACCACAAGCACGTAATCCACTTCATGTTGACGCATGATGGGGTAGCTGACTTCTTCTCGCGAGCTCATTGCTTTTCCAACAGTGGCGATGTGGGTATTATTCCATGTATTGTTATCAACCAATGTTGGTCGATCGGCCATACCACCAATTTGATACCCATAGTCCCACCATGACATTATCTTGGCGTTATCTGGGGTATTCTGTCGGAGCCAATAATACGCTTCTCTGTAATCATCAATGATATGTTGACTTCCGTCCGGCATTCGGCTAGCAAGGACAACTGAAGGAGACGAATATGCATTGGAAGTAACCCACGTGCAATGCGCAACGAAAATCAAAAGGTACATCGTAGCAGAGCCAACGACGGTGAGCTTAGAGATATACGAGTAGATACCGACGAGTGGAGAGCGCGTAGATCTCAACGCATCTGGAATGAGCATAGTAGCGGCTGTCTTCGCGGTATCGGCACTACCGTTGGACTGTGCAGGAAGTGCGGGAGCCTCGAGAACCAGATAAGTATCCAATATTTGGGATAAAGCCATTGCCGCAGCAACACAGACGACAGGTGTCAAAGTCAACATCAACCGAACCATGACACCAGCAAAGTAACTTGCTAGTACGGCGTATATGATGATGAAGACTTGCTCGTCCTTCAATGTTCGGAAGCACATATAGACACCAGCCGGGAACAACCAAATCAACATGTTCAGATCAAAGAAGAATGCGGGCCATGCTGTAGGTTGATGCTCAGAAACCGACGCAATAATCGGAATGTGGATCTTAGCATATCCGGTATCCCATAACGAGTAGAACCGGCCTGTCCAAGGGGCAATGACTCCGCTGACCGTCAGCAGAACGAGGCCTCCAAAAGAGACGGCGAAAATCAGTAGTACAAGTGCCCTTAACAGAGTTTGGAATTGTTTACTAGGAAGTTGCGTGCGAACATATTCGACAAAGGCAACAATTTGAAGCAGACCAAAGACCCCTGATAAAAAAATTAGCGCCGCTCTTTAAGAAAAGTACGATGTGAAGTAGTTACCTAAGGAGGCCATATGTTCGCTACTGCGGATAGGTAAGAACCCCACGAATGGAATCTGCATACTCGCAAGGGTACCGAGAGCGTACCAGGTGGTATAGCTCACGTAAAGTCTCGGGCTATATCGTCCCATGCAAATGAGAACAAAAGCATGGAGTGGGAGCAGATTTGTGATGAAGACGTATCCACCCCACGCTGACACCATGTATCCGTAGAACAACGCAGTCAATGCACCCCATAGTGCAGATCCATTCTTCAGCGACTTGATCCACAAGTAAAAGGTAAAGACCAGTAGAAAAATCGCAATCGCTTCGTTATCATAACTGCCTGCGACTGATCGAGAAATATAACCGGGCGCAATTCCCATGAAAATAGCAGCGAGGAGGCCAGCAGAAGGTGAATCAGACATCTCGGACGTGAAGAGATATGCGGCTACTGCGGTGAGGCCTGAAAAGGCCGGAGCAAGGAGAACGCAAATGTTTCGAATATCAACGGGGAGAGAAAGGAAGCGTAGAAGGTGGTAGATAATACCGCTCGTCACCATGAGGCCCGGATAGAGGGTACCTCCAGTGACACGTCCAAGAGGATGCCATGTTCCTAAAGGTAGGATTGCAATTAGCACAGCTCTATGATGAATTCCCTCCTAGTATCTTGTCTTAGGTTTGTAGCACTCACTATCATCGAACCAATCCCAAAAGCTGTAGAAACCGTTTTGAACGAGGTACTTTGTTGCTCTAAAGTTGAACCAAGGATCGACTACAATATAATTAGCTCTCTAAGAAGATTTATAGCAATTGGACAGACGTACACTCGTGAATGATACTCTCGAATCTGATAACGCTAAATAATCGACTTGAGACGGCCGCGGCAGCAATTGTACACAAAATGATAACTCGCAACAACCCCCGGGTATTGCGACCAGTAGCTCCCTTAAGAAGCTGATCGCCCACAGCGTCTACTGCCATGGTTGGTCGTTGAAAAGTATAAAGGGGAGAGGGTTGAGAGATTGAGAATATCCAGCCGGTTTACATCCGGCCTTGCTCAGATGCTTCGTGTCCTTGAGCTCTCGAGGAACGTCAGACCCTGGAATCTTGGCAGCACGTGCAGCACTTAGGATACTATTTTATCCGGCATCCACAGGAGAAATGCAACAAGTTATAACTATTCAAGGTATCTAGCTACGAATGTATTGTAAGTAATATAGGGTACATGACGCGCCCGCTAATATCTGTTGTAACGTGTATCTCATCAATGCCATACTATCCTATTTAGTAGAATCAAATAGTACTTATCTAGCTACATCCAATAGAGGTACAGTAGGCTTTTTGCAGCTTTAATAAACACTTCGCGAAGAATAATATGGTTGAAGGACAGTATAGTGTCTTAGTACTACCTACCTTAGCAGAATACCTACTAATCTACCTTAACCAGACCTGCCCGTTTGTAACCATCTACCGTCTCCCTTATACAGTCGAACCCTCAATCAACCGTCCTTTGATATATATACCTCGCGCCTAGAGTTGAAGTATGCTAAGTAGAGAGTAGAATGGGAGAAATTTTTATCAATGGGAGCCGGAATGAAGATTATTCAAACAGAAGCGTATTTATGTGACCTTAGACGTATTGATTTAATATTTTCTACGTATTTTAGAAAGAACTCGTTATCATAATTGGCAAGAGAGTGAATTTCTGACTGCTTCGATTTACCTTTTGAGTGGAATTTGAATGTAAGAAGAATTGAAAACGGACACAGAGGGAAACGTATAGCCAAGATGACGAAGATGGCTTTTAAAGCTGATGAAAATGATCGCACACTGTGGGCATGCGAAATTCGACATAACAGTTCACTCTTCACACCCGTTTGGAACCGAAAAATTAAGAGTGGAATTATTGAATTGCAGCAGATGCATGGAAAAAA
The DNA here is from genome assembly GCA_010093705.1 of Patellaria atrata CBS 101060. Lineage (NCBI taxonomy): Eukaryota > Fungi > Ascomycota > Dothideomycetes > Patellariales > Patellariaceae > Patellaria > Patellaria atrata. The sequence goes on from MU006103.1 coordinate 136,849, forward strand.
AAAATGCTAATGCAATTTTTGACCTGTGATCACAAACTTTTGATACCAGCGAAGTATCATATCCCATACTTATTACATCCGCATGTCTAGCAACATGCTGGAATTTGGCAAGATAGTAAAAGACTCAGTGCTTGCAGAAAATTAAGCAAGCTAAACATAATAAAAACACCGCCCTATTGTAGACTGAGAATAGGTTGACCATTTGATCCGAAGATTGATGAGTAATCAAATAAGATTGAGGAAGGTGAGGCATCACAACCTCACAAATGGGTATAGAGGCGAAACGAAGTCGCGGGAATTTGAATAGAGTGAAACGGAAAATTTCCCTTTAAGCTGAGAATCCCAACCATGTCCGTAATTTTATCTTTCAGATCAAAGCTAAACTCCACCCATATTCCAAGTAAGCAGTTATCCTGGCCGAGAATGCCCTCAAGAGTGTGCTTAGCCTTCCTCAGGGCGGAGACAACAGCTGAAGAGCTCCAGTAGCAGGATGTGGTGGTCTAAAATCATGAGGGTGCCTCATGGGCTCTCATTCGTATCATTGATAACGCCTACGCTCCTCGGCATAGACGTATTCGCGTTCATTATAGACGGGGGCCCTGGGTGGTCCCCGCTCGTATGGCATAGAGACATATTCAACTACTTCGTCAGGGCCCCCCGGTCGGCCTGGCACGTATCGTGTTGGGGGAGCATACGCTGCAACTCGCACATACTCGACAGGTTCTTGGTACTCTCCATGGTACACGGGTGGACCATTGACGGGACGGTAATGGATGGGTGGTGGACCAGGTGAACGTCGGCTCGGTCCATCATAAGCAACATACTCGTGTCTTGGTGGACCGAGAGGGGTTCGATGATATCCCTGCTCGAAATGAGGCGGTTCGGGACTGCGGCGACGGAACCGATGGTGGTCGGAGTCATGCCTGTGAGGTGGCCGTGGTGATCGAGATCTCTCACGAACTAAGCCCCTGTGTTCGGCTTCATACTGCTCGTATCTACCACGAGGAGGTGCCACTGACTGTCCATGTACGCTCGAATCTTCATGATATACGCTTACGTGACGGCTACTTCGAGGACTCGTGGGGCGAGCAAACCTCTCGTTTCCAGCAAGAAGCATTCTTGATCGGTCTTGTTCAGGTGGGGGATAGCTATAACTTCCGCTTCCTGACCGTGCGTGCTCGTAATAGGGTTCTGAAAAGCTAATGGGTCTTTGAGATGGTGGCAAAGGGGACGGTGTGATATGTGGTCCATGTTCGGTATTGGGGACATGAGAAAGTACCGGCGGCCCATGAGGCATATTCTCAGTTTGGTACCGTATATCTGGAAGAGCTTGGCCATTTAAAACCTCTGGTCTCCCGTGATTGGTGTCTCGCCCCGCGTCTTGGAATCTATTTTGATTATTATTGTTCTCTTTACTGAATCGTTCGAGGAACAGTTCAGCTGCTGCTGCAGGATCCACAGGTCTGCTGGGTACCTGGGATTCTGGCGCTTGGCCATGAGGGGAATGTGCTAGTGGTTGGTTCCCATGCTGTGAAGGTGGTCCGGAAAGATGAGCGACACTTTGATCACGACGCTCTACAACCATAGCCCGATCATTTAGGTTAGCATCGTGAGGATATCCAAATCTTGCTGGTGGTGCATTGGGTTCCGTATAGATCTCATGATGAGGTCGTGCTTCTCTAGGACTTCGAGCGCGATAATAGCTCCGTACAGGATGACTGCACACCACTTCATATGGTGCTTCGGGTTCCTACAGCAATGATGTCAGCCATGATCTACGTTATCAAAACATAGTACGCACATATACTGCTGACCCCTGATAATAGGCATCTTTGCGGTGTGGCACAGGTGGCGATCGTTCCCGTGAAATGCGGGTCCGTTGGGTCCGTGATACTGGTTGTTTATAATCAAGAGCTGGACGTCGAGGATCATACTCATCCGCACTTGCTACCTGGGGAGATTGTTCTTGTGATTTAAAACCAGAAACACCGTTTCCCTCAAGCGAATATGATGGTGTGTTAGGGGCCCTCATTCCTGCTATGCTGCTCGGTGGCTCAGATTCGTCTTTTGCTCGAGATAATTTCGACGATTGTACAGGGTTAGGGCGACTCAGAGCTTCGACTTTCACTACTTCCGGTTCTGGGGCAATCTCTTGAATTGGACTGTAACGTGCACGAGCACTGATGAACAAATTGGGAAATACATCAGCAAAGATTTTACGTTTCTCCTCGGTCATACCAGGCGCCCGGATAAGGTCTGCGATGAAAACATCCTCAGGAAGATCGATCATGTCCTGGTTCCATTTGGATTCCGAGCTACTCTGACCAGAGGAAGTCCCTGGTTGGTTCGCTCCTTTGAAATGATTAAATTTGAAATGAAATGCCAATGACTCAATATTATAAGAAGCCAAGTTCTCTTGAGCAGATTCTGAATGCTGATGATTAGTATTTTGCTCTGCACAAGACTTGCAAAATAACTCATTCGAGGCCTTCAACGGCCGGAGGGACTGATTTTGGGTAAGAGCATTTATGAAAAGATCCAGGCTAGGTTCCCGGTTGAACCGGTTTTTGAATTGCAAGAAAACATGATGAACAATCACATAAAGTCTAACACTGAGAGAAAGGTCCTGTACGCCAGAAGTATTATTCCATAATAGGCGAGCCATGTCAGAGAGAGCGTTGAGCTCCTCCTGGTTTGACTTTACAGGAGGAGGTCCTTGTCCATGGAACGGAGCTCTGCCAGTATGATTGTATGAACGCCCTGTAGAACCGACATTAGTAGGCGGAACGGGGGCAAATTGTCCTTGATAATGACGATCTGCTTGCCTGGACATGGTTTCCACGGGATATGTCACCGGGGGAGCAATAGGACCACCTGAGAGCTGTCCAGAGTGCGGTGAATAATACCCATTAGGTGAGTGATATGCATCAACCGGTGCAGGTGGATAAGGTCCTTGCGGTTGACCTCGATACTGATACTCATTTGAAGCTGGCTGACCATAATTATGTTGAAAAGCCTGATAGTTACCTTCGTGAGAGGGGTATCCAATAGGACCTTGCAAGGGTGGAGGAGCAAATGGTCCAGAATGATGGCCCTGGAATTGGGATTGTCCATATGGCCCCGGGCTCATTTGAGGATACGATTGAGCACTAAGTGTTGCCACCGTTGGGGTTGTTGTTGCTCCTCGCGTATACCCACCATAACCTTGGTAAGGAGCAGGGGCCGGATGACCAGAGAAACCTGCTCCAGAAAGAGATAATCCAGAAGGAACCAAAAGTGGAGTGCTCTTAGCCATGGTTGGGTCAGGGTGGAAAGGAGGTTCTTCGGGCCATTCAGCCCGCTGCCACGAGACAACTACATTGCCGACACTAAAGGAATTAGTATGTTTCGCCCCAAAATGTTGGATCACGCCTTCAAATCCATAGAATTTGTAGTTGCCATCACAAGAATTGCAAAGAAACAGGTCCTTCCGGAAGTGTTCCGTTATCGGCTTGATCTTATTGTCGAATACCCACTTCATGTTCTCTAGAACCAAGATACGGGGTAACTCAGACTCTGACATCTCATCCTTTACTGGGCCTCTGGTTGTCTTCTTCTGATCGTCCTTTAGGATATCTGAGTAGAAACGTTGTCTTACACGGATCAAGACTTCTGCGGCAAATTTAGAGCAGTTATCCCTGGTAACAGACCTACCGCATGCCCATTCGTTAGAAATGATGTCGTCAGCATATGTGCTTAGACGTTGCCGAATCGGCTTTTGTATCTCTTCCCATTCATGCTCCAACGCTTCCTTAACTTCTTTATTGAAAGTATCGGACGAGAACCTGTCTTCCAATTTTACCCTGAAGGTGTTATTTTGTTCGGCTTTCTCAGCTTCTGCTCGTTCTGCTGCATCTCGTTGATGTAAAAGTCGTGGTTTCAGAACATCCCAAGCTTTGTCAGTCATCGGAACAGATATTTGGATCGCAGCTTGGAAAGCATCCATATGAGAGAGGATATTTGGAGTGATGGGCGGTTCGAGTTCTAGACAACGGCGCTCGATGTCTCGTCGGCGAGCCGCTTTAGCCTCGTTCGCGTCTCGTACTGTACGTTCGATACGTGGTTGTGGGAAATGGCTTGCTGGGCCATGGGGGAGGGCAAAAGACGACTGCATTGATTTTGGGGGTGGAAGGGGACGTCGAGGTAGTGACGAAGCTTTTGAGTAGGCATCAGTATCCGATATCTTGGCATAATTCGAAAATGGCCGTGAACTTGATCGTTCTTGGCGAAAAAACCTGCGACTAAAGTTTGAGACAAATTGTTCCTGAACTAACTTACCAGTACCTGAAATAATAGACGTTGAAGGTGGTCGCTCAGGTATGTGTAGTGGATTATGGGCCGGCGAGGTAGTTGCAGTGGTATCGGTATTTCTCGACAATAGTTGGCGAACTCCACCCTTATCTTCCCATCGCTCCCACCGAGCAGCATCATTCAACGTCTCCCTTCCTTTGATTTCTAGACCTTTAAACCATTCTTCGGCCGCTGCAGGTCCAAGTTCTCTCGCGTCTTGCAGCTGCCGTTCCATGTCATTGACATGCTTAGAGTAATATCGTTTGACCATTATTATATTTGTAGGAACAGTATGAGAATCTTGAATGGTCGATGAGGATACAACGTGTAAATCGGAAGTGAGGAACACGTAGGGCAAGGCTGGAAGTAGAGATGAACTAGTCGAAAATAGCAAAGATGATTCCTGCATTTGTCAGTGGAGGTTGGACTATGTTCGAAGGGTGTCTGCATACTGTCCGAGAATTTGCTTCAAGACACGGTCCGCAAATGACGATAGCGAAAGCCCATATAGGTCTTATACCGTGTTGACCGGGTCCACTGGCGAATGGAGAATTTTGAGTTGAAGCAGCAGAAGCTAATTTCCCACAGAACTGACAACGTTTACTAAGTATTAACCTCCACATTTCACGTTGGGAACAGGCCGCAAGAGGTTTTGGAAGATTGGGATATTTTCGTTTACGAATCAAATCCCAAAGTGTTTCTGAGTTCAATACATGCAGTCGACCATGAACAGACCGGCTATCTGAACCTGCTGTTGTTGAGGTGAGGTAACGGTTGAAAGCGCGATTAACCTGCATCAGCCGTCCGAATGTCTGTACATTATCCGTATGCAGAAAGATGTTTTGCCATACCGCCGGGGGAAGTCGTTGGTAGAATGGTAATGAAGCGGGCGGTTCTGCGTCTTGAAGTCGGGATACTTTGGTCTTCTTTCCGGTTGAGCCATCATCAGACCCTCGTTTCCGTTTTGCACTAGTGGCACCATTTTCAAAGAATGTTGCAGGGGTACTGGAATCTTGACCAGAAGCAGAGGACTGGTAAAGGTCAGAAGAAGATGCGTTACTAGCAACGCTGGTCGATCGCGCGTCCATATGTTTTGAGCGCAGGTGAGGAGCACCTGTCTACCTGAACGACGCCAACGCACACAGAGTTTGAAGTATCGCCACGGACATGGGAGGGATTCTACAGTCGAGACAGATAGCGACAGAGCCGGATTTGTACCTTGCGCGTTTTAGTGAGACGGACCGTGGTCGTTTCGCAGAGTATTGGTCTTCAGAAGTTTGTCTGCAAAGCTCGGAAAAATTGTGGATTGGGTGATGGAGGGCTTCTTTTGAACAGAAAGGCTACTGCAATGTAAGGAGGGGTTGTCCAGCAGGCAGACACAATGACGGGAGAAGGATGGGGCAAGAAGGAGAGAAATGGTCGAAGTATTTCAAGAGAGCAGTGGGAGGTTGGAAGGTCTTGAGGGTTGTCAATACTGTAGAGTTCGCGTTGAGGAAAAAGTAGGGCAGCGAATCAGGAAGTTACGAAGGGGTCGATTGGCAGAATCGGAAGTCGCAAGTCTAATCGTCTCCGCCTAATATTTATGGGCCAAACCGTTTCTGGATGGCGTACATGACCAACGCCCTGGGCGATGATGAAAACCAGCATGAAAACGTGACAAAAAACGGCGACCAAACCTAAAGCCGGAATTACACACCACTTGACCCCCTCCTTAAACCTTTCAAGTGTCCAAAATACAACTTACATAAAATGGGCCTCCACGACGTAAGATATTTACAAAGTGATATCAAGGCTACAAGTCTCAATCAGGGCCCCAAGACTATTGGCACAATACCAGGGTACCTACAGTGGAAGTTGATACCAGATAATACTAACAGCAAGGTTCACTGCCTGAAAGTGCGCACAGTTCTAGCCGTACAGACCGGTTGATATTGACGGACGGAACCGAACAACTACTTTGTGCAATACAGTACAGCACTGTACGACAAAACATGGACTTGTTTCTAAGCTTACGTGGTCTACATCAGGAGGTTATCCGAAAATTTTTGTAGCCCACATCACCGTCAATGCTAACAGCCATCCATATCAGCCACTTCCTATAATTTTCCTCTAACTCAACGTCGGTACCGTCCAGTCAACCCACCTCGCCTCATCAAAAGTAAACTTCCCATCCGTCTTCATCACGTTCGTGCTCATAGTCTGATCCAACAAAAACCTCTGAATAAACGCCGTCAACTCCGGCTGCTGCGCGCTCGGGAAAGAGCAATGTGCCGAATGGCTATTCTGACTGAAGCCCATGGAATCAGTGACTCCCAGAGCTTGGTAGATCTTCTGTCCCGTCTTCATGCAGCCATAGTTACTTAGAGGGCCAAGATAATCGATCGCGGTGTTTTCGATAACAAGGAGGCCCCGAGGCGCGACGAGGCCGGCGAGCATGTGGTGATCATAAGGTGTCGTGGGGATGTTCTTCGTCCACGGCGTAAACGCTTCGGCGAACCAGACGTCACCGGTGACGATCTGTGCCGCAGTCTCTACATTGGTGCCGTCCTTCTTCATCTGGTCAGAAATACGCCAGCACCCAGGTCCGCCAGAGCCGCCTTCTTGTGGTAGGGTTAGAGCCATGCGCTCGTCGAAGGCGCCAGCGATGAAGGCGGCTTTCCCGTAACGCGAGCAGCCCGTGACTCCGAGTCTTTGCGGGTTAATGTTGGCGCTAGGTGTTGTCTCGAGGGCATCGATGATGCGGCTCACTCCCCAAGCCCAAGCGATGAGAGAACCGGCTTTGTGGTCCTTACCGTAGATGTCGAAGAACTTGCCTTTACCACGGGTGTACTGGTCGGCAATCTCATCGGAGTTGAATGTGATTCTTGCGACGTTGTTCGGTATCGGAATGTTACCTCCGCTGTACCCGATGATTGCAGGATATGGTGCTTTTCCAGATGATGGGTATTGTATAGTCACGGCGAATGATGTTGATTTACCCCCTTCTGAAATATTAATGGTGAGTTTGTTCGAGGCAAATGTGCTTGTGACCGAGGAAGGCCGAGGTGGTTTAGGGCCGAATTCATATTGCTGAAATAAAGCTTTGATCTCCTCTCGACGGCACGCCCATTCGGCTTTTGTGCTAATACGAGGACCTCCAGTGACGGGAAGAAAGGGATCTGGTAATTTCGCATTGTTCGTGGATATGGTCGAGGGGATAGCTGCACACGAAGCAGTCGATGCTGGATTTTGGGGGAGTGCGAGTACTCGCACTCCCAATGACAAGATTAATGGGTATTTGAACAACATTTTGATGGATTAAAGTTGCTCAGCAAAGAAAATACTCCAAGGACAAATCCTGAATGATATATTCATAGTTCCTCTGGCCCGACTCTTTCCGCCCATCCACAGAAGCTAAAATTACTATTATTGTTCACCTCAGTAAATTATAGAACAGGGGTGGTATGATAGTATGGCATTTATGAGCACCATATCTGCGAATCCCAGATCGTAAAGGCTGCAAAACGAGGATAAAAGGACAAGAATCAAGATATTGAGCGTGTGTACATGTTCAATGTGTGAGATGTTCAATATCTACTTGGGAATATCCAAGATCTTTAATGAAATCTCAGGGTGAATGCTGACACCTTGAAGGTGGAGATTTTAAGGTTATATACCCGTATAGTATTAATTCAACAGTAGAAGTTCACTGTATGATCTCTATGATTAGTAGTGACGGGAACCCTCATACTGGGCTGACAAGTCCCAGTTGAATGCTGATAGCCGTTACTGAATGCTGGTGCGCGTACCACGGGACCGGCTTCCATTTAGGACTTGCCAGGGCATAGTATTAGACCAAAATGCGGGGAGTAGAAGTTAAGAAAATCTGTACGAGGTATATCAGAGGAATTTTCCTCCAATTGATGGGTACTATCTCATATGGGTCATTTGATATTACTTATGACGACGGGGATCGCGGAGTCGTTACGATAAATTACCAATTTGTATGTAAAGGGGCATGAGAGGATCCGATAAGTGGACAAGTTCTGACCCATATTCTATATACAAGTATCTCTGACCTTAGTACATGAAAATTCTTCAGGAAACTCACTGTCTTCATCTATTTTACGACAAAGATACCATTATTAGTTGAACGAGAATTTTACTACGGAGATTGCTAAGCTACGATCGAGTATTGTGATTTTATTTAATTGCCAAGACACTAGCCATTACAGCCACGATGAGAGGCTGTGCTGATGAATGTCACGTGATAACTGAGAGCCGTGACACTTTCGTTACGGCCACAAGTTGTGAAAAGCATGTAGTGGACAAGTGGGGGGCGGAGAAGGGCCACATGGTAGCGACACAAAGATCACGTGATCTGGACGTAGTGGACGCGGAAGGGGTTCTACGTCCAGCACGTCCAAACACATAAAATAGGAGTCGGAGAAGGAATACTTAAGGACGCTCCTTTACGCATGTATTTAGATTCTTCGTAGTTCTTCTTACCAATAGATTTCACCATCTACATTGGATGTTACGGTCTTCGACTTGACTTTACTTTGTCACGCTGTTTCCATACAGCACGCTTTGTCTCTTGTTGAGAAGCCTCTGGACAGAGAGAGTTAAGGAGTCAGCAAGTTGTATCGTCAACTTGAAGTGCCTAACTCACACAACCTCCTATCATTAACGAAACCTACCTTGAGGTTGATCACGTTGGTGAGAAACCTGGCGCGTTTCTAGACTTGGCTTGTTTCGTCCTGATAAGTATAGACTCCCGTTGTAATAACTTTAAGTACTTGTTCGAGCCCTGACAATAATTTTCAAATTTAATGAATAAGTAATGTGACGATGTCACAGATAGCAACTCTCCACCATTCCTTATTCGGTGGGGCCGAGGTTCTACCGATATATTGTAACGGTAGACTGTTTAGCTATAACTTCTTCTTCTCCTTAACTTAATCTCTTTACACTGTAGTCAGGTAATATTAGTTAGGAAAATCAAAATCAACTACTACTACTACTACTACTACTACTACGCCGTCATAAGTTATATGTTTGTGGCGGCCACAAGTTGTAAGGACATGCAGTTAACAAGAGGGGGGAAGAGAGATGGACCACTCGGGGAAACTGCGGGTAGCACAGACAGTCAGGGTCACGTGACTTGGACGTTCGGACGTTTCGGTCGCTTGGTCGTGGGAAACGACCAAACGACCAAAACGACCAGACGACCAAAACGACCGAACGACCAGCATGAAACAGGCTATGAGGAAAGGAATACTTAAGGACTTTCCTTTACACATGTATTTATATTTTTTGTTCAATTGATACATAAACCTTATAAAGTTATAATAAGAAATATATTAAGGGTACCTATTATAATAGGGTTACTAGGAGGGTAATTCTTTTCTCAGCGACCCCTTCGTATATATATGATGCCAGATGCAAACATGTCAAATATTCCCAGGTACAGTACATGTCTCTCCCATACGTTGGGCTTTCTCCATCTTACCTTACGACTGGGGTCTTCCAAATCCTGCTTTGTCAACTCCAGCCTCACCTATCAAAACCCTTTACTACACCAATTCTAGTTGAGATATCATCTTTACCTCAATATAGCCGCGTCGAAAGAGCCATCCAGAGCTATTTTGTTGCTCAATTCTTGCGTCAACCTCGAGCTTCTTCCCCTCCCAACCCCTCCACACCTCGAACATCGAGTAGGCAAACACCTCAGCCTCTATACCTTACCTTAACAGACAATGGCAACCCTTAATCTCTCAAATAATGGTCCTTCTATAACCAAGAGCTACCAATCAGTAGTAAACTCACCAAATCCTTCCGGTCCCGCCGCACAATCCCCGACATACGGACAATGGGCTGTTTTCTCAGTCGCAGCGCCTCTTGTGAATGCCTTCCAGCAGGATTCTGGAAAGGAGAGTCTTTTGAAAGTGCAAAGCACCGGAGGTACTTCAATATCATAATCCGTCTGGTGGTCATACTTGATGACTAACTTGTTTGAAGAGGGAGAGTTGGTAGATCTCATTGATGAGTTCTCAGACGGTAGAATCCAATTCGCATTCGTCAAAGTCAAGGACCCCAATACCACTCTCCCTAAGAATGTATTGATAGCTTGGGTAATTTATGATAGATCTTCTATTTCCATGCTTCTGCTAACTAGACACTCCAGTGCGGCGAGGGCGTACCTGAGCGAACCAAGGGTTATTTTGGTAGTCACCTAGGTGCAGTTGCAAAGCTATTACATGTACACTTCACCGGATCCGAGTTTACAGTATCCTGTACTTACATAATTCTTCTAGGGTTACCATGTTCAAATCACCGCCCGCTCAGATCGAGATCTCACCCCCGAGGGTATTGTACAGAAGGTCGCTGATGCCTCAGGGTCCAAATATTCAGGGGGTGGTGCTCCCCCTTTATCTTCTAGCGGTCCAGCTCCTCCCATCTCCTCAAAACCAGTCTTTACTCCTACACGAGTTGGGGGTGGTGGTGGATTCAATGCTCTAGCATCGCGCACAAGAGCCAGCGCTCCCCAGGACAACAATGCAGATGAAGACGGCTGGGGTGTGGACGCCCCTCCAATTACGCGTACGCAATTGGAAAAAGTAGCCCCAGCATACAAACCAACAAAGGTGAACATCAATGAGCTTACATCCCAGAAACAAGAGCCATCTCGGTTTTCAGCTCCAAAGGCAGATTCTGGTTCAAGCGATGTAGTAAAGGGGGGCTACCAACCAATTGGAAAGGTCGATATCGCAGCACTCCGCAGACAAGCCAAGGAAACTAGTAGTGCAGGAGATGATAGACCTACTGTTGTGAAAGGTGCCTATGAACCAGTGGGAAAGGTAGACATTGCCGCTATTCGTGCTCGAGCACAGGGACCTTCAGGTGGTGTATCTCCGCAGAACTTGTCCCCAGCCATCACGGGAGCGTCAGGGCGGAGTGATGAGCATGAAGCCCCAAAATCACTTGCAGATCGCTCCTCAGCATTTAGTCAGTCCGAACGTTTAACATCCCTACCGAAGCCGAAAGTATCGAACCGTTTTGGATCTGGCTCAAGTAACTATACCGGGACGAAGGCACCGACCCCCGGAGGCTTCACGGCGAAACCTGTGGCTGCCGCAGCCCCTGTTGGTACGGCCAGCAAAACGTTCGCTGATGAGGGAGGGAAGACACCAGCTCAGATCTGGGCAGAGAAGAAAGCACGTGAGAAAGGTACGAGTGGCCCAACAGACAAACCACTATCCTCATTTGGTCAGCCAGCTTCTCCAGTAAGTGGCCAGAAGAGCGGCGAAGGTGGATGGAGGAGCGGCTACTCTGGAAAGTCCTGGGCTCCCGTTCAGACAACCCGAACTGGGCAATCAGCCGCCAGCAACGTCAGCGCTCAAAAGACCGGCGAGGAAGAAGTCCCGTCTTCTCCAAGCGGAGGTATCGGCTCCATCCGCGACCGCTTCAACAACGCCCCTCCCATGGGCGCACCTTCCAGCGGGAGCTTCTCCCAAGACGCCCCTCCACCTCCAATGGATTTCTCTAGCAAACCCAACGCGACCCGTGGTATCCCCATTCCAGGCCTACCTACCCGACCCAAATCCCCCGAACCCGAATACGAGGACGAACAGCCTGCGGAACAACACCAACGTGTCCCGTCACCACCCCCGGTCCCACGCAGTCCTACTCCCCCGACCCCTCCCGCCATGCGTCCGAGTTCCCCAGTCCGCATCGCCATGCCCGTCTCCCGCACTCAAGAACCCCTATCCCCGCCAGACGAGCGGTTCTCACCCCCGCCCATGCCCATCGAGTCCCTCGCCCAAGCCGCAAACCAATCCCGCAAAATGCCCCCCGAGCCTCAAGTCGAGGCACACGATCCCGCACGCACAGCCGGCGTCGCCGCAGCAGCCGCAACTTTTGGTGCCGCCGCGGGAGCCGCCGTGGGATCAGGAGCAGGCGAAGGCGGTACCAAAGGCAAACGCGCCATCGCGGAGTATGACTACGAGAAAGCGGAGGATAACGAGCTCGAGCTCACGGAGGGAAGCTTGGTTACTAATATCGAGATGGTGGATGATGATTGGTGGATGGGTCAAAATGAAAGGGGGGAGTCTGGGTTGTTTCCCAGTAACTATGTGCGGTTGGTCGAGGAAGAGGATGAGGGGGTTCGAGCGGATGAACCTGTGAGTGCGAGAGCGGCGCCGGAAGCACCGCCAGCGATGGAGGAGAGTGCTGCGGAGGGACCAACGGCTACGGCGCAGTATGATTATGAGGCTGCGGAGGATAATGAGCTGAGTTTTCCGGATGGGGCGGTTATCACTAATTTGGTAAGTCCCTTGATCCTCGTAATTGCTGGGTAGACGGGGAAAAAGGGGAAGCAGTTTTGAGAGGGCATTTTGCTAATGGGCGTTTATAGGAGTTCCCGGATGACGATTGGTGGTTTGGAGAGTATAGGGGCAAGACGGGCTTGTTTCCTGCTAATTATGTCACGTTGAATGAGTAACGGGTTCCGGATGCGGTATGTGAAGGCTAGTTGGTGTATGGGTGAAGCTCGAATAGAGAATGGAGAAAGACTTGCCGTGGAATGAAAGTGAGTAACGGGATCGAAGCAGATATTGTAGGATGTATGATGGTTCCAGTGCGGCGAATGCGAGAATGACGTCCAAGGTGTCGTCCGCTACACCAAAAGATAGAATAGGAAGGACGTGTTTAGGTACTTCAAAGAAATCATATACTCAATAGCGTCTTTTCGGACAAGGTGAAGCTGAGACTGTGTTTAGCTAGCTGTAATATTCTTCTTGTTGTCTCCTATTGCAACGATGGCGCAATATCAACGCTTGCTTGTGCTTGGGTTTAGCTACTAGAAGCCTTCGTACTTGTCACTGAGAGTGCACATTGACCTGATCTTTTCTTAAATACCTTACTGGTCTATTGCCAGAAGGCGCTTTCTGCTCTTTTGACCGGAACTTTTCTGAGCGGTTGTGTCGGTGGTGTTTGGTTGGGTCTCTGAATGGGCTTTTTCAAGGGGTGGAGGAACCTCCTTCTTTGATTATGACCAAGTCACGGATTTGGGAAGCGTAGATTGGGTGGAGATGAGTTACCCAAACGCTGTGACGGATGTAATGTCGAATGCTGAAGTAAGATCGTCAGGGGAAAGAGGAGGGTGCTGAAAGTGAAGAAGGAAATAGAGGAAGGGAAAGGGGCGAGTTTGGTTGTAGGGATGTGAGGTATGTTTTCCCCCTTTTAGACGTCATCGTGGTCGTAGCTGACCGAGGGAAATACACCCCTGTGTGTGGTTTACGCTGATATGATACAAACACACGTTTCTTTTTATTGAAAGAGGGAGTAATTGATAGTGGGGTGCTGACGAGATAGTTTCAACTCAGCTGTGTGAGGCCTAGATGCTGTTTTCGTGCCTCAGATCTGCTGTGGGTATTGGTATATGCATGACAGTTCTGCTTTGGCCACTCTCTTATGACTGTTTTGGGGTGAAGGAAATCGGACATGGTGGATATGGATATTGGTATTGATTTGTATACTAGACTTTTCTTAATGTGAAAATGCTTAAAAGGGTATGAGTGGACGACAAAAAGGGATCATGTTGATTATGGAAGCTTCAATATTTTGAGGAATATTTGATTGTTACGATAGAACATGTTCACTCGTCCTCGCTATGCTAATACCCCAATTAATGAGTATCGATACAAGAATACTCTTCTCTCAAGCGTTATAACGAGATAGGTCCTCTTACATAGTTTAACGGTATCTCTTCAGCTTGGACTTGAATAGACAAAAAAAGCCGCACGAGCAAACTACCTTCGAGTGATAAAGGATAATGATCGAGATAATTCGGAACAACCAAACTGTAATTTAGGGTATGAATAAAGGAATATGCCCCTACTCACCGTTCTAATCTCTTGATTTAAGTTTTTTTTTTTTACTTATCGTTACAATATGAGTCAAGTTAAAGCCTCTTGAAGATATAACCGCCTTGTGCGATCTTCAACATCTTTCAAACATGACTCATTTTCCTTTTGCCGCGCTCTTTTTTCTATGAAAGAGCCTCAGCATATGGGTTTCTGAAATACTGGGTTCTATAACTGTTAGCAAGTTTCATCCCCGGATTGGGAATCGCCTGTCTGTAGCAGTTAATAATCTTTATGAGGAATCATAGCGAATGGATATCCCTAATGCTACATCACGCCAATACTAACGTGGCTTCAAAGGGACTCGCCGGAGGCCCTTTATTTGATGATTAGCAGCATCGACCACGGTATCTGCATTGTACTCCCTCTGGGAGTTCTATAAATACAATAGTCCGAGTTCTCAGTGCTCTTCCTCCATCAGCAGCAAAACCTTTAAAGCAACAACTCTAATCGTAATTCCGGGCAGAACGCACAACGAAAATCCCTCCTCTGCAAAGAAGATAATCTCTACCTCCCACGATTAAAACTCCATATACTTACCCTCGGCCCCTAATCACCACTAACCCCCCCAAAACAATCAAGATGTGCAAAAGTAGGGAAATATCTTGGAAAGCATGCGGCTATATATCTGATAATCGATTACCTTGTGCGAACTCACCTGTACCCCGGAAAGCTTGCCAGAACTTCTCTTTGGAGCTATGGTCGGAAGAAGAGGGATGGTGTCCGATCTGTGAAAGAACCATCCGTATGCGGGTTTCCAGTGATCCCGAATGCGGAGAATGCGGCTGCCGCTGTGCTTTAGAGTCTGTTTCTGGTCCGGGCGACTTTTCCGCTGCTGGTAGTTCTTCCAGCACTGGTGGTGCGTCTGACGCTGGAGTTGCATTGAGGGGAAAGGATTATGAAGTTAAGTCCAGGGGGTTTCATTGAAGGTTGTTTTATTGGTAGTGTGATATTGCGGGTCTGACCTTTGGATATTGGCATACGTAAGGGTGATTATGCCTTGAATACTCATTTAGCATCTCTTTTATGTCTGATTTAGCTGAAGAAGAATGCGACTGCCGGACTTGGATGTCGGTATTCATATGTATATTAGACTTTTAGGTAATGCTGAAAAAGTCTCAATGGAGAATAACTACATGATATGAAGCGGTTTGAAGTGATTTCTGAGGTGAGGTAGAAATAATTATAGATCTGAATCGTCAAGATACGGGGAACGGGGATATGCACATAGGATTTTGTGACAACTCACCCCAAATCTCATGAGCCGCGTTGGGTCCCTGGAAGAAAAGGTTATCGTGGACAGTGGTCTTGATAGATATATCAAGCTTTGGCGTGGCTATTGGTGTATGAACGTAACTTCCTGAGATTGATACCGGATCGATATCTGTTACAATGAGGCGCGTTTTAGCAAACAACAGACATCATCTTGCGCCAGCATAGGCGAAGATACCTGTTCGGTTCCAATCTCCACTAATCACACTATAGGATGGCCGTCAAGTTTGCCTCCTCAACACATATATGAAACCCAAATGTATACTTGTATCTCCGTACTTCTCATTACCATCCGCTTCAAAGGTGTTAAAACGCAAGGTATCCTGTAGTAAAATCAGCCGCAGTCAATCTACTATAAAGTCAACCGTACGGGTTCACTTCCCTCCAGATATTATAACTCTAGGTATTCACACAATTTTTCTCAGGCTTGAACGACTTTCCTCCCTCTAGAGCATTTCCGCCACCGCTGTACTTACTAATCCCGCGTTACGCTAAGTCAAGCATGTGTGAAATAGTTTTGGCTCACTTCCCCAAGTGCGGACACACAATACGCAGACGTAATAACCCATGCGCAGATGGTCAAAGGTTGACGGACATAGGTCGCCTTTGCCCAGTATTCACTAGTAGGGCAATTACATAGTCTTGGACCAAATGCTACAACTGCCAGGTCCACCAGGATTACCTTACCCAGCGATCTGATCATAATGCGCGAAATAATGGTTATGGGGAGTCTGAAGACTACTGACTGAGAGAAACAACATCGCTGGTATGAAGACGAAAAAAGGGGGACGAGTAAAGGAAAACAATTGTTAGATAGTACACTTACAACTGGTATTGGTATACAACTATTGGCTTACCGTTCTTTCGTATCTGCAATTTTCATATTCGATTTTTCAAGGATTAGAAGATCTGAAACTGAGAGCAACATATATTAGGTTCACGGTTATGTTGACCAAAGACACGAAAGAGAATGCACGGTTAAGACGAATGTTTTAAAAATACAGAACGTCTGGACGAATGGTATGGAGTAGCAGAATCGGTGTAAGTATTCAGGGTAGGTGATAGAAGTGACGTAAAAGTAGGCTTGAAACGTACTGTACAAAGGAGAACTAGAACAAACATTGAAGCCTTAATCGACTTAGGACTACCCACCAATGAAGACAGTCAATGCAAATATAGGCGAAAGCAGCATTCATACCCATGCGAACTATTGTTTTGGGATTTATATTCCTTTTGGCATTCTGTGGCTGGCCCATAGAAGTGCAGCTGAACTTTTGGACAGGGGTGCTCTCCTCGGAACCTGCGTGTGCCTCTTCTCATTTTGGACGTGATAATGTGCATGCATTCTTTACGCCAGCCACGAAGGGATGGTTTACTGCACTTTTGAAAGGACTTTGATCTTACAGGTTACTAGTCTCGAACATACTCTGCGTATGATATCATTCAATACTGCAATTGATAATTCAGGTAACCACAGAGAATCCCAAGAATGCGGCTACTCAATACTCGGCGTGAGACAAATGTACAAGACGGTTGTTTGAACTATACTGTGCGGTTTGCGAGCATTGTAGTGTGAATATAAAAGATGGTGTCGTTCGTGCTGTTTCTCGCTGCAAAGCCGCAAGCCCGGTGAGTGATTATTATACTCATCATGATTCAAATAATCTTCCTTCTCTGTATTTGGACCTGCATTTCAACAGGTCAGCAAATCTATAACCTTACACTTCCATGGGGGACATGGGAGGGGGTCCCGTACTCAAATAATGACGAGGTAAGTACACAGCCGGTCGCCTCATATGGGTGTCTGGAACTCTGTGCCACGTCGCGTATATCTAAGTTTGGAAGTTATTATATTAACACTTCATATCAGCTGTACATATTCCGAAATGTACGTTTCGGAAGCCAACCGGTTCGGTTCGGCCCATCCCAGGCGCCTACGCAGAAGAATTCGTCGATCCAGAATAGCACTTACGGGCCCAGCTGTTATCAAATCGATATAGCAAATCTCAAAACCCCGGACCCGCCAGGAGGTAAACCCGGCTATGGCAGCCCTATCACGACGCCTCCACCAGACTATCCTCAATCGGAAGACTGCCTCTTTCTTGATATTTATGTTCCTAAGAGTGCGCTTCAACCGAACGCTGCACCGCTTCCAGTGGTAGTTTGGTTCTATGGTGGAGCATATGTTTATGGTAATAAGCTCCAGTTCGGGCCTCCCTATCCAATGTACACCGGCCAGGGAATCATGGAACAAGCTCAGAACATGAACATGATATGGGTGGTTGGCAACTATCGACTCGGAGCATTTGGTTGGCTAGCTGGTTCGTACATGGAAAAGGCCGGGCTTCCAAATGCAGGTCTACATGACCAGCGTTTGCTACTACAGTGGGTGCAGACCTATATCAGTCAGGTCGGCGGTGACCCCAAAGCTGTAAGCGCGTGGGGGGAGTCCGCAGGAGCAGGTTCTATTCTCCACCACCTCATAGGGAACAACGGCCAGCAAGACCCGTTATTTTCGAAAGCGTTGCTACAGAGTCCTGCCTTCGAGTGGCAATGGGACCGTGAAGGGACTCTAAATGAGATATTCAGCAATTTTTCTAGTTTTACTCCGTGTGGTAAAGGATTCGACATCGAGTGTCTCCGAGATCTTCCCATTGATAATATCACTTATGCCAACTTAAACCTTTTCACAACAGTCCATCAAACTGGACTTTTCCCAGTTGGTCCTTCTGTGGACGGGACATGGATTCAAGACATACCTGCTGTTCAATTTGCTTCTGGTAAGCTTGCCACATGTCACTTTCTGAGGGTGTCGCTGATCATCTATAAGGGAGGTACTGGCAAGAGCTCAACTCGATCATGGTATCGCATGTGGCAGATGAGAGTGGCAGTTTCACCCCTTCTTATGTTGACTCCAGTTCCAGTTTCAATCAATTCCTTTGTGACTTCATGCCGGAGTCCAAACTTTCGGGAGTGAGAGACGAGATTAAAAAGCAATACGATTGTACACAAACTCCGTACAATGGGAACTGGACTTACTGCGTTAGCATTTTGATCCGCGATTCAACCTTCACTTGTAATACTCGACAACTATACGACGCTTACCAAGGAAAGGCATACATGATGCAGTACTCATTTCCAGCACCGTATGGAGCAGATGCTCGCCACGCGACGGATTTAGTCCCGACCTTCGTCAACAGCAATACTAACATCACAGATTTGCTGATAAACATAGGGAATATTTCACCCGGCCAAGCGAAGGAAGCGCAACAGGTGATCTCGAAGTTCCACCCGTATTATCAGAGTTACCTTGCATCCTACGCTGTGTACGGAGACCCGAATATGGCAGCCAAGAATAGTGTAAAGTGGCCGCTCGCTCAAGGGACGGGTGATCAAATACAGTCAGTATTACAGGCTAAATTCCAGCTTTCAACACCATTTCACCTATTCTTCGATGTTATTTCTGATTCAATTAATACACAGTCGTCTTGTATGTTTTGGACCAAGCTTGCAGAAGAAATTTCCGATATTGGGAGCTTCGAGAGTCAAAAACCACCGTCTGACATCGGGAATCTAGAACTTTAGAATATCTATTTTGAAACACATAGTAAGGAGTGAAATTTAGATAGTTGAGTGGGATGTAGTTATTTATAACCGATATGGAATAATGCCAAGCGATCTTATCAAATTAGTCAATCATGCATCTCCCAGAACCGTGACCATCTCTATTAGCTATTTCTTCGCGCACCATTATTTCCAACCCTTCCATCAACTATCACTTGATCGTGAGGGTATGGGATGCTTCGAACACTTACGAGCATCATGACGGACGCCCTCGCTCCTAACGCTCCCAAGCGTGTTCCCATCCCCAAAAACGGTGTCGACTATCGTGGCAAAATCGTGCTTGCGCCTATGGTGCGCTCAGGCGAACTTCCCTCTCGACTACTTGCGCTGAAGTACGGTGCTGATCTCGTATGGGGTGGGTCGATCATACTCTATTTTCACTTCACTACACTGCTTTCTACCCATCTAAATGTAATACTAACATAATATAGGACCTGAAACCATTGACAAAGCCTTGATCGGCACAACCCGCCGCATAAACACCATCGCTAACACCATAGAATGGACACGGTACCCCTCCTCCTACCTCCGCGACGTAGAAAACGGCGTCACTCCCTCTCCCGACGTCAACGCCAGCGTGATATACCGCCTGCACCCTGAAAAAGAGCGTGGTAAGCTCATATTCCAAATCGGTACTGCAAAACCCGAGCATGCCGTGGAAGCCGCACGTCTGGTCGCCGCCGATGTCGCGGGTATTGACGTCAACGCGGGATGTCCGAAGCCCTTCTCTACAACCGGAGGTATGGGCGCGGCCCTGCTGCAAACGCCAGACAGGTTAGTTAGTATACTGGAAGCGTTGGTGCGGGAGGTAGGGAGAGAGTTCGAGATTGGGATTAGTGTTAAGATTCGGTTGTTGGAGACCCCGGAGAAGACAGAGAGTCTAGTGAGACGGCTTGTCGGGACTGGCATTACGGGATTAACGGTGCACTGTCGGACGACGCCAATGAGGCCAAGGGAGAGGGCGATTAGGGAACAGCTCAAGATGATTGTGGGAGTTTGTGAGGAAGCCGGAGTTGCGTGTTTGATGAATGGGGACGTCACAGGCAAAGATGAAGCAATTCAGTTGATGCAGGAGTACGGTGCAGATGGTGCTATGATAGCAACCGCGGCAGAGAAGAATTCAAGCTGCTTCCGTAGCCAAGCCGATGGAGGATTGGTTGGCTGGGAACAGATCGTGCGCGAATATGTAGAGCTGTGTCTAGAGGTAGAAAATCGCTGGGGTAACACGAAATACTTGCTTGGGCAGCTCATTCCGGGTAAGGAGGGCTGCTATCGACCTATGAATCAGAGCAAAGGGTATGAGGATATGGTGAAGGCGTTGAGATTTGATGATCTCATTGAGAAAGCACGCCATGTCGACCAAAGGTTGAATATCAAACCGGCGGAGTCAAAAGCTGTTAAGAAAGCTAAGCGGAAAGAGGCGTTAGCGGGGAAAGGGGAAGGCAAGGGGAAAGATGAGAATATGGATGCAAAGAGGGTGAAAATGGGTGTAGAGCCTCAGCAACCGCTAAGACATATACTTGAGGGTGTACAGGAAGTTCCTGGTGCGGTGCAATTGAGCGTTTGAGATTTTGGGCATAGCTGGATATGATTGCATTTGCAGGCGTCTCCACTTGTTTTCACCTAGATAAAGGAGGCCATGTATAAATATGATAGGACAACATGGAAGTCTGGGAGCAAGGGAGTCTCGCTCTCTCAAGCATCCAGGAGGAAAAACTCTCAGTTAGCAATCCTGATAACTTCGGAAAGTCCGATTAGAGCGAACTAGAATCCGACATGAAATACATATTTCCCCTTGTCACCGGAACAGCAGCAAGCCAACACTCTGTGCTCTGTACAGCTTCGTCTTACCGTACTAGACACCAACGAATGGTTTCTTCGTACGGGATCTCGTTTCACCTTGCCGTACCAAATACTCGTAGACCCGTACCAGATCCGAGTCCCACTCTGTCATACGGGAAGCCGTCCAGCCTCCCCTGTCACGGTCCGCTGGATCTCCACGGCGGAATCCGGCCGAGAATTTCCCAACCGGCTTCCCGTAGTTATATTACTTTCTTGTTGTCGCATCGCGAACTATCCCCTCCCCATAAAATGTACCTCCCGCTGTATTGTACAATAAGTTCAGCACGTACCAATAGATCCTATGCGCAAGTAGTACTAAACCGTGCATAAATTCCAGAATCGACGATATCTCAGTTGAACAGCCGGCCAGTAAGCATTCAGCAAGTTTACGCACCAGGTGACGGAGTACTAATTCCCTTTGTTTCCTTCTCTCAGCTGTATCATAACCTCAACAGTTTACTCACGGTCAGCAATTTTGCATTCACAACGGTCTTCAACAAAATTGCGATTGATAAATTCATTGATTGATGATTGAATACTGTTTTAATTTCAAAAATACCCTTCTGGGGCATTGTACGTTTAGCTTTGCTATTGGACGCTAACTGTCCGTAATCTGAAACGACTCGACGACATTACATAGAGGCAAGAGTAGTGTAGAGACAGTTAAGAAGAAGAAAACATTGCCATGATCAACACAAAGACCCGAAATGAACGTGAATTAGTCGAAAGCTTGGAAATGCAGTCTTCATTCAACCCTTGATAGCACGAACCATTGCGGTGTAATAGTCATTTGGCACTTTGAACAGAACGTCAGCTCAGAAACGGAGCAGAAGTGCGGATGGGAGACTCACTATGGTATCTTATCTTTATAACGGTGTCAATAAGATCCTTCATTGTTTTGATGTCATAAGGAGGTGCTGGAGGAAGGTGTCGTTCGGTAGGGATAGGCTCGGGGTTTTTGTCCTTGAAGATTCGCATACCATCATCAATGTGATAAAAGTCGAGCTGCGCAGGCTTTATCATCGTAGGAGGCACCTGTGGTACGATGTCCTTATCATTTACGATCCTCCAGGATCGACCTCGTTGCCAACCGACTAGGTTGAGGGTCATTTCTGACCATTCTTCGCAACCGACCCTAGGAGCACCAAAAGTGTATTCATCACCCATGAAGAAGAATATGTTGGATGGAGTTTCTGGCGCTACATCAATGAGAAGTTGGCTATAGCAGAACTGGGAGTAAGATCCCCCGAGGGAGTGGCCAGTCACATGTGTTGGAATGGCGCCACCTACAGTGTTCGGTAATGCTTTAGCCAACTCGTTGAGCCTGCTCTTGATGTGGGTGTAGGGGGGGTTCCAGGGGGGTTCGAAATCACCAAATAAGCCCGTATAAACGCCGATGGATACCCGTTTGTTCTCAAGGTATTTCTCGGCTGGTTGCAAATCGTAGCTTTCGTCGACTTTCACCTCAAGCAAGTTTAGGGGATTTGTACCTTTGAAAGCAAGACCCATAAACGGTCTTTCCTTCTGAGCACTTCTCGTGATAAATGCTCCACAGAAAGGTCCATCCCAATCCACATGACCATCCGGATGTTTATCAATCAGATCTGAGAGAACCACAAAATCCATGTCCCATTTGTCGGCCAATTTGTCAATGTCTGTGAAAGCCTCTTCATATAGTGAAAGCGCTAAGTCGAACTTTGCTATATCAGTGCCATTGCCGTTCTTGAATTCGCGATAGGTTATCCAAGATTTTTGATATTTGCCCCAATCTCGCAAATACACACCCATGCTCTCCATGAAAGGTAAGAAGGCTACTTTCCAATCGATGTCTTGTTTCTCGTGGTACACTCGAGCTTCCATAGCATTTTGCATACTCTCCTTGTTGTCTGTGCTCCATTTCTCGAGGATTGCCAGAGCGATTCCGCAGTCAAAATCGAGATCTGACTCAGGTGGCGTTGGTTTCGAAGGCGGTTCATAATGTGAAAGACGTTCCAAATTCTCTTTGGCAAATTGTTGTTTGAGTTCCGAGATGTCAGCTGGAGCCGTCGCCATGATCGAAGTGGTATTGTAGTTGGGTTCTTAAAAAGTTAACTGTGAACGAATCCTTTGGCGTCAAGTTCTGGGTCTTATTTGTATATTCTTAATCACACAGGAGTCCTTTCGCGTGTCGCACTAGCCAGTTCGAAGTCAAATCTCCATGCCAAACCATTGGGAGCTGAATTCCTCAGTCTGCATATGGGAAAAAGTAGGAAGACTACAGGTCCTGGTCCAGAACGTTAGATCTCCAACTACGTGTTGTCATGATAGGTAATGCATGTATCTACCTCTCGCTAAACTTTTCTTAGTTGAAGCAATCGTTAGAATTCAGCCAGCCATGTAATAAGAGCAGAGACCTCGATTCAGACGCTGGTAACGTGGAAATATCGTTTTCTGTCAACCGAATATACCCTTGCTCTTATCAAGTAACTATGAATGCTATTCGGCAGAAACATTTACTGAAGATTGTCAAGTTGATATTCTGTGACTGCATATGTCCGAGCCGACATTTTTAGCGTGTCTCGCATGGAAGTTGCATAAGTCTAATTGGTAGAGATAGGTTCTTTAGAGAGAGAACCTCATGTTGTGAAGATCAGCCACACTAGAGGTCCAGCTGTAAATTTTCCCACTGTGGCGCTCCGGGTACACCCGTCCTGCAGATTGACCAGTGACCGTTGGACTTCTCGCTTGAACTTCTCTATCTGATTCTAAGCACGGAGGAGCTGAAGTGGAGCCCAAGCCTCTTGACATCATTTTGCCAGTGGCATACTTTCCAATGGGATTCACGTACTTTTCCATGTGGACATCGTTATCGATTTCGGTCATGTCCGATAGTCATAAGCAGTAGTATCGAGATTCGCGAATGATATATAGCTCTCGTTTTCGAACACTTCGTGTGGCTCTGCGGACGTGCATTATCACAGACATGTGATCCAAGGTTGGTAAGAACTGGAGCTGAATATATGATTTTGTTGTGTAAATCCAACTGCAGTACACATATCTTCTACATTCTCAGGTAGCCACAATTGCTGCAATTATGTTCGATATCCTACAGAAACTTGGATAACCCTGATAATAGCGCTTTTAGCATGATTCTAGGTCCAATGGAGGAAGCAATTCAACCCACCACCATTGTTCTCCACACTCCAAACGATTGACAGCAAGGCCAAGAATTATCTTGCCCTCAGACCACCACCGCATCATATGAGTGGCTTTCTGGGGCTAGCTGGACACCTTCAGAACATGCGTAAGATTGTAGAGTTTTCCACAGGAGGTTGCAATTTCTGCGTTCTGGAACCGGCAGAATGGCGTCTAGAACTTTGACAATATGGCACAATCCGCGATTCGGGCGGATTTCAGGTGCTTCGTTGTGTTGAAGACTTGTTCCTTTAGGTGATGTTGGGGACAGTAGTTTCTCTATAAAGCACCGTCACATCCCCTATCTTCTGTTAGTACTTTAGAACTCTTAAGACATATTGATTGTTGAATACCTATCCACGTAAAAGAAACTCAACTGATCGATATCTTAAAACCAAGATGGCCCATAAGATTGGTAACCTTCCTGTACGTATGAAATTCGACCGCATTGTGATATATCCGTTGACTCTTATAGCCTGTCCCCCAACTTTCCCATTCTGTGGGATTAGCATTTGTCTATGCTGAGGACAAGTGCTTTGTATTCTACTACGACCAGAACGACAAATATCTCCACTACGCGGTCGGTAAGGAAAATGAAACATTCAGTTCATCCGCAATCGTATATGGAGGTGCAAAGAAACGAATCTCTATTCCCATCTATCCACAGCCATCTCCACTTACCGCAGGTTATAATAAGGATACGAAGGTACGTGATTTTGCTGACCCTGCTGTATCTGAATTCGGATCAACATCAGATTAACACTGAGTCCTCTACAGGAACTTCGTGTCTACTATGTGAACGACCAGCAGAACGTTGCGGAGGTAATTACAAAGGACTTTGGAGCTAATTGGGAAGAAGGCTCTCTGGCTGGGGAGAAGTACAAGATGGCAGACATTGGTGGCTTATCCGCATATCCGGGCAACATGTGGCGTGTCATGATCCGTCAAGATCCCAAGGAAGGAGAGCCAATGTCTATCACTGAGCTCTATGAATTCAGCACCGGAGGCTGGAAGGCCTACGCCATCCCCTAAGGGAAGTCTTACGGGTTGCTCTAGTTTTCAGAGCTCTGAAGTGGGTTGCTCAGTGTCGGACGGTTCAAAGGGGTACTCTCGCGCAAGGATGGGGACTCTGTATAAGACACTAATATACCTGTAAACCTCGCATCATTGACTCTTGGTGAATGAAGGTGTACTTACTTCTCCTTGTTCCCTCTTCCTACCAGGAGTGATATCTCCCTCTAGAGAAGTTTCTTCCAGGAATCTGGATTCACACTTTAATAAACTGATACTAACACTGACCTTGAATCTACCAAGGAAATAGAGCAAGCCCTGCTACATAAAACCGCGAAGACCGGAGGGACTGTAACCTAAATAAAGTGTGGGAGCCTTAGTAGGCTGAGTAGGTAGTTTGTTTGAAGGTTTGGCCTTACTTGTGGAACGATTAACGATCTGATCACCCGACCATGATTCGGTACGTCTGCTTGCACTTAGTTCTACGTCAACAATCTCGTCCATAAGAATATTGGCCAGTATCATGTCCCAAGATATCGACAAAAGGGAATTAATGGTCGCGAGAGTACGGTATTGCTCTCCGCGTAACATGATGTTCAAACAAGACTTTCACTAGAACTAAAGCTAAGGATGCGAAATGCGGATGCCTAGAACTAAGCCACGGGGGAACCGGGTAGAACTCTCCGCGATCCCCAAAAATGCGCCCGACATATAGTTTAATTATGCTTTTCTGGAAACTCAAAATCTTTCAAGAGTACGGGGATTGAAGAGATCAGTTCTCCAATATTTAAGTTTCAATTTGCAACCACACGTTGTGCTTGTTCTTCCGGGGTCTAAGAGGAGCCGAATCCTCGGTTCGTGCAATCACCCCCTGAGCTCCACATCAACTATTACAAATTGTATAGTACATCTATAGGACTTCATTTATATTTCCAGAATGTAGAATGTGATATTCCTCAGTCCTCGCACTCCCCTCGGCCGTGGTAATTCTCCATAAACTTGTCTGTCGCGTCGACAACCTCCACCTTTCCCTCAACGATTCATCGAACGTGATATGGTATTCGGCACCGCATCTTTGGTCCAACTTCCCGCACCCCCCTGGCAATATTCCTCTTTTAAGCCCAAATAAAATATTGGAGGCGGTAGAACCTGAAGAGACCCTTATCTGCTTCCTCTCAACCGCTCGACACAGCAAGATCGTGAGAATAGGATAATGAACCTGTCCAGAACGACCATGCTCAGATTGAAACCGGGCTCGAGGGGTAAGTAGAAATCTCTCTCATAGCATCGTAATCTTCTTTCGCAGATGTAGTTCTCCGTACTAGGGGTTTGAGCGCGAAAGAGGATGGATCGACTGGGGGTTGTGCGTGGTGGGCGGCATCATTCGATCTGTCTATTTTTCTGTCGTGCTGAGAATTTTCAGTTACTATACACGCGCTGTGCAGCGCTGATGCAAGGTTGAAGTATATTGGTCTGGTGTTTGGCCTCGTTCCTACTAACCGTACTGTAAGCTAGGACCGCGATGAGATTTAAGCATACATTTTAGAAGAGCAATTATATACTCTTAATATGTGGTCGGTGGATGAATTTGTAAGAGTGATGAAATGAATCACCTAGAAATAGGTACATTGACTGAAAGAAATCGAGAATTATAGACATTAAAACTTAGTATTATGGGCACTTTCCCTTTATTAACCATTATAGACCAAGTCGGTCTGAAATCACTCGTAGTGACCATTCGCTGAAAACGCGTGAATCCCAAGTCCATACGTGCCGTACAAAAAGGGTATCGCCAGCGATCACTCAACCGCCAATAAGTCCAACTCCATACCGTGAACATATACCGCCGTACCGTACCGAAAGCAGATACGCCCAACTCCGTACCGCGAGCCCTTTCTACCGTGCCATTACGGCCCTCCTCCCGATGCCTCAACAAGGGCTGCCAGACAACCTCCTCGCAATTCTCCCGAAGAACGCCTTAACTGGACTCTCTCTCCTTCGTCCCCCTTGCACCGAATTGGGGCCCCATTGCCCCAACACAACTTCCCCGGGTGCAAGCATTTCATCGACTGCGCCCGACATTTCCGGCGGGATACCTTGACACCTATCTTCCTCGAAGGCCGTACGGGAGGGTTCTTCGCTCGTGTCGCTCAGCTCATCTTGGAGGTCGTCACAGGATACCGTCGACGACACGTCAGAGGCGTACATTGCCCCGGAACTCTCGCCGTTGTAATTCTCCTGTCTGTACGACTGGAAGCTCCCGTGATGTTCCCGTACGATCGGTGGGCAAGAGGGGACGTTATCTTCCGTTATAATGGCGTTTTCAAGCTCTTCTAGAGCGGTCTCGATCTTGAGGTCCAATGTTGGTGAGACCCTTGAACCGGAACAGGAGCTAGAGGAGGCTTCGTTGTTCGCCTTTCTCCGTTTCTTGCGACCGAAGATATCGTTGAGGACGTTGAGACTTCGTTTCTTCGGCGACGCACAGGATTTTAGAGCTGGTCTAAGCTCCCTCTCGGCTTCGCTCCCGATACTGGCTTGCTCGTCCTTGTCCTCCCGCTCGTCCACTAGGCCTTTCTTAGCCTTCCCCTTCCCTTTTCCCTTTCCCCCAAGAGCATTCGCAAACCTCATGATGGTAACCGTGAACGAATGTGCAGTTCCCTGTGCCGCAGTGGCTCGGACCACGTCACGTGCTTTCCCCCGTTTAGCACGTAAGATGGAGGCGGGAGAATGAGGTCCGCTACGGCTTTCCGTATAGCGCCAGTATTCATGATATGGACACTCAATGGCGGGACCTCCATGGCAGGCTTGGATCGAACAACGGGAAGCAACCTCTACAAGATCCATTATGCCGCTAGGTGATGATGGACTGGGGCAACCTTGTAAATGTGTCCTTAATTAAGTAGTCGTGAAGGAAGAATGAAACGAAGAAGAAGTGGCTTAAATATCTTTGGCGCGAATATTAGGACTTAAGGTGGGTAATGTGAAGCAACAGCTTGAGAGAAAGAGCTTAAGAGGCGAGTTGATGATGGAATCAAGAGAACGCTATCAGTAGAGATTATTGTACGAGAATCGTACAGATGAGAAGTGATTTAGGATTTCAGATCAGGCATTATCGTTGTACTGTATCCTACTCGAAAAGATATACGGGAGCCTCGAGTAAATGAAGGGAAAAGAGGGAATGAAGAGGGAATGTAGAGAGACAATGTATAGGGGAAATGTAGAAGGGAAACGGAGAGGGGAAAGGGAGAGACTAAAACGAGAGGGAAAATAGAGTGAAAGTGTGAGATATATAGAACGGGAGATCAAATTCAGATTGTGGGAAGTCACGCCAACTTTCACGTGGTACTCAGAACCATACTTCAACCAATATTTGTAAACATGGTTCACGCGAGTTGCCAGAGTTACAATCCCTTGATGAGGTATAGATGTGTGGTTGATAAACGTCATTTTTCCAATTGTTCGTGTGCAATATTGTGGTGTGTGATTGGGGAGTTCGTGGGCAATTATGCAATCGAGATTTGGTAAACGGGTTTATGACAAGGCCTAGATCTAGTGAGTCGACCTAACCTTTCCAATATACTTATAGTCAAGTGCTGAATAGAAAAGGCGCGAGAGGCGATAGAAAGGCCATTCTAATCCTGCTCTGACGTTGTTGTACACTGTACGGAATCTCTTCACTCGGGGACAATGCAGAACTAACAATATCAAAACTTCAGAAGCAAGTCAGCGGTATAGCTCAACACACATTTTTCCAGCCCACCCAATCGAACGCGTCTGCGGCCGTACAGAGCGTTTTGGCGCCCATGGTTCCGCTGGATACTATACGTGGTACCTGCGTATGAAATACAGCCTGATCCCCAATCGCACTTAAGAAGTGAAGAGCCTCTCATCTCGAGATCTCCACACCGCTCTTCTGCTCATTCTGTCTCGTGTCTTTCTTCTTCCTGTACCCATGGTGTTGGGTTCCCTTTTCTTATTATTGAGAGTGGACCCCTATCAGATACCTCAACAGTTGTGAGCACCCTTTAATCGTCACAGTGACTCAACTGCACAGAGGAACCTATGTGTCACACCATTAATCCATAAGGTACAAGTCCATCGTACGTTCTCATAAACATTTGTGTACACGGGCGTAAAAACAATATAATGCCTCCCTAAAAAGTCACCATCCCGATTCAGTTCAGATGTACACCAATAATAAAGGGACAATGTCCAACCATACCTTACGCACCATCAAACACCCGCCGCCTTCTTCATGAAGAACTTCTTCAGCGGACGTATCTCATTCACAGCCTTCAAGCCCAAACTCCTCAACCCCACAATGGGTCCTGACCCCACAGCATAGAGTTTATGCAACTTATCCACAACCCCCAACATCGCGTTGTTCTCCGCATACCGTTTCGCATTATATGCTTCCAGACTGAGCGTACTTCCAATATCCGCGCCCGTCTCTACAGCGGCTTGAATAGTGCTCACGAGTGCGGCTACATCACCTTGGCCTTGGTTTAGTCCTTGGCCTGCTAGTGGATGAATCGTGTGTGCTGCATCTCCCACGAGAGCGACACGTTCACCAGTGTAGGTGTCTGCGTGACGCATTTTGAGGGGAAAGGAGGCGATGGAGCCGTCCTGGACGTCGACAACCTCCATCGGTACCTTAGTTGAATCAGCAGCGGAATGCTTCACGCGCCATTCAAATTCTTCCTGCTGCCCGGATGAAACACTGTGCATATATTCTAGGTCCACTGGGGATAGACGGAATGCAGCATTCACCATCGCAAGAAAATCGCATTTGCTGATGCTCTTCAACCGAGCTGCACGCTCTGGAACAGTCGACCAAACCAGAGTGGCCATATTACCAGGTAAGGGAAGCATGGCGACTGGACCGGTGGGAAGAAACCGCTGGTACGCTATTTTGTAACCCTCACCGCCCCAGCCGGATCCGCTGAGCTTCAATGTCGCTACGATGCCGTGACGATTGTAGTCCCAACCCCTACTTGTAGTCCCTGCGAATGTTCGAACAGGGCTGTTTGCACCATCTGCACCAATGAGCAGACGTGCGCCTATTCTTCGACCGTTGCTGAGAGAGATTATAGGCCACGAGCGGAGATCTAGCTCGGGAGTAGAATTCCCAAGATCTATCGAGTCTACACGGACGGGTGATATGACAGTGATATCTCCGAGTTTTTCGAGGTAGGTTTGGAGAGCAGTGGTAAGGTTTTGATTCTCGATCATGTATGCGATGGTTGACGGTTGCACATCTCTACGTGTATTCACTTCCCAGTCAAAAGCTATCCGTGACCCAGTGATGCCATCCCAAACTTGCATTTCTTGATAAGGTTGGACTCGTGAGATATCGATGTGAGACCATGCCCCGATTTCTAGAAAAATTGTGACCTCAATTAGCTAAGTGGTCGTCTCATTCAATACTGAGGGGTAGCACCTTGAAGATAGCGAACAGATGCGGGAGTCAGGGAACTGCATCTGTTCGAATATACATCTGGTGAAGGATTGCGCATGCGACCTTTGTCAAGGTCCAGGCTCTCAATGAGGGCGATCTTAAGATTTGATGTCGTTTTTGATGCACCTGTACAAGAATAAGCAGGGTGCCGTGGCTGAGGGATTGGCCATCACATACGTAGTCCTACAACAAGACTCAAACCAGCAGGCCCACCTCCTACGCAGACGACGTCAAAGAGCTCAGGAGAATCTATCGCTGTAGCATATCTGCAACGTTGAGTAGGTCGAAGCTGCAGTTTAGGGATGGTGCGAATAGAGTCACGAAGCCATAGGGTAGCTCGGTACTGCATCACGAGCTCATATGACTTTGATACATATGGTACGCGAGAAGGGGACTGCAAAAGGAATTGGGCAATTGATACGTCTAGACCAATAATTTCTGTCTTGAGCTGTGCGATGTCGTTTAGAAATATGAATCTACCATGGAGGGCCGCATGGGTCACCGTAGGTGATTGGATGTTCAAGGGTTGGAGACAACCATCTCGCACACATTCGGTCACGCAGTCACATAAGATGGATATAACTAATTGAATTTCTCGCCTGGCGAGTATTATCTTCTTTACAGAGAGTGAAAAGTTCTAACAACCGAAACTACCTATGCGGTAGTGTTTCGGATTCCTCCAAGCGCCTCGCTATGCACCCAAAATGACCTTGACAATAATCGTCCAAATCGACGGGTATGATGAAAGACTGAGAAATGATTTACAAGACTCGACGTATGCAGTCGAGGAGAGGAGATTTAGACGCCTTCCTCCTTCTTGATAGAGTTAAGCTTGATTTTCAATTTTATACCCTTCGGTTTGTTCGGGTCTGCTGGAAGTGACAGAGCATCGCCTACATCTGGGTTAGTGTTGTTTCGCGATGGGTCAGAAGGCTGTGATGGCTGAGATTTAGATTGAGGTGGGGTAGGGTGGACAGATGCTGGGGGCGGCATCTGAGAGTTTAACCCTGGGACAGATGTGAGAGGTTGGGGCGATGGTTGAGGTGCACTCATTGGAACTGAGGCTGATGAAGAAGCCAGTGCCGCGAGAGCGGTCGAATTCTTCTTCCCGATCTTCAACTTTATGGTCTTCCTTGGTGGAGGAGCGGGGCTAGCAGAGAGTCGGGGAGGGATCGGTGTCGACTGCTGTTGGTTGATAATATTGTGGAAAGGCGGCCGTTGAGGGGTAGGTGAAGTTGAAGGTACAGGTAACGTTGGTTTTCGTTGAAATACTATCTTCGGTTGCGGTAGTGTTGGAGGCTTAGCCTTGGGCAACGGGGTAGTTCTGATTTTGGTAGGGACGAAGTGTAAGAGCCCCTTTGATATAACATTAGCGCCTTTGTACATAGAAATGCAGGGTATAGTTATGACAGAGTTTTGTACCTTTCCTTCATGTTCAACTTTGAAATAGCGAGGATATTTCAGGACCACCCGAAGGGAGTTCACAGGCTCGTATAGCATTGCACAAATATCCAGAAAGTTACCAAATTCTTTCAAGCTGATAAAGTCCGATCTACGCATATTAGTTTGGAAAAGTTATCATTTGATGTCCATTGAGAGAACATACCGAAGGACACCCTTCAAGGAATCTTTCAGGCCCTCATCAGTTTGAAGCTCGTTCTTTAGTGACTCTAACGCGCCTTCAATTGATTCGGACCGACGGATCTCTTCCGCTCTAGTGTCTGCAGCTTCTTGATCGATCACTAGACCACCATTGTCTAGAGGACCAGTCTTTTGGCGACTTCTATTGCCTTGGAGGGCAATATATCCAAGAGCTAGACCAAAGACCCTATAGAACTCATTGCGCATGTATGGTGACATCTCAGATTCGAGGGAATAGAGGAGATATTGCCTCAGCGGCGGATGTCTCATTGCACCCACTTCGGCTAGAGAACTCCATGCTTTGATTCGAACGTTCGGTGCGTTGCCAGGTTGCGTGTATTGCATGAAATCTTCAACTCTTCGAGGTATTACATTCTCTAGGGTGAGTTTCTTCAGGCAATCCAAGGTTGTAACGGTATAAATGTTCTGATACGACGAAGTCCACTCGTCGATGCGTCGATATCTTTCAATTTCTTCCACGGCTTTTCTCTGGAAGTCCGCTTCGGCTATTTCAGCCTCATGAGTTAGATTCTGATATCCGTATGCACCACCGGGGGGTATCCTCTTGATCAAAGTCTCTGCAAGGCACAAGAGCAAAGTTGCAACATAATGGCAGTCCGAGAACTGATAGGTATTAGTGAAAGTCTAACCATATAGAATTTGAAATATTACCTCGTTATGGCTGTTATCGTTGAACTTCAGCTTATCTATGAACCACGTTTTCACGGCCATCGGGGTTTTACCATATTCGTCTCGGATGTTGGCCATAGCCTTCGGGATCGCACATTGTATTAAATATCTGCTACGATCTGAGAAGTCATTCGGTCGTGTCATAGGAGAATCTGGAAAACAGAAAAATTCATCGAATGCCTTCTTGAGGTGATAAAAGCCTATCCAGTCGTATTCGCTCTTCGCCGCATTTGTTAATGCAGCAGCTGCGGATGTTCTGATACCGTGGAAGTACCGCTGGTCCATTAAAGTTCGAGTAAGAATGCTTGATAGGAGTGGCGCCGCTTTCATACGGGATAAGTAATGGATGGACTGGATTTGTTAGCCTTGACATTAGTTTACTTTCATTGAGAAATACTTACTTCTGCTTGCGCAACAACATCTTTATCCTGTTGGAGTTGCGACACCCACATATAGTGAGGCATATGAACGTCCATTTTACAGATCCACTCGAAGTCAGCATCCATACGAATCCACTCGTATGACTCCTGGCTCATCTTGTCTTCATCCTCTTTCGACCAATCTGTAAGTTGCCAGTCTAACACCTCTTCTTCAGATTGTAGTACGTCGCCTAAACAATATAGTAGAACATCGTCTTGCGCATCACCAGCAACATCCATTCCTGCCGCTGCTGCTGCACGCTCTTTCTGGCGTCGACTTCTCTTTAAACGCTTATATTTCGTGTTGTAAGGAATTTCAACCTTAGTAACCGCTTCTTTGATGTCAACTATATGTTCATACGGTGTACCGTCCGCTTCATGAATACGTATTGTCATCGGGCCAGTGAATAAAGGCTGCAGAGGACCTGCATAGATCTTATGGACTTCTTCAACTGCATCGCGCATGAATGTCTCGGGTTCAACCTTAGCCGAGCTCACACTGTCTATTTGAGTCTGTTTGATCATCATCTCCACGACGAGCTTTTTCTTGTTGAAGCGTTGCTGGACGACAAAATCGGGGCAACCAGCACCGTATACCCACTGAGCAAAAAAGCCTTCAAGTTTCATATGCCCGACTTTTTCACATACTCGAAAAAAGTTATCAGTCGTTATGCAGTTGTTGGTCATGTTCGCGACCTTGCCGTTTTTGGCTACTTTCTCGATACAGGTGTCCGCCCCACTCCGCCCATTTGCTTTGATAAGTCGGTTGTGAAGAATGAAAAGCACCGCGGGAGCTTTGAGAGCCATGAACTCCATCTCGCTTGGGTCGAGGGCCAAAATGGATCCAAGAGCATAAAGTGAAGGCCGATTAACATCCAGCTCGAAAATCTTGTCCGCATAGGTCTTTTGCCTATAACGGTACTCATTCTTCCCACAGAGATATGCCAGGAATTTATCGGTCATGAAATAGGCACTTCCGATCACAATCCAAGTATCCCCAGGACCAGCCGGGGTAATATTGACTCCCATCCATTGGCTAGCGAGAGCAAACACAAGTTGCCTGGTAACTTTATCGAGAGGTTCTAGTATATCTTGCGGATAGAGGAGACGGCTACTGCAAATAGAAAGAGATGCAGTGTCAATGACATCGGCTTCTGAATTTTCAACGAAACAGATGTTATAGCTCTTGTACGGAAAGATGCTATATTGCGTAGAGAGATAATCCAAAGCCTGTGTAGGGTGTTAGAGCGTACTCAACGAAAGCGTACTGTGAGATTCAACATACCGTTGGTAATACCATACATGTATTTTTCAATTCCTCCATCCTACCTGGTAAGCAATAGCCCCAAACCGGTCGAGCGTTTTCACCTAGTCGATCATCTTCATCGCTTGATCGGAACTCCGACGCAAGATCGCAGCGTTCAAATGGACCTACTGCGAATCCTAGATGCCGCGCTGTGACCGGTGTATCAAGTCTAAACGTAACAGTCTTGCGGGTTGGATCCAATGGGTCATCGATCTAAGAGGAGATATTAACAATCACGCAAGCAACAAAGTAGTCTGCGGCAACTTACTTCGTCATGGAGCATTCCGCAGGAGACTACAACCATATCAATGACCTTTTCCTCCTCACTCAATTCCATAAGGAATTCATCTTGATCCTCCAGATTGAATGAATCCGCACGATGAGTACCATTACTTTCGCCGTTTGGAAGATCAACATCTGTTGCAGTGGATCCGTTTATCATGGGAGGAGCTAAGGACCGAGGCTTCCGACATGCGTCCCCAAGAGTGCGAGGGCAGCGAATAGATAGCTGCCACTCGCAGCGGGCGGTGGGATCGTCAACACAGGGAAAGAGACACGAGGGATGTGCGGGAGTGGCAAAGCTTCGTGTAAAAGCATGAGGATACCATGGATCATCTTTTTGGAGACCTACAAATTGTAGCCCGTCTCTAAATCCAAGTACATCAAATCCCAATATTATCTCTATGGGTTTATACCTGTAGGCTTGGTCTTCTCCTGTGCCAGGTACCTTCGGAATCTCAGTTGTTACTGGAATATCTCCGTTCTCTATCCTGATATCGCCATCTAATCTCAGTGTCGCATTTTCCCTGCTCATAGCGAATGGATCCTCGATCTCTTCAATGTGAAAGTTCTTTGGTAACTGTAGAACAAGTTCATCCTCGGAGCCCCCATCCAACTGTGCTTGCACTTTTTGACGTAGGAGATGATGCTGGTGTACTCCATATCCTACATTGAAATCCACCCTAGAGTATGGGTCCTCATGTCTAAGTTGAGGGGATTTATGGTCCTTGATAGCAATGTATGTAATCTTGGTCTGGCGACAGCTGAAGCGAATCGTTCGCAGATCTTTCGAGTGGGGTTGTACAGTAATTTCAGTCCTCCCTTTGATAGACCGTGTCGCAAAGTCTATATCATACCATAACTTTTGCGCATATATGGAAAATCCGAGCCCGGGTGGAAGTGATGGCGGTGGATCTATGAGGCCAGGCATTTCGAATTAATCGTAGGTTATTTCGAGAGATATCCGGGCGCACGGTTCTGAAGTACAAATCAGTAAGTAATAATGGGAGTATGGAAGATGCGCCGGCCAGGGGAAATGTTTGCGAAGAAGAAAATCGCGTCGTACAGGTTAGGTAGCTCACAGGCCAGCGGCGAGGGAAAAATTGATCACGGTGGATGATGTTCATCGAAGTTCAGGGTAGAGGGGCAAATAGCTGGAAAGAGTCCTTTATTGTTTGACTAAAGTACATCTCGATATTGAAGGTGCCTACTCATCTAGTCGTGACAATATGCTTACGAGTAGAGAACAATGAAGGTATCAGCCATTGATGTGAAGCTACGCCAAGAGCCGGGGAAGCATGGTTGTTTGATTGAGAGCTTGTCTTATGTAAGCGTATATATCTTGGCATAGATATCAATGTTTGACATGTGAATCCTCCCTTCACTTCACGTCTGTAATACTAGTTCTAATTTTCCCCGTCTTCTCGACGGGGGTCTATTCGCAAGTAAGCTAAAATTTCAGTATATATCAAACATTTTTTTCTTGCTCTTTCCACCTAATCGTTCGTTCCTAAACAGTTGACCCGTCGTGCTCTCTTGATAACGTTAGTAAGTCATATCACTCGGTCACTCTTCTGATACAACAGCCTGCCATACAGTAAACGGGATATAGCCTCTTCTCCGTCACTCCTACTAAACCAGTATTTTAGTGATGATGCAGGCCAGAATCTAGCATTAATCGTCACTAGTATCAATCATCATCTTCCCCAACCTCATCAAGTTCCGACCATTTCGATCTGCAACTGACAGCCTCTTTCCTGACTGATCTCTTTCCATCATCCAATGCAGCCGTCAATCTCTTGAGTACCTCTCGTCTATATGGCAAGATTGTCTCCGTCTTCAATTGGTTTGGGATTATCCCTAAACACTTGAGTGATTCTCTTCTTAGCTTGGACGGGTTTGTCTTGGTCGCTGTTATGCTTAGCAGCCTGGTGATAACACTACTCGCGTGCTCCTCTACTACCTTGGGGTTCTGTGCTAATATGGATAGTAGAGTCGAAAGACTCGCTTCTTTAACTTCTTCTTCACCTTGGAGGTCAAGGGACTGAAGAAGGAGAGGAAGAAGTGATTGCAGTTCAGGCTCAATAATTGTATAGGAAAGCCACTGCAGAATTCCTGATGCTGCAATCAGGTAATTCTTTTTGGTCGTGATATCTGCTGAACGGAAAGAGGATGCTAGGTGAGGAATGAGGAGGCTGAAAGCCTTTTGTTTATGAAGGCTCGAGATGATACAATGATTTTCTTTGGTCAAGATATCGTCAGGAGCTAGTAAAGTCGAGAAACCTCGCGCCACCGTAGCGCCGCTCTCTTTAGAGTCTAGCATTTCGAGCAGATACTGGAATATGCTATTGATAATAGCCCCATTTCGATAAAGTATCGGCTTTGCAAAAGCGAATGTTATGCGGATAGAAATACTACTCAGTCCAAACCGCGATATAAGCCCTTCCGGTTCAAATAGAATAGATGATATAGTTGACTTTAGGTCAGCTGTGACGATGTATTTATTTGTGATGATAGATATCTGTCGTAAAGTGGCTGCGCGTACCTTCGGCGATAGATCCTCAACAGTACTAAATTGGATTAGAGCCTGAAGTAATGGAAGACTAGAATACTGCAACGATACGTCTCTGCGCAAAGCAGCTAGTAGGTGAGTCGAGACAATCATTCGGCGCCTTTTTTGAATAGTAGCGTTGGTATTGAAAGGAGGAAGCATCTCTTGGGGGGTTCCATCTAAGTGATTGTATATGTGTGATGATATTCGTGACTGGAATTCTGAGGTCTGTGGGCGAACGATGTAGTTGCATATTCGGCCAACCAGATCAAGTATCTGCTCATCCTCGAACAAGCCTGACTCTAATGAAGATGATACCAACTTTGAGAGAGGCAGTACGAGATCATCATAGTAGCTGCCAGCTTCGATGGCTTTAACGTTCGGTGACCCATGTGTAAAAGTATACAGAATTGCTGAGAGCAACGCTGTAACATATGATACAGATGCACCTTGTTGTATGCAAGAGTGTAATTTATTCCACAACCGGAGAACAACAGTCTTGAAGACTTTCTCTTCACCACTCAGTTTAGCAAAGGCCTCAAGAATTGGTACGTAGAGGGTTCCATCACTATCTGTATCCGGAAGACGAGCCATAAATGCGGGAAAAGCTTTGTCGATGATTAGTTGAGGTTTCTGATGCGCAATATCCACAAGAGCTTGAATTGCTGAAGCTTTCAATTCATCTTGCCCATAAGACTCCTCATGGATGATGATATCGTGAAGTACTGATATAACCTTGGAGATATCATCATCGGAGAGTAAGTTACGCACTTTTGTGATATTCAAGAGACCATCTAAATTCACCCTTCTGAAAGACACTTCTTTGATTGGACTTGTGGATATCGCACTGAGCATACACTCTAGCGACTGATCTTTATATTTGGCCATTATATTCGAAGAGGATAACTCAATCGAATCTCTACCAGATATACCAAGTTTTCGCCAGTCGCCGTAGACTTCAATATTTGACTTGATCAACTGAACGAGAACCTCGATGAGACCCCTCCTTTTTGCAACGGAATGTGCGGTTTGGTAAAGCGTAAATATATTTGGTACCACTGCCTGAATTATCATGCTCGATGCCATCTCTGATACACTGCATATCGCTTGCAGCATCCGACCGGCAGCTTGCGATTGCTTCGTAGGCGCATCTTCGAGATGTTCATTGCATTCTTTGATCACTGGTCTCAAGTACGCATTCAAGGCACCGGTTGAATTCAATGATAATTGCCTTGCGATCTCAGCTAAAGACTGAAGGGCTTCCTCGGCGAGGTCTTCGTCTTGAACGTTTAATATCTCAAATTTTAGGGCATCCCAAAGCGTTACCGAGTACAATGAGACAGTTCGTGCACCATACTCCATAACACAAGATTTCAAAGCTTGTAGAACATCTCTTTTTGTGTTTAAAGCAGTTGAATCAAGCTTATCCAGTAGTGCTGGGAATGAATATGGTGCAAAGTCTCCTGTTGATGCAATGCAACTCCTAAGACGGTCCTTTAGATCCTGGGCGGTGATACCGTATGGGTCATCGGGAGGCGGACGGAAAGTTATCGGGAAGTAATTAAAAACAGATTCGAAGAGATCCTAGAAAAGTCATTAGATCTAATATAGATGCATTTTCGTATGGGAGCTACCAACATTTGCGTGGGAACGGATATCCCATTCGCTCATCGGTACTCTCAAAATTGAAAAGACAACCATGAGATTTCTCGGATCTTTCTCGCCATCAAAATAGGATATGAACTGTGACATGAAATCTGGGGAGCTTGAATGAACGTTCTCGATCGCTGTACAAGATTAGCGGATTACTATGCGAGTCAAATCATATCCCCCAATTCTCTAAGGTCTATGCATACCCGTTCGGTATTTACTCATCAACAAATCAATGAGTGTCAAGACCGCATAACGTTCAGCTTGTAGTTTATATTGACGCAAAGGATGGGTATGTGCCATGAGCCTAGAAATGTCAACATATCTCCAAAGAAAGCGTGTATGTAATAGCATACGAACGTTGTCATTATAGATTTAGCGCGTTCTTGATCCCATTGTCCTTTTCCTTCCAGGGCAATGAGACTCCTTGCGCAGGAAGCGATTCCTGCACCATCGTCTGCAATGCGGGACAATGTGAACTCCAACAGGAGGTTTCCTACGAGGCCATTGTTATTTTACATTCTTTTGATGGAAGAGAACAGCCTAGAGTAATGATAGAGGAAGCTAGATTCGAGGGACAGGGGGATCATACGTTGCTGTCCTGAGAGGACTTTATTCGGAACGGCTGTCAGCACCTCCGAGAGGTATGATATCGCTGGAAGAAGTTAGTATAGAACCGAAGAATATTTGAGACAGGTGGACATACTCTTTGCTCTAATAGATCCATCTTCACTGTTGAGATACTCCCCAAGGCTTTCTATCAGGTCGATAAGTTTGAGCTCCTTTGACTCCAGTCCTTCGGCGCGTCAGTAATCGGATAACGGAGATTGGATGGAGGCCCACTTACGCTTTGCAGACTGTTCTGCAATTTGAGTAGCTTCCTTTTTGTTCCTGTCGAATTCAAACAGGTACAATTGGATATCTGACATGCTTACAGTATTCCATAGAGAGATGAGAGGTTTATTTACGAAAGGATTCTTCCCGCACTATCATCTCCTAACCTAAACTTCTTCCGCGGCGAGTTGAAACCCAGATGACGCACGAAATCCTACGGTGAGACTAACCCGTTTAGAGACAAGTGCGGGGTGGACCTCATTCAAAATTTATATTTTCGGTCAAATGAAGATAATTTTTCGATGACTGGACAAAATGTAGTCTGTGCAATTGGCGGGACAATCCTCCCTCTCATCCCTTTGAAGATATCAGGTCTGAAGCGGAAATGGTTACAGAAGCAGATATACCTATGTGCAAAGTTGTTCTCGCGAACAGAATTGCACAAGGTCTCCTCGCCGAAGTTTCTGAAGGTCTGAAGAAGTTCAATAAAACCCCTCTGCTCGTTGGCTTTCTCTCTAGTGCAGATCCTGCAGCGCGTGTCTACGCAGAATGGACGGGAAAGACATGTCGTGAAAAGTGAGCCTATTCGTGGCGCGTTCAAAATCTCTTCATATCTTAGCTTTCGTTGTCAATTGCTGATCTCAGAGTCCAGTGGCTTCAAGTTCGAGCTTCGAGAGGTTGATCGTGAAGAACTGGAAGACGCCCTAATTGCGGCCAACAATGATGATACTGTTGATGGTATCATGGTTTATTATCCAATCTTCAATGATCGTCAGGATCAATACCTCCAGCAGATTGTCGATGTGTCCAAAGATGTCGAAGGTCTCTCTCACAAGTACATCTTCAACATGTACCAGAACATTCGCTTTCTCGACCCACATGCCACTAAAAAGAGCATACTTCCATGCACTCCACTTGCTGTAATAAAGATTCTTGAATATCTCCAAGTCTACAACACCTTCCTCCCATACGGTAATCGTTTGCACGGTCACACTGTTACGGTCATCAATAGGAGTGAGGTCGTGGGAAGGCCATTGGCAGCACTTCTTGCGAATGATGGAGCGTGTGTATACTCTGTGGATATCAAAGACGTACAGCAATTTCACAGAGGCGAAGGTCTTCGGAAACGACGGCACGAGGTTACAGAAAAGCCTGGATGGACACTGGAGAACTGTTTACCTCAAAGCGATGTGGTTATCAGTGGTGTTCCCGGTAAGGAGTACAAGGTTCCGGTTCATCTTCTAAGAGAAGGTGCCGTATGCATCAATTTCTCAAGTGATAAGAACTTTGGTCCGGAAGTAAAAGAGAAAGCTTCGATATATGTCCCAGCAATTGGAAAAGTGACGATAAGTGTTCTTTTGCGAAATCTTCTGGTATGTTCAGATCATATTTATATCCCAGTGTTTACTCATAGATTTGCAGAGAATCGTGCAGAATAGAACAGAGACTGATACGCAAGTTGAAAAGCAAGTTGAAAAGGAAGGCAATATAGAAATAGCAACGCCAGATAAATGAGTTAATGAAAATCTACTAGATACCTCGCATTCGTCCCGGATATCCTCTTATTTTCCATATACACCAAACTCCTTTTTATGCGGACAATTCGCGTGAACAACAACCATGAACAACGCTCGAATTAGTCCTGGCGATAGACTCGTCATTTATATGCGAAGAGGGTCTCGGAAGATAAGAAAGCTATGCTTCCAATTGTTCCAATCGCTCCCTCTTTGGTGATGTCTCATCGTCACCCTCTACCAGTGTCGTCGCGTTATCTTCATCGATATCATTCCTTCCCCTCTTAAGACCCTTCATCTTCCGGGTTTGTAGAGTGCTCAAATCTTGCTTGCCGAGATGTATTCTACCAATCTTATCACCCATGATATCCGTTTCAATATTTTTCTTAGTCTTAGGCTGTGATGATATATTAGTACTTAATACGGCGGGTATGTCAGGTGCTTACCTCTAGTTGTTTCGGCTTTTTCAATGCTTCTCTCATCACCGATTCCTCGGCTTCCCTGACACGGCCAACCCTGAAATCCATCCGCGGTCCCATCTCTTCCACTTCGACGCGGGGTAGTTTCTGTCCACTCCTCTTCGTTCGGATTAAATATATCCTGAATTTGATCTGTGGTGGTGGTTGTCCATCTACCTCCTCTTCCGCGCTAATGTGAATCATGTACTGCAGACCCTCGACATCTATACTCGTCGCATCGTGACCCTTGAACAGATCCAGAAACACACTCTTCGCCAAAGTATACGCGTTAGAAGTAGGACTATCAAAGAGAGTTCCGGAAAAGGTAATCATCGGTTTCAACCCCACGGCGCACTTTGCATTCTTGAACTGATTTAATGTCCTAAAGCTCTCGGGGTCCAGATACAACTCCAACATATCAAGTATCTTATACGCATGTGTCCTTATGAGCGTCAAGCAGTGCGGGCGTTTTTTACTATTGTGTCCAAATATGAGCAACGATGCATCGTTCTTCTCAGAGAAAAATTCGATGCTCGAGACATCCTCGAATGGGTGGATATCGTTCTTCTTAGTGAACTTGATGCATGATGGTCGTTTCAGGGAGTGGATGTCCGCCAGTGCGAGCTGAACAATCTGCGAACATGATGTCCCGCGTAGGATCAATGTCGTCTTGGGATTTTCGACGACGTGGGGTTCCTTTTTCTCGAGGGCGCGTTTGGAGCGCGCGTTTTTGGGTACTCTAGCAGATTCAATTAGCAAATACCCTTAAAAGTGTCTTTATAATCCTTACATTTGTCGTAACATAATGAAAAGTTATGGAGTGTTCTGTACAGTGGAACGGTTATAGCATGCCAAAAATTGTTGTTACAATTCGAACTTTTTGGCGGTAAGTCGGGGCAGAAAACTAGCTGCGTGATAGGCTTGGCGGACATCACATCATATCAATCGGCATGGATTCCCATCTCCGAGGGGGAGGGACGGGAGAATAATATCTAATCAGCCAACGACGTCTTTTGTCACCCTCATTGTTTTTTTTTTTTCCCCCAAATTCCATACATCTACTCCTCAAACCTCCCTTTCAAAATCTTCAATTACCTTCTTACTCCATAGAGCGCAATTTACGTTTTATCATAGATTTCAAACCGCCACCATGAGCGACGACACAACTACCACGGTGCAAGACATCACCTCCGAAGATAGCTTCAACTCCCAAATATCCGCTCTCCCCTCTACCGCCCTAGCAGTCCTCTACTTTCACGCTCCCTGGGCAGCCCCCTGCAAACAAATGTCCACGATCCTCTCCACGCTCGCATCAACCTACCCCTCGGTCTCCCCGCCCAACATCGTCTTCCTCGCTCTCAACGCCGAAGATCTCCCCGAGCTGAGCGAGCGCTACGACGTCACCGCTGTCCCCTACATCGTTCTCGAGAAAGGCGGCCAAGTCGTCGAAACCGTCAGCGGCAGCGACGCGAGTAAAGTGCGCGTGGCGGTAG
The DNA here is from genome assembly GCA_010093705.1 of Patellaria atrata CBS 101060. Lineage (NCBI taxonomy): Eukaryota > Fungi > Ascomycota > Dothideomycetes > Patellariales > Patellariaceae > Patellaria > Patellaria atrata. The sequence continues at coordinate 180,299 of MU006103.1, forward strand.
AGAAGCACGCGGGCGTCGGGAAGAACGGTGCAAAGAGCGACTTGCCGCCGGAACAGAGTATCAGCAAAAGACCACTCGCGGGGCCAGAGCCAGGGATACCGCAGCCAGACGACACGCAGAACACAAACGGCGGGGTGAAGAACCTCAGCGCCTACGCCCCGGGGTCTCCGGACCCCAAAACCGCGCCCGAGTACTCCGGCGCGGGCGGGGAGAGTTCGAAAGAAGAGTTGTTCGCACGGCTGTCGGAGTTGGTGAAAGCGGCGCCGGTGATGCTGTTTATGAAAGGCACACCCTCGGCCCCGCAATGCGGGTTCAGCCGGCAGACCGTCAATCTCCTGCGGGAGAAGAGCGTGCGGTACGGCTTCTTTAACATCCTCGCCGACGATGAGGTCAGGCAGGGTCTCAAGGAGTTTGCGGACTGGCCCACTTTTCCGCAGCTGTGGGTTGGCGGAGAATTAGTCGGGGGGTTGGATATCGTGAGTTCCTTTTCTCATCCTTTATTGAATTCACGGTTATGATTAGGAGGTGTAAACTGACGATGCGGGTTTTTTTTATAGGTCAAAGAAGAGTTCGAAAACGATCCCGACTTCCTGAAGGACTACTCCGTCAGCGCAAAGAGGAATGATGGCGGTGGACCTGCGGCGCCGGAAGCTCAGACGCAGACTGCGTAATCGGGTTGGATGCATAGGGAATGTGTTACTAACAGAATGATGGTTTACTGATGTTACTGCATTTGATACGGAATTTAGAGGTCATGAAGTATTAGATGTGGGGACGCCCTACCTTATACACCCGTAAACATCTAACTTAAAAAAAAAAATATAAAAAAATTTATAATCAATTGAACGAAAGTCAAGCACTGCGTGTGAGTTTTGAAGCGGAACTGGAGATGAGATATATGAATTCCCCTCTGCGGTCCCGTAGTTTGGACTCTTTCTTCCCCGAGGGATGCTAGTGGTTATAGCACGGTTTGGGAGCGGGAAAGGAGTGATGCCATGCCACGAAGGGGATGGGAGTACGATAATAGATAGCATTGCAGTAGAATCACCTTTCAACTTACAATATGCAGATATAGAAGCTGCAAATCGCACCCCGTAACAAGGGGAAGAGAAGATCGAAAGTTCAAAAGGCGAGGGGACGAGTAGACACAACTTGGCGAAGGAAAGTACGCTACGAACAGTGATATTGTCTTATATTAGCATACACGTCCGTAACCCTACTTTCCGAACGGCGAATAGGTACACTACACAGCCTCCCCCTTATACTAACAAATAGATACGCACCCCCCTCTCCCTTCCACTAGTACAGTATCTTCATTTAGAAGATATCCACGCAACCCCAGTACTTCTCAACACCGAACTCACCGCCCTCCTTCCAGTGATCGTCCTCGAAGCTGAAAATGACACTCCGATCACCAACCTCCTCAACGATACTGAGGATAGCGGCCTTCTGCTCAGCATGACCGGCGCGCGCTTCGCCGTTCGCAGAGCCCTGGCTCGGCCAGCCGGTTTCGAGATTATACGCATCGAGGCCGGGGCAGCACTCAGCAACCAACTCAAGTTGGTGCTTGACGAACTTGCCCGCGGAAGCCGGGGAGACAGAGGCGGTGAAGTAGCTCTGAATATTCGCAGCAACGACATCGATGACGCCGCAAAGGGCGCCGGTGTTCTCCTGAAGGATGTTGAGAGGCTCGGTGGTGGTGATGGGGCCGGAGTAGCCGTAGCCCTTGAAGGCGACCCTGGCGCGGGTGATGAAGGCCGCGAGTTCGTGACCGGTGGCGAAGTTGTTGAAGATGGCTTCGTTGCCGACGACGATGAGGTCGACGATGCTCCAGTAGCCGGATGCGCCCCAGGCTCCGATGGCGGTTACTTGTTCCTGGCAGCCCGCGATGCCTTCGGCGTTGACGTACACGCCGACGATCATGCGTACGCCGTGGGCTTTAGCGGCGCCACCAACGTGCTCGAGGCCGTAGCAGTCAGTGCCGTAGAGACGGAGGGTGGTGAAACCCTTGCTCGCGAGACGTGCGACATCAGAGTAGACCTCTTCCTTTGTCTTGCATTGGCCGTCTTGCGTGTACGGTGTATAGGTCATGGCCCATTGCTTGCCGTTGATCTTTTGGTGAACGCGGCCCGTGCCATAGTGTGTCTTGGGCGTGTGAGAAGCCTTGGGTTTGGGGGCATGGGTGGGCTTCTTAACGGGAACATATGGGACTACGCTGCTGCTGGAAACATGGGCAACGTAAACGGCTTCGGTGGTCTCGGGAACCTTGGAGGTGGTGCAAGGGGTGGTTTCCGGGACGTACGGGACCGGTGTAGTTTCTGGGACCTCAGGCACGTAGGGAGTCTCGGAGCTGCTCGTGGTGCACGGAGTAGTCTCTGGGACGTATGGTGTTGCGGAGGTGGAGGTCATGGGAGTCTCATAGGGGCAGACGTAGACATACGAGGTCTTCGTGACGGTAAGGGTCTCCTCAGGCTTGGAGTAGGTAGCCGGGACATAGGTTGTCACAATGGGATAAACGATTGTCTCTGTTTCAGTGATTGTCGTGGTGTATGCACCGACGGTATATTCACCCGGAGTCGGGCAGACATACGCGGTGGAGACGATCTTTGTGGTGGATTCCTCGGGGCAAACGCTGGCGTACGTAGCGGTAATCGTTGTAGCTGCTGGAACAGAGGTGGTATAACCACCATATGTGTGGGTTCCCGGAACACAAACGGTTGCGGTCTCAGCGATAACCGTGGTCTCCTCTGTAACCGTAATTGTCTTGGCTGGGAAGGTGTAGATACCCGTGGTAGGGCAGATTGTTACCTCGGGAGTGGGCAAGAGGCACTCCGTCGTGGTCGGGACTGTTGGGTAGGGCGAAGGGACAATGTAGACTGTCGAGTTCGCAACAGGTGGGACAGGGTACTCTACACGATGTTGATCAGCTCGTGCTCGACCATTGATATGTTTCTCCAAGTCTATAATGCACCAGAGGATGCTTAGACCAAAGCCTATGCCTAGTTTGACATACCTGTTGGGTAGACGTATTCCGTGACCGTCGTGGTGTAACCGCAAGTTCCAGCAGCTGGGGAGCTGGCAGACTCGAAGAGATCATACCTGCGCTGGTGGATTCCCTGATGACGCTGATGGATAGATGCAGTGGCACCCCCAATGAGTGACCCTGCCGTAGCAGCGATCAAAGCAGTCCTCATCCTGAAATAGGTGGATAATTTTCTTCCGAAATTGGACGCGTATTATTATTAATTATGTATAGAACGAATGCCCGCTGAAAGAGTGAAGCGGTAGTTAATGATATAACGAGTGACAAGGCAAATAGCCTACTTAGAGCAATGAAGCTGTTCAGGAAGGCTTGAGATAGGAACAGCAGAAGGATGAGACAAAAGGGAAGGGAACACAGAGGTTTTCATCAATTTGTGAGAGATCTACCTTGCCCCAATTGACACTAGGGTCAGGGGCGTGTTGTCCAAAGGATGCGTATCCCATCATTTAGACTAGACTATGAGAGGAAATGAACAAGGCAATGTAGCAAATAGGAGCAATTCGGTAGAGAGTCTTGGTTTTCAAGCGAACAAAAACCATCGAAAAGGAGTAAAGACGGTTAAGATATGACATGGGAGTGGAAATTAGAAGTTCGGCTTGGGAAAAGTTAAGCAATTGTTAGTCAACTTAGTCTGGGGTATTCGGCATGTATGTCAGGTCCCAGATCACCCTCATAGGCCAAAATTCAGAGATTCCTCAGCTTTCGAACTCCTTCTCGTTAGCCTCAATTCATCCTGGCTCTTGTGCAGAATCTACCGATCAAAACAAATAATGCGGCGCGACTCGTATGTATAATTGTATATAATACCTCTCGCGAAGGTTCAATTGGATAAAGACTAGAGTCAGCCAATCTTTCGATTGCTCGCCGTATGAGGTAATGATAGAAGGCACGTTTTCTGTTCCTCGTTAGGAACTGGTGAAGTGGTAAACTAGCCGGTCATCATTGTCCTCTGCTTATCGTCCTAGCGAGTCGCCTAGAGTCCAGATAAGAAATTTGGAAAAGATTTCGAAAAGGAGAAATGCAATGTTCAGGAGCAGTGAGAACCCTCGATCTTCTTCAAACAACCATCGCAGTCAACTCCCAAAGATCAAGCAAAATCCGTTGTTTCAAGAACACGACGGTTCGGTAGCAAAAGGTCCAAAGGCCAAAGAGTCACAGGATCCGGCGAACTCAGAGTCTCTGGTGCAGCTGGTGGCTATGTGCAGTTCATGCTTATTGTTGTTGTCCGTGCCCACTAAAAATAAGAAAAAGGAGCAGTTCTAACCACGCGCTTCGGATAAGGACAATTAAAACTCCGCCCCGAATATCCGGCCTTTATTTCCACCTCCAAGAAGCGCGCGCTCTATATCTTCAATAGCTCTTTGTAGCTTCAATAGCTACAGCATATATTGCTTTTGCATTAATGAGGACAAAATATGGATTATGGCGGTTAAAGACGTTTGTTCAATGTATGAGACGAGGTTGTGATAAATTACAGAAAGGCCAAGCAAGAGGCGTCTGGTTTCGATAGCCCACGACTTCCTGTATAACCAGAACCTCTACCATGGACTTACGGTGTTAGCTATCTACATCGCTGGTCCTACTCTTCAACTTCATCCAGCCATTGACTCCTCTCCCCTTCCCCGCAACCGTACTCTCCCTATCCGAGCCCTCGGGTACGGATGAAGGTACGGGCGAACCAGATGTTGGTCCGCTTTTCTGCTCGGAAACACGCCTTTTCGCACCCACAAGGATGGGCTCCTCATTCACGCCCTCGTTCTCCTCGCCCCATTCCTTTTCGTCTAGTACTTCCCATTCAGCACCCTGCATCTCTGTGAGTAGGGTCGCTTTGACTCTATCTATGACTTTCGTAGGTGTTTGGATCTTTCCAATACGCATGTATTCCACACCCTCGTAGGAACCGAGGAAGGAATGAGATGTACCGTGCGAAAAGTGACCTAGAGCAGCAACTACGCGAGGATCTTTAGAGGGTTCGATGTTTTCTCGGCTTGACGGGTCGCGGCGTAACGGTGGTGCTTGCCGTTTCTCCACTAGAAGCCGCCAGAGATTCTTCCCCATGGAACATATGTTATCCGCACGATCAAAGTCGCTGTGCATACCTTGACTTCTGCATAACCAAGCTATATTCCAAGCAAGAAGAGTAGCTCCCTCAACGAACAATGAATAAGCAGAAGGATCTTCTTTAAACAATTGGTGAAGTATTCTATCAAGAAAGAGAGTTCTTGGACGGGGCATAGGACGTTGATCTAGCGTCCGGGAAGCTTCCGGACTGTTATTTGAGGTCTGAGTAGGTGTAGATCCAGGGAATGAAACATCCCTGGCGCTATACGAAGAACCTGGGGTGAATATAGTTGGTAAAGGATAGTCTTTATGAGGTAAAACAATTTCAGAGGGTAACCGCACAGCAAGATAATGCGCAACGCGAACGAGAAGATGAGCCACATGCGTAAGGGACGCAGTAATCTCCGTATAGGGTGCGCCTACAAATTGTCAATGCATGCTTAACGAAATAATACCCATGCTGGAGACCTACTATTTAAGTGTCTCAAGTCCACTATAGGCACTCCACCGATGATGTACTCGTCCCTCACAGACCCATCTTTAACTCTCCGCTTTCTTTGCTTCAGTCCTGCGAGACTTGCAGCTTCCCGGCAGAGAAACATGCGTGCGTGAACAGTATCCCCATGCTGAGAATCCCAGCGATATCCCGAATGCTTCGTCGTCTTGGATAACTTATTTAGCTCATTTGCGCGGCGAGATTCCACCTCATGCTTGGCAGACTCAGCGTCTGACCGACGTTGGGCAGCCGCCGCTTTTTTTGCCGCTATCTCCTTCTTGCTAGCCTCGACCTGCCTCTTCAGCAGTTCAGCTTGTTCTGTTATGAGCCGTACGCGTTCCTCAACTTCGGTAATCTCGGCGCGGACTCTTTCTAAATCTGCCGTCTTCGCACTCTCATGGAGATCGAATAAAGCTCCTGATAGTGTGATACTTCGGTTGGTCGGGGCATCAGTATTATTTACAAGCGCTTCTACATGCTGTCCGACCTTCTCTTTATCTATGAGGGTTGTGGCGAGAGCTATTCGAACGGGATAGAGGGCAGTTCTAACGCAGGTGGGACAGTGAAACTGAAGTTTGGGAACAGGCGCCCGTTCGCATATATCGCACTGCATCTTAGACTATGTGATGTCTCCGGGAGTGAAGGGTCGTCGACGTTCGTATCCAGCAGAGTTGCGAAATATGGGATGATGTATCATGTTGAACTTGGGTTTCTGCCTGGGAACTTAGCGATCCATGGTAGAGAGTGAGATTAACGCGAAATGTCTTTAAGAGTCAGTCATGAGCGTAGGTTGTGTATGAGCAGCTTTAGAGAGAGAAAGGGTCACGGGTAACGATAATCCGTTTCAGAGGAGAGATATGTGCCTCTGAACCTGTGAGTCGAGGATGATGACTTTCATGTCCTGGTGATTCCCATCTCCGCCGGTCTTGGCCTAGCGGCACGGGATGGGAAGGTTGTCATGTTTGCACCCGCGCTCCTTCCCATCCGATCAAACACCTCCCTGCATAGTAACATGTAATGCCTCGAGCAAATTGTCAACTCTCATTCTATAACTTGTACACATAACTCAAACTGCTCAACACGGGGTCCGACGTGTAATAACAAACGCTTAATTCAATTGCTTGCTCTCCTGCACTAACTTCTTACCACAGCGGTGATCGTGTCTCTCCAACATATCTGGATCATTGATTCCCGGACGCGCCATGGAGCATCAGGGCAGGGATTTGAAGAGTGAAGATGCCGAAACGAAATATGAAGACGAGGTAGAAAGTTCCTCGACGGCCGGACATCCAGAACAAGTCGAAATTGCTTCAGTGCAACGACCAAGAACACCCAAAGGTGAAGATGACGAGCCCAATGGTCTGTCAGATCGGATTGAGACAGATGAAGCTGACGGTGAGAGTGAAGACCCTGGCGAGGAGATAGAACCTTATGACTGGGATGATTTGTATCGAAGATTTTCAGAAATGGTAGCGGAGCGGGAAGAGGAGGAGGGCAAACTGATGAACGAATTCGTGCAACTTTGCGGCGTACGGGATCCTTGCGTTCCAACACCTAAGGGTTCTGACTGAAAGTGAACAGTTCTTCCAACAATGGGCGAATACCACGACCGTTCATGAGGTTGAGCGCGCATCTAAACGGTAAGTGATCTACATTTCCCCGTGTGTGCGTACTGTACCGTCTGACTCTGCGTCTGTAGATTACGAACCCGTGTATACCACGTTCAAAACTCAGAGAGCGAACTTGAAGCGAAAAGACAGCATTGTCAGTCATCAGACTACCTCTATCACCTTGACCTTTTACTGATAGTCTTCCAGATCTCAACGTTGTGCAAGCTTTCCAAAGTGCGCTGAGTCTTCTTAACGGATGACGCTTCTTCTTTGTTGCAGGGATAACATATAACTACCTCAGATATTCTTACCTCTATCGAAGCTTTGCAAGCTCCAAGAGAGGAAACACCGACACCCTCTCAGCGACAAGGTACAGGTCTACGCCAGCTGAGTTCTATATATCATAATAATTAGCATCCCATACGGTGTATCATCCTCTGATGTCTCAATTACTATCCTGGCTCACTTCCCGATATGTCCGAGAGACCGAAGGAGCGGTATTGTGGCACGCGGGAAACTCCCCCATTGGAGCCAATACAAATTACGCCACAGACGCCGCATCTGTATTGAACAGATCCCATCGGCGCTAGAAGTGGACCCCGCCAAACCAGATGGGCAGTCCCAAGACCACTTTGGACGACAGAACATATTAGCAGCACTCTACACAAACGAGCACACATATAACGTCGCCATATTATTAGAGTCCCCAAATACGAATCTTTATTTAATATTGCATATCCTCACCCAAAGATGACGTGCTGCCCGCATGCCCAAAACACACCTTTCGGGAACATCACTCCGCTCCGAAACGAAAAGATAGCTCGCTCTGCCACTCTTAATAACAATATCCTCTATTTACAGCTCTAATAAGGGAAAAAAAAGAAGCCAAAGAAATTTATCCCGTAAACGACAACGTGAGATGATATCGATCGCAAGCCCTATCATATCTGAGAATTCGTATGAGCTACCCCCGGATGTGAAGCACGATGCCCCGCAAGCTCTAAATGTTCCTTGATGCATGCAGTAACGGAAATAATATCGAGAGAAGATGCGAAAGACGCAGGTGCGGCGGATAATTTGACTGAAAACAGAAGTTCGAACGCGGTGCGAATCGGATATGTTGATCTGAGCGTAGTACTGAATTGTTGTGTGCTGGTGACGAACGAGAAATTTGGTAGTAGATGGTCGTACAGAAAGCAAGTAGAAGATTTCGAAATGATGCCGCTTTACGAAAAATTCCAGAAGAAGCGGTCACGGATCACACGAATGGGTTTGGTTTGAGTGTAAGGACGAATGGGTTTGGGTTTAGTGTAAGGCACAATAGGAATGACGACTTTTTCTTTGGCACAAGGAGAAAGTGTTAGACAGAGAGACTAAAGGAGAGGGTTAGAGCGGTACTCAGGCACAATACCGTTAATCTGGCTTTTCGTAGCTTGATTCTCCTTCTCCAAATCGTTGTCCACCTCATCGTCTTGCTCGGCAAGCCATTTCTCGGCCTCAAGGGCTGCTACGCAACCAGAACCTACGCTATGTTAGCCTCTTACTAAAAATAGGGTAATTATTGATCTGAAGGTAATAATGATATAACGCACCAGCGCTGGTGATGGCCTGTCTGTATCTCTTGTCCTGCACATCACCTGCAGCGAATACACCATCGATGCTGGTCAGACCTCTGCCAGGCTCTGTCTTTAGATATCCATCTTCATCCATATCTAATTGCCCTTTGAATAGCTTTGTCGCAGGATCGTGTCCAACAGCGTAGAAGAGACCGTTGGCTGTGATTTCTTGTACCTCACCAGTGATTTTGTTCTTGATCACTAGAGATGACATGAGACCTCCTTTCTTCTCGTCTCCTTTAATTTCCACACCGTGAGTGTTGTACTTAATCTCGATCTTCGGGTTCGTGGTCAATCTCCGTGCATTCGCTCTTGAAGCTCGTAGTTTATCCCGTCTCACGAGGACTGTAACTTTGCTCGCCTTCTTTGTTAGGTATATCGCCTCTTCGACCGCAGAATCGCCACCTCCGATAACGACCAATGGTTTGTTACGGAACATTGGAAGCGAACCGTCGCAAACTGCACATGCGCTTACACCGTAGCCCCAGTATTTTTGTTCACCCGGAAGATCTAATCGTCGGGCTTTGGCTCCGGTTGCCACGATCATGGCATCGGCGGTGTGTACCTCTTCTTCAATCGTATCGTCGTCCCCCATAGGGTGTAGCCAGTACTTGAAGGGCCTCGACTTTAGATCGACTTTGGCGACTGTCTGGGAGATGATTTCGCAACCGCATGCTTCTGATTGCTCTTTCATGTGGTCCTAAATAGAAGTTTAGGGTAATTCATGAAGTATAAGAGGAATATTGTCATTCAACTAACCATCAACTCTGTGCCTTGAATCTTCACGAAGCCGGGATAGTTTTCGACTTCGTCTGTGGTAGTCAATTGACCACCGGCTGCGATTCCCAGGGCTAAGAAACCCTCATACATCACGGCTTGTCCAGTGTCAGCGTAGTACCTTGAACTCAGACATTTACATACGTTTTAAATCTGCTCTTGCTGCGTATATCGCCGCAGTGTGCGCAGCAGGGCCGGAGCTGTTCAAATACCCATTAGCATATGTAGTCAGACAGGTAGATCATGGTTAGAAGTAGCGGCGCATTTCCACGCCTGAGTTTCAGGGAACAAGAGGTTCGCGTACCCGATGACTATACACACTGTCAGCGACGGTTTTTCCCCTGGTATTCAAGTCGGAAGTTGTACATACTAACTAGTTTTGAATGCATCTTCCTCGCTCCTGTGACTGCGGTTGTGAAGGGAGTTGTGACAGAGGGGAGCCCCGCGGTCGTTGTCTGTTTCTGTTGTATCGAAGCGGCCGCAACTAACCCAACTGATGAGCGAAGATGCGGGAGACTTGCTCGACGGAAAGCTGAGGCGAACACTTTGGCGGTTATTCAATCAAGATGTATAAGTATTCTGAAGTTTGTTTACAACGGTTTACGTTGGTGGGGGGGGGGGGGGTTCCCGGAGAAAGCTGGGGGTGTAGGTTTCTCGGTGCGGTGAGGTATAGAGCAAGTTATTGCACGCGATGAAATTTCGGGTGGAAGGGGAACGGAGGGGTGAGGGTTTGGATTGGATTAGTATTGATAGTGGGGTGTACAAAGAGTATGTAGAATATTAATGTTAAGAGAGCAAGTAAAGAGGATTTATTCAGCAATGATTGATTTCTAAGGAAGTACGAAGTTTCTGACTCTAGCTGGAAGTATTTTATCGTGTACGTCGACTTTATCTGACAAGTCTCGAGTGATACATTTTCGGGGCTTCCTTATTTCATCATGGCGCCATTCCGGGCTGGCAGAATTGCAGAAACCTCCAAGCGGCCCTTCCATCCTTCTGCAGCCTATGCAACCTCTTCTCGCCGATTTGCGAAACAGCTACCGCCTACGCTTAGGCCTTGATATCACTCAGCAAAACCTCCACCAGCTCTACATCTGCTTACCGATCTTCGTCCACCCAGACCATCCAGACCAACTATGGTAATGATAACCTGGTGTACGGACGACTTCGAACACGTCTCCAAAACCCAGGAAAGCTGAAACCTTGTGTCAGATCTGAATCATTCGTTCTTCAAAGCAAGCGGACGATCATCGTCCGAATTCCAGGTCACGATAGATTGAATTCAAGCAAGATGCAACCTATTTTTGTCGCACACAAGACATGTCAACCGTTCTGATGGTATATGGCGTTCCTGTAACTATCAAGTATCACTCTCCCCTCCTCGCTTTCTGAGGTTCTCAATTCCGTATAGGATATCATGCATTGACCCAACATCTCCCACGGTGTTGATCTCTTTGTCCGCTTCATACAATATTTCATTCAATTCGTCGATTCTATTCCACGACTTATCACTCTTTATCACGAAAGATTGCAAGCGGGAGATCCGTTCCTGTCAAACACATCAGGATATAGTTTCATCAGTCTGTAGTCAATTCAAATACGTACCATTTCCTCTCCGGTACAGCTCGATTTAACGCTGGTGTCTATAGACACTATAACAGAATTTCCAGCAACAACAACATCCAAGGGATTCCCATTGAGAGGTATGGACCGCAGTACCGGGTCCGGACTTTCCAGATCTGCAATGGCTAGATGAAAAAGAGCTGGGACTTCTTCACAAGTAACCAACAACTCTGTCTGTACCTCACATTAGCTTCCGTCCGCTTCAGAGACATATCCGGCCGAACGTACCGACTCCCCCGGGCCTTGTGGGTAAGCCCACAGACCTGAGACTGCTATCTTCCTCTCCTCTGGTTCCCTTACTGGCGGATCACCTTTTCCTGTAGGTCTTACATTCTTTGGAAACTCTCCAACAGCTCCGTGGATGTTGATTTTGTTCTTCAACCCCCTGTTCACCCAATCCCAGACTGCCAAAAAGTCGTCACCACCGCCGGAGACCAAAATTTCTGGCCTAGGCAGGCATATCCTACTAACGAATTCCTTATGGCCCAGGCAAAAACCCTCGATAATGTGGGCTTGTGGAACCCCTCTAGAAACTCGGATATGCTCATCTCTGTCTGCAGTTAGGATATAGTTACGCTTCGACCCCATGTTCTCGTCACTTAGCGTAACTAATGTCAGATCAGTAAGCATCGATACATGCCCAAGTAGTAATTGGTGAGAGAATTTAAGGGGTTCCTTTGTTTTGACCGGCTTTTTGATTTTCGCCTGATTTTCTAGCGCTCTTCGATTTCTTGCTGTATGTACAGTCAAGTTAGTTGCAGATGGGATAAATAATTCTTTTTGCTCTTCCTGGGATGCTTCCATATCGTCAGGTAGGGGAGTACCAATTGGCTCTCCAGAGGGTGGTAGTAGAGGGAGCGCATATACATCTCCAAACTTATCCCCACAAAAGATAGTGTCATCATCCCATGTGAGTGCAATAGCAGAAGGTCGCTTTGGCATGCATCTATCTAGTATGAGTGACCCCTATATGAACTGTATAGGTTCTACTTCGTTCCTCACCTTTGACTAAGCTGGTCTAGAGACCCCTGTTCAGAAACCGAGAAGACTCTGATGCACTTATCCTCTGAACTCACTGCAACCAAATGCTTTCGGTTATGAGAAAGCGTGAGTTTAAGTATATTTGGAGAACCTGGTGGAGGAGACAGCTTGCGCTTTTTTCCGGGTGGCTCTCCATGGTCATCATTTTCTTGATCAGCTCTCTACGAAAATGAGTTAGTGACTGTCTGACCACAACTTCGCAGCACAACTATATAATCTGACGGATCCCATACTTTAGCTTGATTATCTGCTTGAGGCCAAACTTGAATGTTCGACTTCTTTTCAAGGTTAATAGAAAATATTTTTGGCCCGCTTGCGGCGAATAGTATTCTATGATTCTCATTTCCTTCCGGTATACTGCAGTCGAGGCAGGAAAATGGAAAACGGTCGTAAACGGTCATAATTCGTGATAGTGAAAATTCTATGCGGTTGATACTGAGTCCTAAATCTTCTCGCCCTGTACTCGATCGGTGAAATAGTTAGCCAGTCGGGAGTGTTCCGCACTTCTGCCGGCAGTAAATACACCGCTCTATGATTTTCTAGCTTATGGCCTGCAGTTGCGACAGTCAATTGTCAAACCGCGAACAGCAAAAACGTCTCCCCTCTTGTCGCTAGTTGTTATTTCCAATTTTTATCTTGCACTCATAGAATGGTTTAAACTCTTGCAGGTTGTTATCATCCTTATTTCAAGCTTCTTCCCCCAGCACCATTATTCGAATGACAACATTTAAAGCAGACCTTGACTATGTCGGCACCCTTCAGGTTCCCTCCACCACCTCCTCCACCGCCAACACTTGCAGCACCACAACGCGAATTTGACTCGGCCTCACCACATAAGATTTCCTTCTCTGATCATGGTAATAGGGGTGGGAGAGGAACAGGTCAAGGATATCGAGGTCGGGGATCACATCGCAGTAATGGTCATATTGGAAGAGGAACGAATAGATTCAATAGAGGTCGAGGGAACTATTCGCAACAAAGCCAACCTTATCCACGCGAGTCGCACGGACAAAACCAATCGAGCGCGTCATACGCACCATATAACATAAACTCTCACAGCCAGTCTACTCAGCATCCGCCATCGCATATACCTTACGCACCAAACCCGCAAACCCAACCTACACTATCAAATGCGCCATATACATCAACCCCATCACCCTCACCGTATGTACAGACCTTACCAAATGGATCACATACACAATACCAACCATTCGCGCCGAACAGTAGTTTCAGCAATGGTGCTCATATTTCCGGACCTGCGCCGTTCCTGCAGGCACAGAAGAACAGTAAGCTAGTATTCGATTTTTTTTACAGCAGAATCTGCTACCGGTAATTTTAAATTACCATGGTAACAATCATGATGCTTTTCGTGAAGATTTTCCAGAACCCGGATACTCAACAAAGTCTCGGAGGAATCAAAATTCTTACAAGTAACGTCATATAGATAGATCAAACCCCCCGAAACCTCCAGTTGCCCCAGCTGTCCCGAGCTTTGGATTTACACTACCACAAGTCCCTACTCCAGGCCGCCCCTCTACTACAAGTAACCGCAACCAACTTGGATTAGTTCCTTCATACAGTGACGATCAAGATGAGGAAATTGAACACGACGCAAACGGAGAAGCTAATGCGGGGATTGTAGAGGGGCCGTAAGTAAGATTCGACACAATCGGTTACTATACTAACCCAAAATTAGGAGTAAGAGCCTCGTTGTTGAATACAGGGGTTCCATGGTTGTTCTCGATACAGCGGAGAAGCTCTCTGCTTGGATCGCAGAACGCAGAAATAGGTTCCCTACAGCGGCTAAACAAGCAGAAGTCGCTAAAAAGAAAGCAGAAATGCAAGCTTCTCGTAAAACGGAATCCCGTCCTCGGACCTTTGAAAAAAAGAACCGAGGCGGCCTGTCTGAAGTTCAGAAAATTACCAAACCGGTTGGTGGGCTTGATGCTCGTTCAATTGTCTCGAGTTCATCAGAGTTATCAGACTCCTCAGAGCTCACTGAAAGCGACTCAGATGCCTCCTCCGAGGATGAGGATGAGGATGAGGATTCTGATGTAGCCTCCACCACCTCTGAATCTTCAGATTCGGCACCAGAGGAGGTATCAAGTAACTCAAAGCCACCTCCTGTACGGGTGGAAGCGCCAAAGCGTAATGAACCAACCCAATCAAAGAAGGTTTGTATGAGCTTTGCACGGAAAGGAAGTTGCAAGTTCGGTAAGAGGTGCAAATATCTTCACGAGAGAAAGGAGAAGCTGAAGGGACAAGCAAGCAACAGACCGAGTAAGAGAGCTCGTCTGTATGAGCGGTTTGTGGAGAAAGAGCTGGAGGATGAAGATAAGCTTGTCCTTGAGGTTATCAAGTTCCTGAGTGGTGAGAACCTGTTGACATGAGCATGGTGAGGTACCGTAGGGGTCTTCTCATCTAGTTGCTGTTTCTTGAAGAACGTCTTATTGTGGATATGGTCAGTACGATTTGTATGTTATTTGCACGATACCCTTAGATTTTTGGAGCTGGTACGGGGTGGTCGGACGAGAATGTATTGTACTCGCACGTGAAAGTATCAGGCAATGTAGAATTTATGAAGTTTGTTGCGAGTAAAATGGCGGATTGTTTAATTCTTGAGAGGAGGACTGGGTCCTGCTGTCCGCACCGGATATTCCCCGTGTGTACGGCGTGGAGCTTGTATCGCATACAGTACAGCGGATCAAGTGTGAGCCAGGGAAGCGTAAAGGGGAAGTGGAGGAAGAGTTGCACCTAACGTTTAGGGGGCAGGCGATTCGCGAGGTCATACCGTGACATCGTCCATGCCGTGACATCGTCCATGCCGTGACATCGTCCATGCCGTGACATCGGCCATACCGTGACATCGGTCATCGCATCTTAGATGGTGCTGTGCCATACAGAGTCGCATGAACAAACAAAGAGATGCCATCAGCCCTGGGCCTGACTAATGTGTCTACAGAGGCGGAGTGGAGGTGTGGTACTTCGAACAAGTTTCAAGCATCATAAACTGCGATAGGGCGCATGTTCGGCTTCCACATCTTCCGTCCAAAGAATGGACGTTTCCTCACTCGTACTGTAAAACTGGCCCTCACGTTCGACGTGATTCCCGTGACGTTCGTCTGGGACGAAACGATCTCTCTACCTGAGGAAGTACCGAAGTAGAAGGGAAACACACCAGTTTATGCATGAAATTGCCCCGTGGACTTACGACCTCTCTCACGCGAGAACAACGATCGATCAAACTTCGCCGAGTGCTCGTTATACAAACAGCGACTACGCACACCAATCAGCTCGAATGCGGGGGAGGAAGTCGTGACCCTGAGTCGTCGCTTCCCCTTTTGTTGTTTCTCGAAGTTTGGTGTCGTTTCAGATCGCGGGACCCCCGGTCGTTTCAGAATTATACACCAATGAAGATGTCGACCTTGGCCCTGCATAAAACAGCATAATCGGAAAATAAGACGCCCAATTGTCGGTCATGGCCAATGGAAATGGTTGTCAGGAAAACGGGAGAGAGATGGAGTTGCTAAATTAGGCATAGGCGAGATTATAGAGCTCACGCCGCGCGCCTTAGTGAGCCAGAGATGTGCCAGCCCTTGTCAGTGTCGAAACATCAAACCTCAAAGGGAATCTTTGCCGCTGAACCGTAGAGAGGTCTCCACGTTACCATCAGAAAAAAATAAAATAAAAATGGTGAAATGAGGATAGGTGAGGAGACCTGGGCCCAGAGACCGCTCTGTTTCATCTCGCTGTCTATGCTGGGAAACGCTGTGGTGGATCTGCTATTTTGGCCTGGGGTCAGGTACAAGTTGTGAGAATTTCCCCTGCAGAGTAATTCTTCTGACTCTTCTTCAACCTCACCGGCTACGTGAAGCCTTTTTTCCTTCTTCTTTCCTTTGCTTCGTACGAGTATACATACATTCTTTTCTAAAGAGCCTTCTCTGCTCTTCTGATCACTCTCTCTCCATCACTTCTTTTCTTTTCTTTTCCGGTCCAGTTCGCACCAGTTGCGGGGATTGACGTATACTATACTCTCCTACACTCTCATTGTTTTCGATATTTGTTCGAACCAACTATACATCGTGCCGGCACGTGATACTACCAAATATTGAGCATTACCATTTGATTATCTCCAGTTCAGAGTAGCTGGATTGCAGCTCATAAGATCTGTTTCGGGTAAGTGAGTTGTTGTCACATTGTACACCTCTACACCTCGCGTGGCATACAACAAAGGCTTTCTATCCCCCCTTCCCCCCCCCCCCCCCCCCCCAAAACCATTGTCAATAGCTATCGTTCTTTATACCAATTCTAACAATGACATTAATAAGGTATCCATTTGACAAACCAAGCACATTGTTACCACGTTCTTTTTACCTTTTAAGACCACGCCTCTGGGAGGCTTGGCCAAGTTCCATATCTAAAGAAATCACACACGAATCTCATACCCTGCATACACCAACTATCACGATGAGATTCTCAACCGTACTCTCGTCAGCTGTGCTGGCCTCCACAATCAACGCCGCACCAACCACCACTTGCACATCCGCCGGTATCTCCGCAGCATCTACCGCCCCACTTCCCATAGGTACGACCCACAAAACCGGCGGAGAAGAATATATCGTCGTCTTCGATTCCTCTCTACCTACTCCTCCGGCCGTCGAACACGTCCTGGCCCAACTAGACCTAACCCCCGAACATGAGGACGTCCACTGGACCTTCAACAACAGCCAATTCCGCGGTTTCGTCGCGTCCATGAAAACCCACTGCCTCGACATCCTAGGCAACATGACCGAGATCCACGCCGTCGAGCAAAGCGCCATGTTCAGCACCGCCGACACGCGCACCGGCTCCCCCTGGGGCCTCCAACGCATCTCCAGCAGCGGTCCGGCAAGCGGCGACGTCAAAGCCCTCGACTTCACCTACACCTTCTCCGGCACCTCCGCCCCAGGCAAAGACGTCGACATCTACGTCCTCGACTCAGGCGTCAACGTCGCGCACGACTCCTTCGCCGGCCGCGCCCGCAAAGGCTTCTCCTTCGACCCCAGCAACGACGACGACGGCGACGGCCACGGCACCCACTGCGCCGGCACCGCCGCCGGCAACACCTTCGGCGTCGCCAACGGCGCCAACGTCATCGCCGTCAAGGTCCTCGGCGACGACGGCTCGGGATTGACCTCCTCCATCCTCGCCGGCATGAACTTCGTCATCAACAACCACGAGAAACGAAGCCGCGACCCCGACTTCGTCGGCTCCGTCATGAGCGCCTCCTGGGGCCTCAACTCCGTATCCCAAACGGTAAACGACGGCATCCGCGCCGTTACAGAGGCGGGGATCCACGTCT
>MU006103.1:198891-314581 GCA_010093705.1 Patellaria atrata CBS 101060
CGACCCCAAACTCCCCCCCAACATCCCACCTATCCCCCCGCGCAGCGGCACTGACAAACTTAACGAACCTCAACACGCCCGTATCCCTCAGGACCACATTCAGGGTCCCCCAACTTGGCGGAGACGTGAACAAGACGCCATCGTCGCCGTCGTCGTTGGATTGGTAGATCGCGGGGTCGGCTGTTTGTCTCGTGTGAGAGGGGGAGTCGTCGGCGGCCATGTAGACTTCGTAGCCGCCTAGGGAGGGGGGGTTTGTGTCGTCTTTGGGTTTATCTTTGGTTTTAGCTTTCTCGGGAGCGGGGGCGGGGGCAGATGTGGATGTCGAGGTCGAGGTCGAGGTCGAAGCGACGGGTGGGTGGGTGGAACTGTCTCTCGTCGTAGTCGCTATGGTGGGTACCGCATCCTCGGACGCTGGGATAGCATCGTCATTGTCATCATCCTCATATCCATCTCCATCACTATCCGCCTCGCCATTCCCGCCGTCTTCCCCCTCACCCCAGCCCCCAGAAGGCGTGATGTTTAGACAAACCTCCAACAGCGGTTCCTCCTCCTCATACGCCGTAGCGAGCGTATAATCCATGCCCCTCCTGAACCTCCGCGCGACAATATTCGTGCGTATGATCGTACACCCCGTCACGAGGCCCAGCCACTTCGCAAACTGCGCGCTGGGGAAGAACTCATCGACAAGCTCGTCATACGGGGTTTGCGGCGTAGCCCCCATTTCCGGGGCCGCGGGATGTCGGTAGAGGAAGCGGTGTTTGTGCGGCGGACGCGCGATGCCGGAGTTCGGGGCCAGGGGGCCGATGGCGTGGATGTTGGGATCTCGCTCTGCGGTTTCGAGAAACTCGCGGAGACGGGTGGAGAAGTTCGGTGCGAGGAGGGAGGAGAGGCGGAGGGAGGAGTCTTCGGTGAAGAGGTCGTTGAGCTCTTCGACTGTGGTCGGGGTGAGGTACGTAGGGGCGATGAAGCGGAGCAGGAACTCGAGGTCCGATTCCGTTAATTGTTCCTCCCCGTCATCGTCATCATTATCCTGTTCCTCGGCGGTGGAGGGTGCAATTTCCCGCCACTGCGGCTGCGGGAGGTCGTATTTGTCTGTTTTGCTCTGTAGTTGTTGCAGCGAGCTCTTTTCCGCCAGTTTAGCTTCGAGACCTGGTTCGTATCCTTCCTCGCCTTCTTGCGGGATGTGGTACCAGCCGCTAATCGCCATTCGAACCCTCCCTTCATCCTCTTCCTCGCTCTCCCCTTCACCCCGTACATATACCTCCTCGACATCATGGAAGCTCTCCCCCGGCTGCACCGCAAAGAAGCTCAACTGATTCCACGCCGGCGGAATGCTAACCGTAAAATCCGGTGTCGGGATTTTCATCTCCACCCCTTCCTCATCCCTAAACGTCTCGGTCGGATACAACCTCAACGCGCCACCCCACTCCTTCCTCCACGGCTTATCCGGATCCGTCAAGTACAGAATATAGCTGACCCTCCTACTCCCAATCACATCATCGTGGCACAGCAGATGGCAACCCGGGGTATATACGTTGATAGCCATATCCGTTTTCCTCCCGCTTAACGGACCCGCGTCCGCGATGTGCGAGACGTACTTCCTGAACGCAGTGCTGTATAGCGCATCGCGCAACGTGAGCAGCGAGGGCAATTTGGCCAGCGAGGAGTCATCCAAACCATCCAAATTGGCGAGATCGCCGGATTGATGGATTCTGTAGATGTCGGTTTCTTTGGGCGTGAAGGAGAGGTGGTTGCGGATTTCATCGCGCACGAAGCGAAGGAGAGTGTCATCGATTAGGTTGGATATCACCGCATGTTTGTACCTAGGAGAGTAAGATTGGATAATCTAGAAGTGGTCAATTGGTGGATTAAGTACGGTTCAGAAATTTTATAGGAGTCTGTGTACTGCTCGAGCACTTTGGTGTCGAATAGGCCTTTGCGAAATTTGCTTTGCGCCTCTTCGTCTGATATGGCGCGCTTTTTGGATTTACCATTGGTAATTGCTCCCTCAGAAGCTTTACGTTTCATTATGGGGAAGTTCGTATAAAGAAATAGGAATTCAGAGCAAGAAGAAAGAGGTCTTGAATAATGCTGTGTGTTTGAAGCTTGTGCGAATTTCAACAGATAGAACGGTCTTATCGATAAAGGTTCAACAACTTACATCCAAATTAGGCCAAGACTCAAATAAGATAGTAATTGAACTTTCCTAAAAATTGCAGTAATGGAAATTGTCCATATTGTGAGGCATTGAATATGACATGAAAGGAGCGGCATTATATTTAGGTCGCAGGGGATCATAATGGATTTCCCATTGCGTGTCGCTTCACTTTCATATTCAGTTCGTAGAATCGATTGGATGTTATTCATCTCAACTACCTATAATTACAAAAAATCCATCGAACTAGCGCACCAGATACCGAACAAACGATTTCCCTGGAAAGAGAACATGGGCGATGTCCCCACCTCTAAACACCGACAAGTGTGAGTGAAAACCCAGGGGATAGTCTGACCTGAGACAGTCCCATAACCCATCAAGGAAATTCTTTTTATCGATGAGCTTGCATACCAATTTCTAGTAGTTCAACTCGCCGCTTCCATTTGCGCCAACAGCATCTAAGTCTTCATAGCTTCTCAAGCTCCTACCTTGAACAGCTTCTCTGGGTCCTACAGTTGCCGCTCCTCCTTCCGTAAACCCTCTTCCAGCTCCTCTACCGATGCCTCTCGGTGGTGTCAAGCGTCCTGCATTCGAGCTCCAGCGGGCATTCCTGAGATCTTTTCCGGGACGTCCATACGGCATACTACTATTGCTATTGAACCGACCTCCACGCCGCATGGGTCCGGCAGCGTGACGATCATCAGCATCCATGGTACCTGGGTTGAAGTTGAATCCAGTTTGACCGAAGAAAGCTGATATAGCAGCTGGATTAGGCAAGGTACCCTGCATACCTGCTATATTGAAGGGTAGGGAATTCGCGAGGTTGAAACCGCGAGGGGTACCAGCCGGAGCATGATTATTGGTTGGAAAATGCCCATTACTGCTGGAATCACTTCGAGATGGAGCAATATGAGCGGGATCCAAGACATATGTGTTGACCAGGTTGACCTACTAAAGTCAGTTTGGAAATTGGAAAGTCGGTATATTGAACACTTACATCTGACTGAATCTTCTCGAAGAACTCACTATGTCTCTTTTCAACGTGCTTCCTCCAGAAAATTTGACCTTTGAAGAGCTTGGTACATTCTGGAACCTTGCATCTAAACTTGGCCTCATCCTCTTGCTTGACATACTTGGACAGTTCCTCTTCGAGCGCTTCTTCTAATGGTTTACCTCCGAGTTTCCTGATATCAACATTCTCAGGCTCAAGGATTTGAAGTAGCTTCTCCTCGTAGGTTTTCACCCAGTTGAAAGCACGTTGTAGCTGCTGTTGGGTCTTATTACCCCTATTGAACTTCTTTTCCTCTACTGGAGAGCCCGTTCCATCATTATCTGCAGCAGAAGATTCCTGCTTTCTCTGATGAGGGAACGGGAGTCCGAGGGCGCTCGCACGAGCAGCAGCTTTAGATGAACTCATCAACGAGGATCGGGGTCGGCGAAGATGTCCTCCCGGACATTTGCGTATAAGCTCATGGACAGAGTCGCTTTCAAAAACACAGAAGAAACAGAAATTGAAGACGCGTCGGAGATACTCAACTAAAAGATCAAGTTTCTTCTTCTTCGCTAGAAGCTCTTCATCATCTACTTCATCGTCGTACGCTCCCTCCTCGTCCTCGTCATTAGCTTCTTCACCTTCCTCAACCTCATCGGGGACTTCTTCCAACTTAAGAGCCGGTGCATTATCCGCAGGTTGGAGCCAACCTTTGCTACGGAGATCTTCAACTTTTTGTTCGATCTTGGAGACACCACTATACTCTTCTCCAAGTTCCTTATCAAGTTTAGCGACTAAACGGGTTGCAAGAGAGAGATCTTTTTCAACCCGTTCCGGAGCCGAGAAAAGGTCCCACAAAGCCTTCTTTCGGATGACTTGCGGAGACTCATGAACTCCGACGTGACAAGTGAAATCGCCTCGCTCCTCGTCGTGGATAGTCTTGCCATTGATCTCGGCGAGAGCTTTTTGAGCAGTCGTTTGAACGGGTGTCTCTTCCTTCACGGTGTTGTCTTCGCCATCTTCCATGTCGGTATCACGTCCATCGCCACGTTCATCTTTCGCTTCCTGATCGTTGCCCGGATTAAGGATCACCCAACCGATACGATGACATTTTTTAAGAGGGTTAGGGTCGCTGAGGGTGAGCCACTTAAAACCACCATCACCTTCACTCAAATGCTCTTTACAAAATGCTTCCATCTTGTCCCTGCTTACTGTAGGTGCGATTGTCTTGATGAGTAAAGTTGGTTGGAAGGCAGTCTCATCACGTATATCTCCACCCCTTGAGGGTACAAGATCACCGACCCCAAGAACTTCATTTGCGGCAGTAGTCTCTCCCTCTTCCTTTTCAATGATGCCACCCGCGCCGTTACTCTCATTTTTGTAAATACCCTCTAGTGTAAAATCATCAAACACCCCAGATTGGAGATCTCGGACCCATTGATCATAGAGACCGCGGCGATAAGTGCTCAGCTTTTCCCTAAACGCTGCTCTAGCTACAGGATCGTAACGTTCCTTGAACCATTCTTCACCTTTGTGTTGTTGGACAAAAGACTTTGACATTTGGACTTGGAGTTTTTCTTTGTACTGGTCATAAGCCGCTTGAATTTGCTCTCGCTCTTTCGTACGTTCCTCTCGAGCTTCTTTCTCGCCCTTGAGTCGTTCTACACGTCGACCACCATTCTTCTGACGTTCCCGTTCCTCTTTTATCACCTGGTCCATCCGCCACCACTCAGCAAACCAAGTGAAGCCTACTTGAAAGTCCAGTGTCATGGGATTCGGCATAGGATTTTGCGTTAAGGTAGGTTGAGGTGGTTCTTGTCCAGGAACGTATCTATCAATACCTGCCTGGACAGGAGGTGGTGAGCCACGTCGACGATGTTGATCATCACGGCGACCACCATAATAGTCATCTCGAGATCTATCAGGTTGATACCTGTCAATGTTATGGGGGGAGCGTGAACGTGCACGGTTTGGACGAGTTCTTCTATCATTAGCCACTAAACTTTGTTAGTGAGGTAGTCCGAATCGATGAAGAAATGCGAAGTTCTATCAAGAACGGATGCGTGGATGAACTCTGAGGGTTTAGGAAAAGAGCAAGCTTATTTCGTTACTTGAGATAGCGAGACCTCAGGGAAGAAATCGAGTGTACCAATAACGATATAAGGTAGTATGATAA
This sequence comes from Patellaria atrata CBS 101060, assembly GCA_010093705.1. Lineage (NCBI taxonomy): Eukaryota > Fungi > Ascomycota > Dothideomycetes > Patellariales > Patellariaceae > Patellaria > Patellaria atrata. The sequence continues at coordinate 204,214 of MU006103.1, forward strand.
AGAAGCTGTATATCAGAGAAGGTGTTGTGCTGAAGGCTTACCAGGAGACCTGCGCCTGTATGAGTCGATCGACTGGCGACTAGTGTCATCGCGCCTGCTTGAGTGGTTAAATAGTGTCGCGGCAATTTCTGGCGTGAAGACATACTGATAGGAATCCATAACTAATTTTGTTCAATGGCTAGAGATGAATTGTGATAATGGAAGAAGGTTTGACCTTCTATGAGACGAATACCGTTTGCCAGTAGAGAGAGATTGCCAATCAAGAAAAGGCGCAACAATCCGGATGCGTGGGTTATCGCGTAGCGTCAGGTAATCGCGGTAGGGAAGAGGTATATGACCACGGTCCTAGCAGGAGAGAAGCTGTTTGCCAACATGACTTCGCGTTAGATATGTTTGATAAATAAGTGACAAAGAAGTAAGCGTAACGTATAAAGGATGAAGTTCAAGGTAGGTTTGATATGAAGTGACAAAAGGACATTGATCTAATAACAGATACGAATATGCCCTGTGAGATGTCGTCTGGATGAAGAAAAAGACAAAGACTTGGGTAGGGCGCGTGAGAGTCCCGCGAACGAGAGGCTGAAGGGAAAGCTATATATATGTGTAGATTGGTAGGCGGAAGGGGATATCTTGGGGATTTGAACGAACAAGAATAGGGTCGTATCCAAAGTTTGAAAAATAGGCGGTAGCACTCACGATGTGCAAGCCCTTGCTGAAGACAGAGCTCATTAGATGAGGGTTGGTGTTGTTGGAGGAGATCAAAGGTGGTTGTCATGCCGGTGGAGAGTTGAGCTATGGCGGCACAACATCGGTAGTTTTAGAAAGATAATCTGTCACGCCAAGAGTCTCCGCGTTTCGATCCCTGACTGGTGTATTCTACCGCGCGATAAGCCAATCGCGACCTGAAACCAATTAGGGTTAGTGAGTACTGGTGATGTTACTGTCGAACCACCTCATGTCATTACACTGATGAGAACGTGTTCTATTGTAAAGAAGTCTAAGGTATCAATTGATATAAAAGTGTACTTTGTCACTAAGTTTGCCTTCCATCTTCAATCTGAATTTACTCTTTGAGTTACTACACGCACGATGACGACCTATATATCCTCACTTACAATCCCATCATTCATACTGGAGAAGCCGGCAGCATCCATTCTACTTCCAATAGCTTTAGGAACTGCTGTTGGTTTCTCAACACGGCGTACGTTTAATCCTTTGTGTCTCTTCTGTTCGAGAGTATAACATTGACCTATAACTCCAGCGGACCGTACCAGGAATACATACCGTACGATCAAGAATCCACCAGGCCATCCACCTCCTGCTGCCTTTGGCCCAGTATGGACTGTGCTCTATGGATGTATGGGTTACGCTGCTTATCGTGTCTGGACTACCGGTATGAACGTCTTTGATGCAAAGACTACCCTGTTGGCTAAGGTATGACAAACGACTTCCCCCATTCTGTTCATTTCCGATGTAACCCTCAAAGATGTATGGAGAAAATATTTTAACAACTGCTTCTTACTATAGCAAGGTGCAACCTTATATTCCATCCAGCTCGGCCTCAACTTACTTTGGATGCCTTTGTTCTTTGGCTTGGGGCGCCCTATAGAAGCCACTGCTGATATTGTCACTTTGACGGGTCTGAATGCATACCTTACTTATATCTATAGCAAGGTTGATCCAGTAGCTGCGTGGTTGCAGATGCCATATGTAGCATGGCTATCGTATGCAACTTATCTAAGTGTATGTCCAATGTCATTGAATGATGCTACAACAAACCTGATAGCAGTGCTAACTTTCGTATAGGCTGGTGCGGGATACTTGAATGACTGGAGCTTTGAGGGTAAGGAACTAGGGTCCAAAGATGACTAGGGAAACCGTACGAGTGTAAAATTTGTGGTCTACTATGCAATATGATTCGTGAACATAGTATAAGCTCGTTGATTCCACACCGTGACCATCTTATATACCAACCCATCATCGTTGCGCCCCTTCGATCTCACATCAACTGAACTCTTCCTTGCAGAGACTTGCTTTATAGCTTACAGAGAAAAGTCAAAACTTCTCAAAGTTCGCACATCTCCATCACTTATTGCGTCTGGGCGCTCGCCAGGTCTCGTATTTCCATTTTCAAATCTCTAGATCAAGTAGAACCTGTCATATTGAATACTACCCACACCCACTTCTCAGATAAGAACTATACACTCAATCCAACGCAACCTCCCGAACCTTTGAAAGGAGCATAGTTCGTTTGTGTAGCCAATAGAAGCGGCTAAAAGGAATCTTTCATCTTTATTTCCCTTTCTTGCCAATCAACTAGCAGTCAATATTTGGGGTTTACCGATCGAGCAGCGCTGACCCGACTTCTACTAGACCAAGTAAGGCCTAAGGATTACTTATATTCCCTCTTCCTCAGGGTCCCAGGGGATCGAGGTTCTTTTACAAAAATACAATCCTCTTTCTCTTTTTTTCGTTTCATTCAACTCTCCTCAACACCAAACCCCTATCAACCAACCCTTAAATATGAAATCTATCCATCACCCACATCCGAAACCGAAGCGAGAGATCCCTTATAACAATTCATCGAGATCCCGCACGCAACACGAAACTAATCTAAAAACGTCAAGATATCCGACGCAGTATCGATAGCTCGCGCGAGGAATAGACTCCATTCCTTCGCCAGTGGGAGATTGCCGTCTTGCAATCCTTCTATGATCGCTGGGTAGGTTTGTGCGGCGTAGCCTGGGTACGGGAAGTCAGAAAAATATCGAGACCTGTTGAGAACAATAGAAGTGTATGCATGGCAAGTCAAAGCAGCTGTGAGATGCGAACAAGACTGGGGTGTGATAGGTGGCATGACGATAGAGCACGCAGGAAGATAACTCACCATCGTCGCGATTGGGTGCATACAACGCATTCTTGTAGAATGACCTCCCAGGCAACCCACTCTTCTGCACGAACACCCTCTGAAAATCCTTCAACTTCTTATTCGCCAGCGCGACTTTAGTAGCGTCGTTCAAGAACTGCGGTTGCCGTGTAAGCTCCTCAAAATCGTTAGCAACTCTTTGAAAATTCCGTGCTGCATCGATGAGAGTGGTTAGGTTAATTGCTTGTTGGACTTGTCCGACATTGGGCATTCCGGTAGTCATACCGACGACATCGCGAGCCCAGTAATTGAGGTTTCGGCCGTACGCGTCTAGGTCGAAGGGGAGCAGCGGGTCGTCTGCGAGGTGGTATGCGAGGAGGGTGATGTATTGTCCGACTGCTTTGTGGATCTTGAAACCGGGATCGGCGAAGGTGGACATCCAGTAATAGGAATCGTAGTTGCTGTGGTAGTGGTATACGGGGTCTTTTGATCCACCGGACATTTGGAAATGGAGCTACGAAACAACTTGTATCAGTATAGTGGTTCAACCGAGATCAAGGACTTGAGTGAGAAAAGAAATGTTAGAAATACTTACCGCGCCAATCCCGAGCTGCAGGAAAGGGGTATAATCACTGCCGCTCCCAAGATTCCCGAACCCGTTATCCTCGGGCAAGAATCGGTATAAGGACTCCCAAGTATCATAAAGAGTCTGTGTTCCATATATAACCTTCTTCATTACCTCTTGAGCAATACTGCGAAGTTCAGGGGTAGCATCAGCGGTGGGTAGGGGGCCGGAGACGGCAATATCGAGATTGAGATAGCTTATTGCTGTTCCTGCGAGCCATGGTGCGTATTCTTCAACCCATTCAGTGGAACCTACCAAAGCATACTCCTCTGCGTCCCACGAAGCAATCACACTGGTTGAAAAAGTGTTAACTCAGAGATTAAAGACATATACCCTTGCAGCGTAACTTACATATTCCTTCTGGGCTTCCATCCAGTCTTTGTGAGAGCCCCAAAGGCTTTTGTTACTTCTATAAGAACCGCTGTACCAGAGTTAGGATCTGCAGCACCACCCACGATCCATGCGTCACGGTGATTTCCGATGATGATAGTCTCGTCCGCCTGGGTACCATTGATAATTCCTATAACATTCCAAATGGGCGTAATCGCATCCTTCATGACGTTAGACATCGAAATAGCTATGCCCGGAGCAGGACCGGTGCTGTAAGTAACGTTGAGTCCTCCTATCCAACCCCCTCGGTTTACGCTCTTTGCAGTTGCGCCATGTCCATCTAGTGCGGCCAGGAGCGGTATTGCATCGCGATATGAGATGGGAAGAGAGGGGATTTTAGGAAGGATCTCGGATCCGGATGTGCGCGCAGCTCCAGGCTTTGATGGGTATCCAGGGGTCGTAGGATCTTTGGAAATTTCAGATAATGGAATCAAGAAATTGTTAGAAATAAACCTACCGCCTATATAATTGTTAATGTACGCAACCGAGCCTCGTTGAAGCGACGATGGATGTCTAGCGGGACCATCTATATGCGTTTAGTAGTCTGATGGCGGTGATTTAGAGATATACCTACCTGGATAGACTCTGTCTCCCTTTGCTGCTTGTGGCCCATCACTGCCGGGATCACTGAAGATGATGACACCGGCCATACCGTTTGCCTCAGCATTTTGCACTTTCTTGCCTCGAAACGGTCCCCCATACTTCACGAGTGCTATTTTCCCTTCTAGGACAATACCGAGTTGTGTTAAGCGCCGGAAATCATCTTTATGACCTTGTCTGGAACCTTGCTGTTAGAATCGGAATCTTTAAGCACCGAAACTCAATGAAGTCCTGCATAGATATGAAGCTTACCCAACATATATGTACTCTGCCGTGACATTTCCCGATGCAGAATAACCGTGGAAAGCAGGTACACTATTCGCAGCGTTCGTAGTTGAATCTTGCGCCAGAGCATCCTCAAAGAGTTGGGCAGTATATTTACTACCATTCGCATAATTCAAAGATAATGAAGATGACACTGGATAATTAAGGTATACTTCGTATTCCACTAGAGACGAGGGGACACCATTTAATATCCACTTTCTAGCAGTTTCCTGAGCGATGGACTTATTTCGACCAGCTACATGGTCGCCGTGAGTATAATAGGAGCTCCAAGCGTCTATCTCAACGCTATCAAAAGAATTGGACAGTATTGTCTCATGATTGGTCCAGGAGGGAGGAAATGGTTCAGCGCGGGGGATGAGAAGCGGGCCGGACCCCTGTTCTTCGAACCGTGAATCCGGGAACTCCCTCTGACAAGCGGCTGTGAAAGCCGGAAGAGCCGAAAAAACATAAAGAAGCCGTCTCATCTCGTCACCCGATTAGGTTGTCGATTAGAAAGAAATATAAGGAATGAAGCTTAGAGACCGTCATCGATTTAAAGCAACATACATCAGTCTTATAACGTTTGTAACACGGTACAAGCGCCCTACCTATATTGAACCTGGGGTAGAATATTACAAATGTTTTAATTGTTTTCAAGCAAACCGGGTAGAGACCCCTTTAGCATGTACCTAGTTAAGTACTTTACCCGGACACTGCAGAAGAAAAGGTGTCCGTCCACTGGATTCGGGGATCCTTACAATACAAGCTTTGCTTCTCCAGGATTCCCCGCTTTGTATATCGTCCCACCAGACTCTTTTCAAATGAAAAAGTAATTTCCGTTGGCGAGAAGGCTGTGGATGGTTAGATTCCAAGACATGGAGCTTATCATATCGGGAAAGAAGTTAATAACTTTAAGAGAAGTAGTACGGAGCTAGATGCCATGGAGCAGATATACAAGTACAAAGTACGACCCAGGCGTATGATCGTATCTCCTGATACTCCTCCGTAGTCGCATCAAGAGACCCTTCCTTTTCTTTTATAGGATCCATTTCCACGTTCAGCAGGTATGATGATTTGGAATCGTTGACCCATTCCCCTCTTCATCCAAGACGAATCTACTTATCCGTATACGGTTCCAGCATAGTGTTGCAGCGGACTCAATCGGGCCCATTGACATTCCATACTTTAAAATTATCATTCCTCATTAGACAACCAGCTGTACTCGACGATATTCATGAGATGTCCTTGCTCTTGAACGGTGGGAGTATCCAGAAGATGATATCGCAAAATGGGGAGCGCACCGGAGAGGTGTGTACAGGATGACCTTAGAAGTAACATCTACGATGCATCGTAGAAATTTTGGGAGCATCGATTAAAGAGTTTTCTCATGATATTCATACCCTTGAGTGAACGAAAGAGATGTTGGAAGTTTATTGCAATTCGAAAGAAATTTATTCAAGGCGACCGACCGACCAGCGGTTATGGTATTATGTAATCTGTGTGGGGGTTGGCTAAGACAATAATACTTCATCTCATCCTATATTCTGCGAAGAACCTGAACTTGAAGCTGATGAATTGGGTCTCAGCAGTGATATAATCCCAATAGACTCCTTTAGTCCCCTCCCTCGCATATATTTGAATCTAAGTTTAAGAAAGTAAAAGACTGTACAAGGTTAAAGACATATGGAGCTCTCCATACAGCAGTTGCCTCCTCCTTCGCATAAGAAATTCGTAACCTATTCCTCTTCTCCTATAATGAAGCAAAAAAATATAATTAAGGAAAAAATACAATTCATTAAAGCAAAAAGGAAAAGAATAAAAATAGACGTAAATTTTAGAAAATGCAAAAATACATATAATACACGTCAGCATGTCTCGAACCCCATTCGTTTAGATTTACAGATAGGAAATTGACTAGTGACAAAGGAAAACCCAAGCTATTGCCCATGCTGCCATATGGAGCACTGCGAAAAAATTTAAATATATAGGACATGTCTAGTTCCTAAATGGGTAATAACAAAGTTTGTGATTATTTGCATTCCGCCCGAGTTCTACCTTTCTTCTTAGGTGAGTTCCTCGCTAAGACACGTTCCATGTACGGAGAATGTACGAGGGTATTTTCAAAGTTCTAAGGTAATCACAAGCGCCTTGTTCTAATCGGTTCTTCTGAACTTTGAAACTGATATATTTCCTCCCATTCCTACGATATCACCAATTCGTGGGTTTGATACTTAATATGGAGAGGTGTGACGCATGGCCTATATAATGACACACTACATCAGACAGAAAGGGTAGCAATAGTATCATAGGACATTCGGACCCCACATTTAGAACTAAACAAACCGTTGAAGCCGTCATTATACATATACAAACCTTTTCCCGCATATCGAACTCTGTCCTAGGCCCGCGAGACTCGCCACGAACTTTCCCACGACGACCGCGATCAGTCTAAACGCCACCTGCAGCTCGCCGTTCATGATGTCGTTATCACTTCATCTCCTCCACACACACCACCATAATCCATTTGACCATCAAACGCCCCCAAGCAATTCACAAATACCAGTTATATCTCGAAGCGAGGAGGCCCCAGATGTCCCAACTCCCCACTAGATAATTACCGGATAGAGTAACTTTATCAGTTTGGTTGAAAAGAAAGAAGATCGAAAACAAACCAGGGGTCTACCATGGCATTGTTCGAATTGGTGCACGATATATCCCCTTTGCTGGCACGGTTGGCATTCATGGCGTCCTGCGCGCTTACTGAGTATGTACCGGCAATGGTATTCTGCAACTTACGATGAGTGTGGTGTGGAGTAAGGGAGGTGTGGAAATACAAAATATCCTTTCGTCTCTTCGAATGCTAGATAGTTTCCATAGGAGCAAAACAAAGTCATACATCAAACTAAGAAAGGGATCAGCCAAAGAAGTCATATTCTTACTCAATTAAGGAGATACAGAAAGATAGACCTTCATAAGTGCTTACCATGGTTGCTGGAACCGGGGTATACCAGCCAATATTACACGTCATATACATACAGCAACAATAAACCTCCTTCTCTCTTACTCGTCGTACTCTAAAGTCAACGTCGTCGGGATCGGACTCTCACTCGCATTAGCATCAAGATAATGTCTCATCTTGATGCCCGCAAGATCATGTTCCGTCACGACAAACTGTCCCTGTCGACCTTTTGCCCTACGCAAATTCTTCAACTTGAACACTTCCCTCAACGTCGCCGCTAAAGAACAACCAACCAGCCGTGCTCCAAAACAGTAGTGCATTCCGTGACCTAAGAGCGTGTAGTCTTTAAAAGGCCTATGTGGATTCAACTTTTCAGGTTCGGGGAATGCTGCGGGATCCATCGCAGCTTTGGACGTAGCTATGAGGATGGTTTGCCCGGCCTTGACGTTGACGGGTCCGCGAGCGCCATCTACAACTGTGACGTCCCTGGCTGCGACACGAGGAAGGCCTGGGACGACACCTGCATGGCGCATACCTTCGAAGACGAAACCTTGCAGTTCACGCTCCGACGCTGGATCATCTTTGTGCGCTAGCTCGACAATGCGCTCTTTGTACTGCTCGTAACCTGGGCTAAGGAATAGATCGATAAGCAATGAGGCCTGTTGTGTCAAGTTCCCAGCGACTGGTGCACCCATGCCGATGCAGTCACCAACCAAATCTCCGATGGGGAGCTTAGTATCGTTGAGTGCATGATAAAGACGATCGGCGACTGGTCCGACTTCGTACGCACTGCCTTTTGCAAGCCAGTCTACAACATTTTCCGTTACACCTTTCTGAGTCTTCAGATGAGCCTCAAAGACTTTACGCAAAATAGCTCCCGCCTTGTTAGCCCCTTCGCGAAGCTTCCACTCGTTGACAGGCATGATGTTGAAGCTTTGGTACATAAAGAGTACAAGGTATGCTCCGAAAGCTTCGGGTACGGTCATTAGCCCCGTAGGTTTCTCCCGAGTCTTGAGAGGAATAGCAAATCGTTCCGCAAGCCACAGGATGGGGGCAACGTTGGTGACATCACGAACGATATCGATAGACCTTTTGCCTTTCGAAAATTTGAGTGAGTTCTCTCGGATCAATCTTGCGACGTTTGTGCTGAAGAATTGGGTTACGTTACGCTCGAAACCATCCTCGAAGAAGACTTTGTGCAGAATCTCCGATCGAGGATCGTGACGTTTCGCATCGTCCCACCCTATCATGAAGTCATGACCATCTGTACACTCACGGATGGCCTTTTGATACATGACTCGGAAGTTTTCCCTGTCTTCAAAGACTCTCCTGCAACCTTCTTGTGTCCGAACGCTAATGATATCCCTGTCATTCGAAGGTCTCTGAGTATCATATTGGTCAAGCACACCATTCTGCTTCAGTATTCCTCTGGCTTCTGGGGGAGTATAGAATGGAAGTAGGACGTAAGTTGAAGTACCGGTCCAAGCACCAGGAAGACCATTGAACATAAGTTGCGGCAATACACCATTGTAACCTCCAGGTGTAGTTGAGCTGAGTTTTGAAACACCCCAGTTTGTCAAGGTGGTACTGTTAAAGTCATAACTCAAGAATCGATCTCCACGTACAAGTGCCACAGCATCGTCCAAAATGCCCCGTCCTGTTGTTTGACCAGGGCAAACACCGCTGCCAGGCATAGCTGGTTTAGTACATTCAGCCATAAGACCTGGGTAGAGCTCAAGGTTCTCTATATGACCATACAGAAGCTCTGCTGCTCTTGCAGTCTCTTTGTCTGGGTTCCAGTCTTCGAAATTTTCGTATGGCTTGAGGTTAAGATATCGGCGGAACCTAAGTACAAGAAATCATTAGCCTTCTGTATCAATACATGTAGCACGGTTCAAATACTCACTCATTCAAAGTGCAAACATTGAAGATTTCTCTGGCTTGTAGTTGGCCCATGAGATCAACCACCTTTAAGCTTGCAGGAGTACCGTGTGCACCGAACGCATGTGCTGGTTCGTCAATGCAGTCCTTGATGATCTGAGCGAGATCACTGTCCTTAAACCGTCCATCTGGTTCTCTTTCAAGACCTCCAAATGTCCACTGGTGAGGTGGTTTTTCCATAAGCTTGTGACCAACATTCTTCATGACCTTGTGGAAGTCATCAACCGTAACATCGTCGATGGATCCAAGTTCTGGCAAATTTGCTCTTAACAATTCTTCCATCCATTTGTCATCGGCAGCGCTAAGTGCGGCATGCCAGTGGTAGAGGACAGCAAACTCCACTGAAACAACATTTCCAGTTCCTCGTTCGATACGTTTTCCGCCTTGTTTAATCTCAGCGCCAAGATCCAACGACCAAGTGGAGTTGGCTCTTGGAGTGTTGAGAATTGCTGCGACATAATCCCTCAAGACAACAGAAGCGAAAAAGCCAACGTTGATATTTCGAGAAAGTTGAAAAATATCTTCATCTTGCCTGTGCGTAGTCAGTTGCGGTCATCTTAGATGATAGAAGGAATATAATAACGTACCATGCTTTCTGCTCTTCATTGAGAGTCTCCCAAGGTTTATATTTCCCTTGTTCATTTACAGAAAACAGGCTCTCCGCAATATGATTATGATTTCTCGAGAACAAAACCAAGATAGCAACGACTCCTGGAGGCATCATCATAATACGCTCAGAAGCAATTGAATCTGGGTAGATAGTTCCATTCTGGTAACTCCTCACACGCTTTTGCTCTTTGCCCGTGTTTCCGTAAAGCGTACTTAGATCGACATAGCTCGACGTTTCATTAACCCAGGGGTCTGTGCGTGAGGTTTGGAAACATTCGTGGATGACAACAGTAGCAAAAGAGAAAAACAGCCTATTCAACCCGGTTGGATGCTTGCGGAACGGGCCGTTCCGCTTAAGAAGTTGTTCGTATACAAGTTCGGGGTCGGGAAGATTTGGGCCTTTGGGTTTTGAAGGGGGAACACTACGGGAGTACGGTGAGCCAGCTCGACCCATCTCGGGAATCCATGGGTTATTACCACTACCGTCGTGCTGCCTATATCTTGCGGACGGGCCAGCCATTGTGGGTGGAGGGTGAGGAAGATCATGCCACAATACTCCAATGAAGCCATTCGAGACTGTGCTACTGAGACCACTATTAGTCGGTAGTGACTGAAGCATAGAAACGCCATGCTCCAATAAAAGTTCCTTGTCGTCCAAAGGTTCTCCAGATGCGATGGTGGTCACCGCTTGGGCCATTGTTCGAGTAGTTTGAAGACCACTATGTGTGAGATCATGAAGGATGGATGTTTTTTCCGCGATCGGACGGCCATTCGCTTGCTCATCCGTTTTCCCATCTGGAGCTCGTGGAGGTTTCTTTCTAATTGCGCCGAGCAATGCTCTGAGCTGACCCATGGCGAAAGTGTCGTATCGAGAGTACAAGCTCACTAAAGAATTTATGAGTGCTGGGTTGCTTTAAGAATTGGAAAATGGGAGGCGGTGAGATGTCAAGAGAGAGAAAAGTATAGAAAGAGTAGAAAAGAGCAATGAGAAGAGGATAAATGAAAATTTCGCCCATGGGCTACCTTGGTCAGCTTCATTGAGGAGACAGGCGGGGACGCCACCTTCGAATCATCGATTTGAAAATTGGGACAGGTCTTCTCGATCCGTCCAGCTAGCTGATGATAATTGCATGAAGCATGAAGCATGAAGCATGAAGCATGGGCCATCGCAATTGACCAGAGTTAATACATGTGTCTTGGATAGACTGCCGTCTGGATTGGATAGCTCCAGATACCCATTTGCGGCGGATGTTTGAATACGTCCTACTCGGTAATCTTGATTAAAATTGAGCTGATATGATTGGTAAGATGGTGATAGTGTCCCTCCGAAGAGGTAAAGGTAGAGAGAGAGCTCTGTAAGGGCGCATGGATTGCGGTCGAGCAGAGCTCTATTCGGAACAGCTCGGTCTGAAGCACTTCTGCAGAGGTGACGCCAAGTGTTGCAGCTGGAAATGAGATATGGTGAATAACAGCGGAGACGGACAGAGCCAGTTCACTACTGAGTTCAGGTCCTTGCGTGAGTTGTTGAAGTTGTGGTTGGCGGAAGGTTTCTTCAGCCAGCCTCCAGTCTAATAGCGTCAAAAATAGGCTGCCGACAGTGGTTAGTGTGATCTGCGCTTAGAACTAGTGATCTGCCGCTTAGGGAGCGGGTCAAGGGTGTAGTTCTAGGGGTGCGGCGACCCTTGAAGCTGGCGATCTCCAAGCCGGGGGTCTCTACCACTGTACTGTACTCTGTCGGGTACATGTAGAATTAACCACTTTGAACGGCACGTACAGTACTACCGTAACTCGGACATTTATTAACAAAATTGCATCATAATTATCCACATACTACTGACCCGTGCTGCATATGATTTACCAGTTCAGGTCGATGAGGCGTCGATCTGATTGATTTGACCGATTGGGTATTCCTCTTGGCTTGATTTCCCGAATCTGCATCTTGCTTGCTCTGATAGTCGAATCCTTTCTCCTAATGGCTGTATTTGCTGCAACTCTTCCTTAGCACTGCATGCTTAGCTGCGTAATCGGTTCTTTTTTGTCCAGGACGCAGCGAAGTATCTATATAGCTTCCCGCCGTACCGAGCATCCTTGCTAGCGATCTCTCTCGGACCTAACCGACAGTCTCAGTACGTATTCACATGGAGAACTACGGAGTCTGATACATATAATTACCTTACACACCAAGGTATGCTCATTCAGGTAAGGGGACCTTGCCCAAATCCACAATACTTTTCCACCGTGTCGGATGAGACTCGATAATTCCGAAAGAAGTGATAGTGACTGCGAAAAGGGCGTTCAATACCGCGCCTCCATTCGCACAGTCTCCATCGTGACGCAAGGGCGAAGCTATGAAGATTTTAAAGCGGTAAGTCTTTGAGGATCGACAAGGCCCTCCAAAGATATACTACCGAATTCTTCAATAGTACTCTGATTGGACCATGCATAGCTTGCTGTTTCATTATTGGGTTGCAGGTTGCATATCCGCCGTGAGCTTGCGAGTTGCGAGAGCACAGCTCCGAGTATGTATCCTCGACGCATGGCAAAGATCTACACCGTGCTCTCCTAAAACGTTCACAGGAATCATCGATTCCCTTTCATTATTATTGTTTTTCTTTTTATCGCAGCCAAACGTGAGCGTCCCACCCAATGATCGGTTTCGACAGCTTCGACATGCCCAAGTGATAACCGGTGAAGTCATTACCACTTGATTGTGATCTGCCGGTAAGATTGTTGCTAACAGTAGCCAATATCCGTCCACTCCATGAGGTTGGCTTATTTTCACTTTGCATACCTTGCAAACCCCCGGAGTCATGGTAATATTGGAGCTTTTGGAGGTCCATCTCTCTATAACGGAGCTGCACCTCCAACTTAAATCGCGTTTTGATAATCTGTTCCAGCTTTCGATTTGACTGATATTTGCTCTGTTTTAGTTTTGTGCCTTCTGCTTGATCAATATGAGCGAATCTTTCTCGGAAAAGTCCTGGAGACCCCTTTCGTATCCCATCCAGTCTTCTGATAAGCATGATCCGGGTAAAAACTCGACATCAAGTTCTGCATCTAAATCTGAAGATAAATCTAGAGAACAGTCCCAGAGGATACCGAGAGCAATCCGTGCTGTCAAAGATTCGCGGGTTTCAAAAGACTCTCTTGGACGCACACTTGTCATTTGTTTAGACGGCACAGGCGATCAGTTCGATCAAGATAATAGTAATGTTGTCCACCTTGTCTCTTGCCTGAAGAAAGATGACCCATCCTCTCAAGTCACTTATTACCAATCTGGCATTGGTACCTATGACGACTCAGGTCTGAAAGGAGGATTTTCGGCCGCTGTCGACATGGCCGTCGGAAGTGGACTTGGGACACATGTGAAGGATTCATATCGTTTCCTGATGCAAAACTATCGGGAGGGCGATAAAATATGTCTCTTCGGCTTCTCACGAGGATCCTATACGATCCGCTGTCTCGCTGGCATGCTGCACAAGGTCGGTCTTTTACCTGCCCACAATCGTGCGCAGATCTCATTCGCCTACAAATTCTATAGAGATGATAGTCCGGAGGGTTGGAAGATGAGCGCGGATTTCAAGAAGACCTTTTGCACGAACATTAACATTCATTTCGTCGGAATCTGGGATTGCGTTGCTAGCGTCGGTTTTATTCCGAGAAAGCTGCCCTTTAGTAAGTCCCCGACGAATTGCATTCACTACTTTCGGCATGCCATGGCTCTAGACGAGCATAGGGGGAAATTCAAAGTATGTCAATGGCAACATCAGAATCCGGCAGTTCAATCCCGAGATACCATTGACCACACTCCCAAAGCACGAGCTGAGAAGGTAGTCAAGCGCGGCCCCGTATCCCACATCTTTAAGTCATGTTTTGGTTCGAAGGAGAACACCAATACGAAGGATACAGCTAATAAAACTCGTTCAAACGATGTACACCCTCCAGACAACACTGGAACAATGTCGGAGGAAATGAAGCAATCCCATTTAGAGGAGCAATTTGAGAGATTACAGCATAAAAGCCATGACCACGAGCACGTTGAGACCGACGTCAAGGAGGTATGGTTTATGGGTGCACATGCTGATGTAGGCGGTGGCGCCGTGTTGAACGAAGAGCGCCATATGCTCTCGCGAATTCCCCTTCGCTGGATGATTCGACAATGCTTCGAATGCAATACCGGAATTCTTTTCAAGTCTGCTACATTAGCGGAGTTGGGAATCGATGTCCCAACCTTGTGGCCGGTATATCAGGCGCCAAAAATACCTATTTCCCGCCCAGAACCGCGCCTGTTGGAAAAATACGAGTCCGGAGAACTGCCACCGCTTCATCGACGCGCTACAGCCTTGGGACTGGACGAAAAGAAGACTGATGAGGTGGCCAAGGATCCGGAACGTGCCCGATGGGAGGCTGATCTCCTGCCTGAGCAGGTTGAAGATCATTTTGATTCCATGGCCGCAGTTAACGACCAGCTCAAGCAAGCTAAGACGTGGTGGATCCTCGAGTTTTGGCCCGTTAAAGTACGCATGCAACTGAAGGGTCAGGATCAATGGGAGAAGGTGGTCAGACCTAATATGGGCAGACGTCGAGCAATTCGCGAGGATGAGCCGCACATGCATTGGACGGTCCGATCAAGAATAGAAGAGAACAGGTATCAAATCAAGAATCCCATTGATGATAATGCGGCGTGGAAGGTCGTTGCCTAAAAGTTGAGAAGATATTTCCTATTGTAGTCAAATAAGTCATTTTTGTGATAATATGAAACAAGTAATCTTTCCGATATAGTTAGAAACAAAAGGAAATAGAACTCTCCAAAGCATCAATCACCATAAAAAAAGAGAAAAAAAAGAAAATAATAAAAAAACCCAGAGTCGTCCGGTTTTAGAAAGGCTCTCCCCTCCTTATCCCCTCAGCACTGTCACAATGATATTGATGACACTGAGTCCCAGCGGGAATTGAACCCGGGGCGCCACGATGGGTTGTCGCTTCGTCCTGGACGGGAGAACGAACGCACCATGTGCCCTATGAGGATTTGGCTTGGCCGGAGCCAAACATATTCGAGAGGGCCGAATTGCTGTTTTGGGAAGGACCGGATTGACCGTTTGTAAGTCAGGTGACCTTAACGTTTTACGGTATGCCCGGATTCACTGACCACATAGGTAATGGTATGCACCAAGTGTGACGTTTATTGAGGTATCAATAAGTGATTTGAGAAGATCCTACCTTACCTATATGCATATTGAACGTAACATGGCTAGGAGCGATAAGGCGACAATGAAGGACACGATATTTCCAAATGAGAAAACTTCACTTTGAATTTCCGGAGGGCTCGAACGTGGGACCTTGTACTGTACTTTTATAGTCCTACCCTGGTGCCATGACCCAGAACTATAGCGTAGTTCAGGCTGGGATAGTGAGCGTCTCATCAGTCGTACGAATGACCGACTTGCGAAATTCAGTATTCGATCTCAGTTTAAGCAATTATGCACAGCTAATCCCGAACTCTTGACCGGTCGGACTGCTGTTCCTTTTTTGATTGAGACGTAATTCAGGATCAGGGAAATATATTTAGGTGTGTACGGTACCTAGGAGACGATGCGGAGTTCAAGTGTCTACAGGGTGGAAAGATGACATTAGCATCTTAACAAATCGTACTACTGTAGGACATTGATGTTATCTGCGTGGAGTATAGAGTTGAGGAAAGCTGACACGAGTTTTAGTCAATCGGTAGTCGCGTTAGGTCAGGGATTTGGCCTCATCAAGATCCAACGAGACTGGCATTCATCGGGCCCGAGTTATTTTTGCGGTATGATATATATTGAGAAAGGGAACTCTCATGCGGCGCGAAACGATCGTCGTGGTATGAGGTTTACAGTATAGACAGTCGGGAAGAAGTGCTTCATGGAAGCCACGCCAAGCACCTGTCTATCCCTGCTATTCTATTCCCGCCTCTACCTTACTCTGTACTTCCGTACTGTATCCCTCATATCAACCTTGAAGACAAGCAACCGTGGAAAACTTGAGTAGGCCGTACATAAAGGGGACATATACTATTCCCATCAATCATCAAGACACCCCAATGGCTGATTAGAAGTACGTAGATATACATAAGATGATTATCGGCAACTCGGACTTTCAAAAGTAGCCTCTATTTTCTATGGACTATCGATAACACCGCTCGACCATATCAACTGTTGAAACCCATTTAGGATATACCAACGTCTACATAGTCACAGGCACTGAAAGAATCGATCCGCTGCTGGTAGCAATATAAAGGGTGTTCATATCGGTTGCTCCTCTTCCAAATACAACCGTTGTTGGACTCTGTGCTGAAGCGACAGTGCTGACCTTATTATCCGCCGTAACCTTTACAATCTGGTTCTTTCCTGCTGCAGCAACATATGCCGCTCCGTCTGACCCAATCGCAAGATCGTCGCTCGAGTTATTCGACCAAATGGTGGAAATTGCGCCCATCAATTTTCCGGTCATATCCACTGCCGCTTTATGGAATGTGTTCTTGAACACATTAGTATAATATATGAAGCCATTGGCATATCTGATTCCATCAATGCCCATCGCTCCACCAGCAGGTGGGGTCATGGTTGCATCCTGTATGGCTACGCTATACGCCCCGGTCGATACACTGAGTCGGTAGACCGAACCTTTCAGCGCGTCTGCTACCAAGAGAGTATCGTTTCCGAGTGTTGTGATCCCATTTAACATCCCTGCCTCTGGGATTGCTTTGAGGATGCTCACTTGCGGTGTAGCCCCAGTGAAATCCGCTTTCCACACTGACCAGGAGCCCGGTTTGTTACCGCCCGCAAATGAAAACTGCCCGACAACGCCTGCGAATACATCGGGCGAGATTTCAGTGATTGCTCCAGTGCAAGTTGATCCTGCGATGGATGCAAGCTTGGTTGCTTTCTTGGTGGAGGGATCCAGTGTCCACAGCTCGGCCTTATCGAAGAAACTGACGATGAGCTGACCGTTGGAACGAGCTGCAAGACCTTCCGCCCAGACTGCGCCGCTGGAGAACTTGTACACGGTTACCGGAGCTGCTTGACGTTGGATGACGGCCGCTGAAACAAGCGGAGCCGTCAGAGAGACAATGGCTGTGAGGGCAGATGAGAAACGCATTGTGGCCGACTTAGACCTGGGAGGAAAGCAACCAGAAGAAGAGAATCTATCAAAATGGAAAACTCAAGTAAGTGGGAATTGGGTTTTATTTCATTCCCTACCTACAAAGGACCCAACCTAAATTTTCCATCCCCGCAATTGAGAGCCCAAGTAGATGAAGCCAGAGGAAACTTCGGTCTTGGTAAATTGAAGAACATATAACTAGCCACCTACAAGGTTATTATGTGAACCGAGAATTCGAGATGGCAAATAGGCGATACGGAGCAAGAGAAACTTGTGTCAAACAGAAGCTGAATTCATATTGGTCGATACTTGAAAAGACTTGAAACACGCGTAGATTATAGTAGGCCGGGTATATGGTCAGGTAGGAGAGGTATAGTGTTGGCAGAGTATCTTCACTCGCCTAAATACAGAATCTGGTGTGGAATAATGCTAATGTAATATATACCTAGAATGCTCCGCCAGTATATTAATAAGTGAGGGGAATTTCGGCATCGGTGAACTGCCGAAGTTAAAACACGGCTCCTGGTACTGAATTTAAATTCAAATTCATCCAGGTCAAGCGGAAGGACCTGTCGATTCTAATAAACGGAGAGTACTCAAATGCTCTTCGCCAAGTCTCAATCTCTTATAACCTTCCCATCCCTTGTCACCACCACTGTACGCTTATAATAGAAAGAGTTCCGCCTTGGCTATACAAACAATTCAAAGATCAAAAAAAAAAAAGATAGATTTGATAATAAATCACTACCCGTACAGCAGCCTTACACACCCCAGAAACGCCGACTGCGACCAGAAGGGGGAATCTCCTGGAACTAGTTTTGCGGCCACAAATATCTAATTGTTATTCCTATCACAACAGCCGCATACGTTACTGTAAAACCATTCAGATGCAGAAGCTTTTGTCTCGGCAGTGGTTCCCGTACCGAAGGATACTCGTCTCTCGGGCTCCCATGCGGTGAGCCTGGACTTAATTCTCGTATGATGCGTACTAGATGCGCATTATCATGTTTCGCGGCGAACTGGCGTAATTCTTCAGTTACCTGGGGTGTTAATGCCTGGTCACTTGTCGCAGAGCGGAGTAATAATTTGCAAGCGTCGATATGTTCCTTTTCGATTGCACAGTGAAGCGGCGTGTGACCCTTATTATCCCTCAACGAGTTCAAGGATTCTTGCGATACGTCATCCGTTATAGATCTATTTAAGAGCAATTCTAGCATTTCCCCATCCCCGGCGCTGGCTGCGATGTGAATCAATGTTCGCCCGGAGGAGTCTGGCGTCCTGATGTAACGGCTTTCCTCCGGTTGCGCCAAGTCTAAGAGCTGGTTCATGGCTGTTAGAACAAGCTTCTCGGACCCGTCTGCTGGATACCGGCTCTCTGCTGTGGAGGCTGCTAGCTTGTGCAATGGTGATGCACCATCGCCATCCATTGCATCTAGTTTTAGTCCGTTGCCATCGATAAGTATGTTCAGGATACAGTTGTACGCAGCCTTCCGCTCAGGCG
The DNA here is from genome assembly GCA_010093705.1 of Patellaria atrata CBS 101060. Taxonomy (NCBI): domain Eukaryota; kingdom Fungi; phylum Ascomycota; class Dothideomycetes; order Patellariales; family Patellariaceae; genus Patellaria; species Patellaria atrata. The sequence goes on from MU006103.1 coordinate 223,106, forward strand.
AACTGAATTGTTTAACAATACCAGCACAGAGTGAATGTAGTGGAACTCCATAACTTTCACAGTGTGCTGTACAGTCCGCTCCCGAATCGATGAGCAGCGACACGACATCTTGCTTCAACCCAAAACAAGCTCTATGGAGCGGTGTAACTCCCAATGGACCTCTACGGTTTACATCTGCGCCGTGAGATAATAGAATTTTGACGGTCTCCAGAGCTAGAGGACCTTCTCCGGAGCAGGCCTCTTCCAGTATTGATTTATCATTCAAGAAGCAATCCGATTCCACGGGTGCACCCTTGAACAATAGCAGGTTAAATATTTGGGGTTTGTATATCGAAACCGTACTTAACGAGGAATTCCGAAATTTCATTGACCCGATATCGATTATACTAAACTCCGAATTTACTTTGGCACCCTGCCTCATTAGTCTATCCATAACCATAGCATGTCCGTACTCCGCGGCCAGTTCAATGGCAGATTTCCGGCATTCACTGGGTGTCAAGTTGATATCTACCCCATGTTGAATGAGAAGATTTACTATAGATAATAGTGCCTTATCATGTTCTGGGCCCCCCCTCGGTCTATCCATAGCAGCTAGGAGCACTGTTCCATACATCCCGTTCATGTTGTTAACGTCGCCGCTTCTGGCAATCAGTGCTCGCAGTATAAGCTCCCCTGAGACGTCATGTCTAGCGGCAGCGTGTAGTGCGGTGTCTAATTTGCCGCCTCCTATATCCACCATCGCGCCAGCATCAAGGAGGCGGAAGCAAGCTCTAGAAGACACGCCCAAGTTCGCTACACGTCCAAGTGGTGTCCATCCGTGGTTTGTCACTGCGTCCACTTTGGCTCCATGCCGTAACAGTAAATCTATTATCTCTACATGATCATCGTCACTGGCACTGAGAGTAGTACACGCGACATGAAGGGGAGTCTGTCCTAGTGAGTTACCGAGATTCGGATCGGCGCCGGCTTGTAGTAGCATGCGTACCGGTCCTGGTTGCTGAGATTGTACAGCGATCCCTAGAGGGGATAAGACCTCCCATTTCCAATCCTGTTCACCAGGAATTATGGCATTTCTGTCTTTCTGAGCATCGGTGCGTAGCAGTGCGTCAAATATCTCCTCATAGTCTTTTGCATCGCTTGCATATGTACAATATCTCGCCTGCGCTGCTAAGTACAGTGGAAACTGTTTCAAAGTGTCACGAAATCTGACGTTAGCGCCATTGGCCAACAGTAAGTGGAAGAGGTCTCGGTGTCCACTCTCACACGCATGCATCAGGGCAGTCGTATCATAAATATCTCCAGGACCTTCATCGGATACTTTTATCTGGACTTCCGGTATTTTAAAATCCACTGGCCACTCCTCAAGTAAAAATCTTTGAGCTACGGATGTATACCCTCGACACGCAGCGTGCCTCCACAAGAGAATAGCTTCGTATGCCGTTGGCTCAAACCCGGCGTCCAGGAGCATTACCAACATATCCTCGGTAGATCCTTCAAACTCCATGGCCACCGTGAAGAAAGAAGGGTGATCGGAGGACGAGAGTTTCCAAGCGTACAAAATCCACGACAATATCGCTAGAACAGTATGGCCAATTAGGAGCGTTATTGCTATCCAAAAGTTTCTAGTCGCTGCCTGAGAACTAAAAATTATCCACGAAATAGGTGAGTATAGACCATATATGAAGCATGAGAGCCACAAAATTTGACCTAAGGCGCAAATCATCTCAAGCGGGGCGAATGGTGGAAGTAGTAGCGACAAATGCAGACTTGTACCAGCGTCGAGGAGATACTGTACGATTCTAGCCTCTCCATTCTGGAGTGCTATGTGTAGTGCTGTATATCCTCTTGCATCCCGGTAGTAGAGGTCAATCCCATGGGGGATGAGTTTATATACGAGATCGGAATCTCCACGGCTGCAGGCATCCAACAAAGACGTATCAATAATGAATGATTGAAAGAAACGCTTGGTGAGCCCGAAAATTGGAACCTTATCTCCAGGATAAGCATCGAAAAAATTCTCGGAGCGCATATCGTATGTATGACTGTTGATATGGTTATTATTTCTCTGTTTGCTGTACTACTGAGTTCTAAGGACCGCACATACCACTACAAGGTACCTCTATTAGTATCCACCCAGCTTATTTCACTCTTCCACTGTTATAGTATTTCTCGCTTATTGTACGTTTGCTTTCGGGGTTGTTCCACCTCCCTGCATAGAGAAGTCGAAAAGGGACGAGTGGTCCGGGCTGACCCCCAAGCCGTACGTATCAATCAACTATGCAGACAAGCAAGGTGATCGATACTGGGGAGTTACCAGTCAATCAACAGTTATTCGGAAGTGTACTGGTTGTAAAAGTGCGATTTATGCCGGGTTAGTGATAGAGTTACGTCAAAGGGTTAATCAATAAGGTGGTCTGTCATTATATAAACACTAGATAGAATCCGTAGTTATACGGGGAATCAAGCGACTACATTCAGTTACCCACAATCTCACAGGAGCGTCCTTAAGTATTCCTTCTTCATAGTCCCAATTTGGGTTGCTCAGTCCTACTCAGTGCTCAGCCTCTGAGCACCTCTGACCATTGAGCTTCTCTCTGCTTAGGGCTGCTCAGTGCTCAAGTACCTCTGATCACCCTTGATCACTGATCTTATCACGTGATCTTTCGAGCTGGTTGTTCCGTTCCGACAGAACACTTATCCTGTTCTATCTTGTTCCTCTGATGTCTAGTTCTCGCTTGTCCTGTGGCCGTAACAGGAGTCTCCTCCTTCTTCTCGCGAAAGAAGGGTTTGGTTTCCGCTTCGTGATAGAACTTGTAAAGGTTTGCACTTCAAGTTAACGATATAACTTGCTGTCCCCTTAACTCTCTCTCAAAGGCCTCACAATAGAGACAAGTATCACTACACGAACACAGTGTAACAAAGGTGAGTTAAGTCAAAGTCCGTAACATCCAATCTTATAGTAAGATATGTTGGTAAGAAGAACTACGAAGAATCTAAATATATGTGCAAAGGAGCGCCCTTAAGTATTCCTCCTTTATAGCCCTATTTCCGCTGTGCTCAGTCTGCTCATGTTCGATAAACTGGATCTGCAGGTGCACTGAATATATCTCTTGATTCTCAAAAGAGTGGCTCTATCTAGCTGTTATATACTGCAGGTGTGTACTCAAAACGGACGGAACCGTATGAAATCTATGTCCTAGAAAACAGCAAATATGGATACCAACAGTAAGCACTAAAAGATAGTACTGTATCAGATTACCTACCCTGGTTACGCTGATACCACATAAGCGAGTAGCTCGTTAGCCCTGGTCGCCGCCGGTAGGACCAATACTCCAACAGGTCCACCATCTAACAGCCCAGCCTGCTCAGTGTTTTCTAAATACTGGCGACACTGATCACCCTGGTGGTGCTTAGTCTGCTCAGTCTTCTTGGCATACGCCAAGCCCTGACCACCCTGATCAACTTTCCTGGTCACGTGATCTATGTTCCTACTTCCTTTCCGGTGTTCTCCCGTCGTGCCTCCGTTGGTTACTTGTCTGTTCGTAACATTAATCTTCCATAACAAAATTTATAGAGTCCTACCTAAAATCAAAAGAGATGGTGGATTATCAAATGGGAGCGGTCATGTTTGCCATCTGTTCGCTGCCTTTTATCATATCACCAGTCGCAAATAGCTTCCTGATACGCACGTTAAGAGCGATCCTAAGATTTTTCAAACTCAATAGTACTTACTGTCGTACTATGTGCTGGAAAGATCTTACTTCTGGACATCTCCACATCTACCGGAACGCATACTACGTACAAAGCCGTACGAATATCAGCAGCCAAAGTAAGGCCCACATGTCATCAAAGGAGTGCTACGATTCTATCTTTACAAATGTTTTGAGCAGAGCTTGGCCGAGGTCTAAAGAGAGAAAAGTGGTGAAACCCCCGGAACTAAGTCTAGGGAACAACTATCTGCTTACTGATGGAGACACCCTACTCACGTTCATTGCTCTGACGGCTTCAGGGCACAGGTCATTTTCATCTAGCATTCAAGGAGGATTCGGTGAAGCGACTTTCACATTCCGTCTAGGAAGCGGCCACGCTCGTTTTCAGCGCTTCAATTCCAATTCTCTAGGGGAACCTTTCCTTGTTGGCCACTTGAACTATTCCGTTTCAGACTTGATGGAACCGATAGTCGTGACCCAGGCCGCAAATCTTACGAAAGCCGATGTGCTTAGGATCGTAAATGGTTATCCACCATTCTACAAGGAAACTTTCATCACCCATTCGGGAGTTCCAGTTGACTATCCAATCAAAGACCCTCGTGATATCCAACGAGCGGGGTGGCTGATCGCAGTCGGCCTAGATGTTCGTGAGCCTCTCAATGTGTACAACGAACATAGTGACAAGGCGTATCGAGAAGCTTGCAACAGAGTATTGAAAACTGTGACCCACGTATTCCAGCCATCATTCAGCAAGGATTCCGATGCTGGGAAGCTCTGCCAGCTAGCCTCTTCAGCCATTTATTGGATGAACAGCAATCGCAGTGGAAGCGGCGTTCCGAAGTTCCTCCAAGATTCGCCTCTGGTAGGATGTGACGGAGCAGGAGTGGCAAGATACACACGCCATCTTAGAAGGGAGGAGTGCCGCTTCGCTATAAATATATTTTGGAAATACAGCTTTGTCCCACTCACCGATCTGGAAAGGGATAGACTTGAGAAAATCCTTCCAGCCGTTCTTGCGGCTGCAATTTGTGGAGTGTACCGCTGGTGGCAATATAAGAATAACACCGGGGGCCATCTCCCTTCTTGGTTACTAGCGGATAGTATAAGGTTATCTCCAATTTGGTTGAGAGACTGCTGCGAAGATATGAACAATAATATGTGATAGCAATTCCATCAACTGTAGGATTAGAGCCATTAGACGGTGATGAAGTCTTCGATGCGAAGCCATCGTGTGAAGATGTGAAAAAAGTATTCCAGCATACATTACATACAAGACGAAAGATAATCTGTAGACAAATCTTTATCAAGTCGCTCTAGGCACGGTGTGGCAGGAACAAATATCTAAAGGAATGAGCAATAGGTGTCAATCGCATGTTGTCTATATTCGTATAGTGACACCTTTGACCTCAAGAGAGTGCTGACCATCTCAATATGCGGCACTCTTGGTCTCGTCTAGAGTCTCTTCTGAGTGATTTCTGGTTATCGACTTGAACTGTTGAAAGAAATGAAGGGTTAGAGCGGAACTAGCGCGGTTAGTTAGTTTTTCTACGGTTAAGCCCAATAGGCCCTAGGGATCTAATCTTATTCAATCGACTTTCCCGCCTTTTCCATCACACATTCCTTTGAAGTATGCTCTTCATTCTCTTCTGTCCTAGAAATGACTTGCAAGGTTAGGTTCCCAGTGATGTGAAGGACCTATAGGAAGAAAGGAGTCATGGAACTAATGCGAGCTACCATAGAGATATGCAGGCGGAAATATTTCACTGATCCAGAGAGACGAGGAACAGCATTCTCCAATCCGCAGGAGGAAGGATTGTGGGTCAGAGCCATCGAAAAGTAGGTCCGTTGTTTATCTTAGAGTTTCATTCGCTGAAAGGGTCTATCATACAGTCTTCCTAGAAAACCATACTTATGTCCACTGTGAATTCGAACATAGCAGTGACCCTTCGAAACGTTCATTAGGAGTTAACCTCTGCGATATCAATTGCTACACTTCTATTGGAGGGAACACCAACCGATCTAAGAAAAAAAAATGCGAGGGAGATGAGAATAATTTCTTTTCACACTTGGATATATTATGAAGGCAATGGCCTTAAAAACCCCCCGTCCCCCTCCAAAATCAACTACATATGGTTCCGTTTAAAGCTCTCAAGACACAGGTTATGTGTTAAACAGATTCATAGTGTGCGGTGGTGGGTACAGATGACCCAGTTCTTAAAGCCTATCTTAGGCAAGGCGTAGAAGTACAGAGCGCCACTCTTGGCATGTAACGGATCGTCGACAAGTCTATTGCGGCACAGTCTTCTTATAGAGGTAGTGTCCGCATTGCTCGACTAGTGTGATTTCACTAATACAACTCTTGTTAAGAACAATTGAACCAGAGTCTAAGGGGTTAATTGCAAGTTCAACACCTTGTGAATATGAGAAAGCTCTTCAAAAGAGCGCTCTCCCGCTCACGCGCTTCTAGTAGTGAGGAATCGGCTTCTCCAAATGGTATATTCATCATTTTATTTATAATCCAGAGATTTTCTTGAAGATTGATAGCCAATTTAGTTCAAGTTAACCGACCGCGGAAAGGTCAGCACGGCTTGGTCTTGCTTAATGATTACTCTGCGGACACCCAGTCTAGTGATAAAATTTACACTGTTGATATAGTAGCTATTCACGGCCTCAACGGTGACAGTCATAAAACGTGGACGCATCCGAACGGCATGTTTTGGCTCCAGGATCTGCTTCCCCAGACTTTACCAGGTGCAGCAATCTTTTCATATGGGTATCCATCTGAAGTATTCTTCAGTCGCTCTGTGGCCACTATCGAAGATTTCGCACTCCATCTTTTGAATGACCTTACCGTTATTTCGTCCAAAGAAGTAAGTAATTCACCGGCCAGAATTTGTCCTGACGTCAGCTTATGAATTAAGAGCACTTTACGCCCCATTATCTATATCTGTCACAGTCTTGGTGGTATTGTGTTCAAACAGGTAAGGGCAGCAACTAAACATCTTAGCATCGGACTTATACTAGCAGGCCATGAATGTCGCCTATGACCGATATCCTAAGATTTGGGAACGTAGTAAGGGCGTGCTGTTCTTTGGCACTCCTCACTTGGGAAGTTCCACGGCTCCAACTGCAGAGTTACTTGGGAATATCATGAACGCTGCTTGGTCTATATCTGGTGCATACCTGAACCGAGGAGGTATTAGGACACCATTAATAAAAGATCTGCGTCTGAATTCGCCTCGGCTCAAATGTATAGCTGACACTTTTGCCCAGAGGGCCGACCATTTCATGATAGAGTCTTTCTATGAGACAGAAATCACGAGCCCAATAGGGAAGGTGGTAAGCATCACTGTTCTGACCCACTGTCACTGTTGTCATACCTCCCCACGGACCCTCGAGTGTTAACATTTTCGTAGGTAGTGGATAAGAGATCGGCCGTAATAGGTATGAGACATGAGAAGGCTAGTCCTCTATGGGGTGACCACCGGGAAATATGCCGCATCAAGGGCAAGGATGAAAGCAACTATAAGCAGATCTCTACCTCATTAAAGGAGATGGCAGAGGTCGCTATAAAGGAGTTGGTGGATTTCAATGCTACCGCAACCAGCATACTGTCTAGACAATGTAAGCATCCGCCAAGGGACCGTGGACCTTATTGACAGCATATTAGCACTTGATTCTACTGATAAGATGTGTGTAGAACTGCTCAGCTCCACTGACGTCTCAGGGTTTCAAACCAGTCTCGATGGACGGATCGAAGGAACTTTGACCTGGGTTTTACAGAGTCCCAAATGCACAGCTTGGCTTTGGCAAAGAGAAAAGAGACTCCTTTGGGTGACTGGCTATGCGGGATGCGGGAAAACCATGCTCTCCTCTTATATGGTCGGTTACCTATCGGAGATCTTACCGCAAAAGTCTCTTATCTGTCGATTTTTCTGCTCTGGCAAGGCGGAAGAGCAACAAGATCCCAATGTGCTCGTCCGGGCATTAATACACCAGATGGTTGTCCAACGCCCAAGATTGTTGAAGATTATCCGAAAAGCGTCTGAGTTACAGGGACGTAGGATCTTTAGGCAATTTGACACACTCTGGGATCTATTCGTCGATATTGTGCGCCAGGAGAATATTCCTTCCATCAATATTGTCATCGATGCGATTGATGAATGCGATGAGGCGACACAGGTCTTACTTGTCGGACGCATCGCAAGATTCCTCAAGTTGGAACCTGGCTTATGTATCAAGTTCTTTATCACTAGCCGGCCGACAGCTCGCGCTGTCCAAGTCATCGAGGAAAGTGCGGTCGACTTGATCCGTTTGAAGTTCGAAGATAGCCAAGATCTCATTGCCAGAGATATTAACCTAGTGGTGAAACAGCGCGTAGAATTACTTGTCAAACGAGGTGGTTGCCCCTTGAACTTCCGACCTCAGCTCGAAGAGTTACTAGTCTCTAAGGCTGAGAACACTTTCCTATGGGTGTCACTGGTCCTATCCTCATTTGAGAAACGACGAGTTTTAACACCTTCTGATCTCCAGAACCTCGGTCAGCTACCATCCGACCTTCAGAGTTTGTACAAGAGCTTTCTGCAAGCAATCCCTAAGGGCGATCGTAAACTTGCCTCAGATATTCTTCACATAATCATTGTAAGCGCTAGGCCTTTGAATGCTTGGGAGATCTGCATTATGCTCAATGAAGGCTCGCTGGATTCACTGGAATTGAAGACAGCGGGACCCCATATGACGACTGAGTCCATAAAAATATTGCTTAATCCACTAGTCCAGGTGAGAGATTCACAAATACTACTTATCCACCACTCTATCAAAGAGTTTCTTCTTAACATGAAGGATGACCCGCAAGACACGTTATCACATCAATTCCATGTGGATTTTACTCGTCAGTCTGCACTTATAACGCGCTCTTGTATTTATTACCTCCTCGGAGATGCTTTCGTTTGTGATCTGTTCGGTACCCAACCTTCAACTTGCGAACAGTCTCCAATACTACCAATTCAGGGGGCTTCTGCAGATGCTTCGCCAGTATCCGATTCTATCCTCGATCCTTTCGAGCTTCAAGACATCGCAATGTTTAAAGAAGAAGCTGTCATCCGTACTGACAAGTGTACTGATATCGCGGAAAGATTTAACCTTTTTGATTATGCGGCACGGTATTGGACGTCGCATTTCTCTCATAGTGAAAATCATGCAGATACGGATCTCTGTGGACTTGCCATCCAGCTATGTGAGTCCTCCAGTTTTCGGCTCAACAACTGGTTTCAATACCTCCAGATTAAAGCCGATGTGCATGAAGAATACCCGAAAGTGCTGGATCCATTGATAGTGGCATGCTTTTTCGGGCTCTCAAATATTGTGGAGTACCTGCTGGAAACCACACTGGATAATCTAGATTACGGACTAGCCTTATTCTGGGCAGCACGACGAGGATACCTGAAGTGCTTAGAGCCCCTATCATGGAAGCCCATCTCCGACGATCAGACATGCTACTATATGGATCAGTCACCTCTTATGGCTGCAGCGCAGAATGGACACTTGAGTTGTGCACGATTCCTTTTGGAAAGAGGATTGTTTGATCCTAACGAAGCTGATAACAGAGGACGGACAGCTTTATCCCATGCAGCCGGGAACGGCCACACAGAAACCGTCACTTTGTTGCTGTCAGAAGAGAAATTGCAACCGGATATACCAGACAGTAATGGTTGGACCCCTTTGTCATGGGCGATAGCGAGTAACTCTGTCACAAGTGTGCGTCAACTTCTTGGTGACAATCGCGTGCAGCCAACGATACTGGATCGAAGCAACCGCAACGTGATCTCCTGGGCCGCAGAGGAAGGCCACATCGCCATCTGCAAGGCTCTTTTGAAAGACGGAAGGATAGATGCAAATATTCAAGATACCCGGGGCTGGACACCCTTGATCTACGCAATAGCAAACGGACATACGGAGGTTGTCCAGCTCTTGATTCGCGCTTCAGGGATAGACTTCTCGGTCACTGACAGCGCTGGAAGGAATATCATATCCTGGGCAGCTGAAAGCTCCGATGTCATTCTCGCTACTCTTCTGAAGCGATACCCCGGCGGTGCCGACGTCGCAGACGGCAATGGCTGGACGCCGCTTGCTTGGGCACTAAATACGCCGGGATATCCGAAGAATGTAGCATTGCTTCTTCGGTCGGGGCTTGTGGATGTAAACCACAAAGATCATTCGGGCCGTTCGCCATTAGCTACTGCGGTCTCCTATGGTTATTTTGGGATTACGCAGTTGTTGCTTCGTGCAAAGGGTACTGATGTGAATCTGAAAGATGCCAAGGGCTGGACTGCCCTGTCCTACGCCGCGCTCAATTCAAGCTATGAGATTACTAAATCGCTTTTGGACACACCAGGGGTAAATGTAAATGCTACTGACAATAGAGGTCGTACACCGCTTTCTTTAGCAGCTGGAGTAGGACGGATGGACATATTCCTATTACTTTTAGAGACTGAAGGCGTAGATAGCGAAATAATTGATGAAGAAGGGCATACTGCGTTGTGGTACGCACGACGGTACGAGCAGGGCTTGAGTGGACACGCCTTAGAGCATGTTCTCTCCTAGTCAACATTTCTAATTCGTATATTATCCCGTACATACTAGCGATGCTTAGTTCTGTTATTAGCACTACGCCATCACTTACCATACAGGTTTCTGGTCTCCTCTTTGCTTGTTAATTCAATAAATCTTTAATGTCGGTATATGCGTTTATTAGGTTTTATCTATTATCTATCAAGTAATGTGTACATGGTGTAGACTGTACAGTATAGTTCATCCATTGCCTGGTTGGAGAACTTCTATATCTATCATCTCTATCCCGTGCCCTTCACCAGCAGCTTCTAAGTTTCCTCCTTAAGGGGGAAAACTTCAGATTTCTCCTCGCTCTCATCGCCGCCGTCGCCATCGTTGCCGTCTTCCTACAGTGAACGGCTAGTGAACGGAGCTGTTGGTTAACAGAGTAGAGTTAAGATTAGTAATCCGTATACGAATAAGTCACATAACTGATTGTATAATCAAATGACGTGATCGATTAGTCGGCTGCATGGGGACCGGTGAAATAGAAACTAAGCCAGCTCAAGTTTACTTAAGAAGAATCTTAAGGGGTATCGTGGATCGTGGATTTACTGTATTTTTTTACCATTCGAATCCATATCCATCCACGATTAGCAATTTTCAAATCCACGATAAATCGGAGCTCAAAATTCAGTTCAATCCACAAAATTTTCAGTCCACCAACATCACTGATCTAGTATTCTCACTAAGGTAACACCATCTTCCTCCCCTCCCTCTACCGTCGTCCGCAACCAAGGCGATTCATCGGATGGATCAAGCAGATTAGCGCCGCGCAAAGCGGAAACCGGTAGGATGTGTGTCGTCTCCTGGCCAATGTTTGTGGTTTGAAGTGACTCCTGGATCCCGCGCCTGAGTGTTCCGAATCTATCCTTGGACCACTCAATAGCATCCCTACATACTTATTAGCGAAGAGCTCGCAATTTATATCCGTTCCAAATGGCCGACATCGACCTCTTTGGCTGGTATCGATTGGTGTTGTCGATTGCTTGTACGTCTCTTCGATTGGTACGAACTTATGATCCACGCTGCTGTACGAAGCGGCGCATGTAAAGCGGCGTACCGTCAAGTTCAACTTATCATCAACTCCAAAAGACCTATGGGATAGAACCGTCCGTACGACTGTTGATACTCTATACGAATACGTTGCCTGTAGAGCCGAGCCAAATCCCCTTCCGAGACCAGCAAGCGTCGTGCGAGTACCAACCAAGTAAAGGAAACGGATATCGGGGAACTCACATCTTATTTAGAACCAGCACCAGTTTCTCCACGGGCTTTACCACGCCCCTTAGTAATTCATCGCGCAGTGTATTCAGCGCAACTTTGGTACTCTCCCCTGAAGCAGCAGCATCAATCACCCATATTGCCACATCTGGCGTAGTATCCTCTATACCAACATCAGCAGCACCACCCACTCCAAAGGTTCCCACGGTGACATACCAGTCAACACAAACCTTGTAGATTTTGTTCGGAACGCTTCTTCTATACCATTCTTCCGGAAAAAGGGTACAATTTCTTCGTATCTTTGGATTTGATTTCCTTGTAGTTGTTCTAGTACGTGCATGTCTAGGCCACACTAGCAGATATTAAGTAGGAAACTAAATGCACCGGTAACCTTAGGGTTTGATACCTTGTAGATCAAGCTTCCCATTAAAGTCTTCTTCCCGACGCCATCCCCACCTAAAATTCTTATCGTCTTTGAAGTCATGAATAGTAGGATTCTTTACTCTGTTTGAGGGTGAATTAGCTTGCAAGGTCTGCGTCTCTCAGCGGGTACGGTCAAGGGCTATGAGCAAGGCCAAGGTGAGGTGAGAATCCGGCACTATACCATCTAAAATAAGCTTAGCGGATCACCAAGCGGAGCAAAAAGTGTAGTTCTGTCGATGATTATGAGGATCTTAAGGTAGTACGATGCTTTCTATATTTCTTTTTAAATCTATATCTCTTTTATTAGAATTTACAAAATATGGTTAATCCCCCAGCATACTAGGAGATATCCCACACCTGACTTCCGATGCGTTAACCGATATATTAGGAAGAACGTCGAGTAAGATTTAAGTGTTTTATTAAGTACTTCTTAAACTTCTTTATCCCGTCCCTTTTTATAAACGTATCTGAGCAGGGATATGAGCTACCCGACCGCCATAGATTCAAGGTGAAGCGTGAAAATCTGTAATCAAACGGAAGGGTATCCCCCCGCTAGAGGGTAAGTGTGTAAGGGATACTTTATTTAACTGCCCCTTAAGGGTAGTCAGTCTCCTTCCCTTTTTGGAGGGGGGGTCAATGTAGTAAGGAGGGGTGTCAAAATAACAGTCCCCTATAAATAATAGATAAATAGGTTCAAGATATAAGAAGCAACACAGGTTCCATATCTACGACGATCCAGGATACGCCATCCTCCTCCAAAATTCTTTGCTGGTTGTCCAGATACGTCCTTAGAACTGGATAGTGCAACTGACAGGCTGGAAACTATCTTACTCCTAGAACTTGTTCTTTGCAAAATCATACGGTTATATCCTCTACTAAGCAGTGTACATCTGTTATACCATCACATTCTTCCTCTCTCGGCCGCGACAGTATTACATTATCCAAAACAACAGTCCTCCGTCACGGTCGACTACGCGTTCTTACCGTAGTCCCATTTGCAGTTCCACTGCACAATCTCCGCTCATCATCACAAAACCCCGTTACGATCCGCTCCCATTCGCATCCTTTCAAAGCGGAATCCGCGACCCGCACATGAATAGCACGCAGTGCCCGGCATCCCGAGTATATCTGATCCCTTCTTCCGTATAGACTCTAGCGTAGAGGGAGGGCAGTGTGAGCATAACGAGAAATCTTACGCCAGATCCAGGATAAACGGATACCATGGCATCGGTACAGTATGCAGTAGAAGAACGCCTTGATAACACTTCCCTTAAAATTTTCCAGGAGACAATATTCCGAGCAAGGAATCAACGCAACAACACCAAATCAAAAAAGCCAAAATCCGAAAATGGTCAGCGCTGAATGCCGGATCGATAGGGACAGCACGGAAACATGTGGTGCAACTTCGAAGGACGCATAGGGCTGAAGGACAAAATAAAAACTGTCCGCAATGGTACAAGGATTCCAATCAAAGAATCGACGTAGACGGAAAAGGATATGGTAATATGTGCGAAGCTTTTCCATAGGGCTGTGCCATGCACAAAGATCTCAGCCCTATGGGAGCTGACTCATCGTCATCCGTGCAGCGTGGCGCTAGCAAATCCGCACTTCTCAAGCAGGGAAAGTTGAATTGGTCTGCGGACTAAGAACTAAGGACTTCAAGTTAGAAACGTATCAATGCGCATAAGGGTGGAGAGCAGAAAGACAAAATCGCAGTAATTGAGAGACTTTCTATTCGTCTTCTGGGTATGCAGTTGACATTATTTTTGGAAAGAAAAACCAGTATGAATGGGGGAGGTCACTGAACGCAAAATCTCTTTATACCAATTCAAAGGTTGAGAAATAATTGATTTGCGCCTACGCCTTTTGATCTCGTCAGGCGCTGTGTATCTACAGCCGAATAGAGAGTAAAACCCATCAGGTCCAAGACTACGTAACTACGTGAAATTTAAGAAGGGAGTTAAGCAGTGAAACTGATAAAGACTTTACTCCATGCATGACTTGTGAAAAGATAAGCCACATCATCAATTGCGAGCCGCCACAATATGCTTCTCTAAAGACAAAATATGACAAGAACTCGTTGAGTAGTAGAAGACGGAAAGAAATACAAGTTCCCAAACATGCAGAAATAAATCTAAAACAGCTGAGAAGAGCCAAGCGAGTGACAGCTTCAGGGTATCTGGTCCATGAAACGAAGAACGAAATAAGAAATATTCTAGTAATACAAGTTCGAATACAGAAACTGAAACTTTGACGAAACACGCTTTTGCGAATGCAGAAATGACTTAAACAGAAAGATGAGCACGTGGTCGTGAATCCGACTCCCGGAAAAAAAAATACAAAACAAATCATCATCTTGACATTTTAACAGCAAAAAGAATCAGCTACAGTTAACGAGATCAGAAGAGTATTCAGCTCCTGATCCTCTTCGGAAGCCCTCCTTCTGAGCCTTCCGATGTTTTTCGCTTCCGGTCCGAGTCTTCATCCCTAAAGCTTGGGCCACTTGTAACCACTGGCGTCTGGAATGTAAGTGGACTCGGAAGCACATTGGACTCCCTACCAAAACCCCACTCTGGATAGAAGCTTGAGGGAGAAGGCAGTAAACCGTCAGCTACAAAGCGGCTTGGTAAAGCAGATATTGGCGTTTCCATGTCGCTTCTGCTGCCGTAAGAATTACTGTTGACCGGAGGAGCAGGGCGAGCGAAAGGATTTGGTGGACCGGTGGCACCTGCGCTGAGAAGCGCACTTGCACTTGGAGAAGGAGGAGGAAGGACTACACTCGAAGTATGAGATGTCTCCGTGCTACCTTTTGGTGCCGTGGACACCGAAGCATCCTTTGGAGAGGATCCGGCTGTACTTCCAGCATCAGAATGCTCGCTCGGGATCTCTACCCTGAGGCGAGGTCGTCTAGGATCCATTTGCATGCTGTTGGTTCGGGAAGGTGGAGGAATATTAGGTAAGGAAGAAGTTGATGCTGTTCGTTGTGGTTGTGGAGGTACCTGAGGTAAAACTTGTGCTCTGGGTGGCTGAGGGGACGAACCATTTGTTTGTGGTCGGGCGATACTGGCCACATCAATAGATTGCGATCTTGGACCTGCTTCCAACTTCATCGGAGGACTAGTTTTGGAGGTTTCGTTGCCTATGTTACCCCAGTGTTGAGCTAAAGACCCATCAATCGGAGTGAAGATACTGTGAGACTTCGCAGCTAGTGGCAATGGTTTAGGTTGCGGGAGAGGAGGACTTTGAAATTGGTTATGTTCAGGTTGCGGAGGGGATGGGACGTTTATTGTGGGTTGTTGAGGGCGTTCATGTTGCGGGAAAGCTGGTGGCATAGACTGCCGCCGTTGCTCCTGTAAATAAGCTTGCTGAACCTGTGAATGAGCAGGAGGTGGATATGTGAACCCTAATTGCGGTTGATGCTGCGAATGGGGTTGCTGCTGCTGAGGTGGAGGAGGGGGTGGTCCTGGTGGCTTCACAGACATGTTTGGTGGTCCACCCACCGGAGGACCGTTATAAATTGGAGGATTTGGCATGTACGCAAAGCTATTCTGTTGAGCCGGTTGGGAGGTTGGATGATGTGGAGGGACTGCAAGATTTGAGCTGGACCTCCGAATATGTGTGCGGGACGCAGGACGAGAGATCCCATGAGGTTGCGGGGAAGGATGTCTGTGATGAAATGCAATGCTATTTGGCATGGGAGGAGAAGCGGAGGGTGTATGATGCCGTATA
Source organism: Patellaria atrata CBS 101060 (assembly GCA_010093705.1). Taxonomy (NCBI): domain Eukaryota; kingdom Fungi; phylum Ascomycota; class Dothideomycetes; order Patellariales; family Patellariaceae; genus Patellaria; species Patellaria atrata. The sequence goes on from MU006103.1 coordinate 238,801, forward strand.
TGTTGATACGCCTGGTTTTGTAGAGGATGGTGCAACATCCCGTGCTCTGGTGGAGAGTGAGAATGATGAACTTGATCTTCCATAACCTCATCATCTTCATCGTCATCGTCGCCATCCCGCTTGCCCATGAAGTCCTCTGGGCCCTTGTGCTCGTGCGCGCCTCCATACTATTATTTTAGTTAGCTATCTTCCTCTTGGGTGTAGATATATTGCGCGTGCATACGTATTGATAGCGTCCTATTGTTTCGTTGATGTCGCCAGACGAAAACTCATACAGCTTCTTGTTGTGGCCAAATATGATGACAGCGACATCGACAGAGCATAGAACTGAAAGTTCATGCGCCTTCTTGAATAAACCGCCTTTGCGTTTTAAAAATGTTCTGTTTCATAGAATCGTTGATTAGTAGGATGATCTAATAATTGTCGTGTCTTAGGCGGGTGCTTGCGGCTGCAGCGGTGGCACTTACACTGATCTGTTACGATCATCCTTGATGGCCTTGATCTCAATCTTTCTACGACCCATTGTGTCGAGAATTAACGGCAACGCGCATCAGTTGGCGTGCGCAAGGTAGGGTGATGATATTCGAATGTGGGGAAGGTAATGGTGGATGAAAGTTCAACGGTGTTCAATGAAATCTCTTTATGAAGCGAGAAGAGATGGACGCCTGGAGTGCTTTGTGCACACAAAGAGGCAATGCTCGCGGGATTGAGGAGAGTATATGACTTTTCGAGTGTGTGTACAATATCACGATGTCTATGCGGCTCCACTAATGGCAAGCAGCTCTGTATTCCCAAGCTCGTGAATTGGTCGAGGTGTGGGTTAGACTTGATCTAAATTTAGGAGACAGAAGATCGGAAGATTTGGGTGAGCGAACACGCCTGCTTTTGGGGCCAGCACACGTTGAAAGAAAGCAGAAGTGCAGAAGCATGGCATGGCCCCAGTCTGGGCATCGAAAGAGGGGACATGGGGGGTGTGAGGAGAAAGAAGGCATTGAGCCTTCCTCTTTGGTCCTGTCTCTCCCCCAGTTCCTGCCCTCTGCCTTACGACTGGTCCCCAAATTTCTTAACGCCCTGCCGTGCCCACCATCGAGTCCACCTGTCCATCATCTTTTTCCATCTCTTCCATCTTTTCATTCGCTAATCTGACATTACTGCCGCAAATTATGCTCCTTTTCCGCATGAGCGAAGCCAATCGTAGCCCAACCACGTCTGACCAAATCACCGAAAATGGGTTAGTACTTAGTATAGATGTTCCCAGAATAGCTCATTTTGCGGTATTAGCCTCCTCACCCTTACCCACTTTACCATGTACTCTCGACAACGGCTTTCTTTCTGTCCTCATCATAACACTCCATGCCCTCGTGTACCCCCTCCTGTACCCTTTCCTTGTATCTGTTATTCCCCTCTCGTCACTAATTGTGCCCTGTCAAGACGGCTGTCCTGTGAAGTTGGTTTCCAGGTTGTATTTTAGACCGTTTCCCCTTCCACTGGTCTGCCATATCTGATCTCCCTTGTCCATCTGATGCACACGGTACGCAAATATAGTTGAAGAACGCGTACCCAAATAGTTCGATACATTGTTTGTATACTCATTCTTAGGGAGTTACTGTCAATGAGGTAGCTGTATATTCAAGCTCCCTGTGTTTCTTCTTAGGACCGCCTTGTGAGTGAGTTTTGTAAAAAAAAAAAAAAAAAGGGACTTCGTGGTACCTAGAGCCATATCTTGAAACTCCCGAGCGAGATATATCAGTATCGAATATACGGATTAGATGGTCTATCTCGCTTCTTGGTTCGATACTTCAAAACTTAGTTCAAGCTCTTGACGTCTACCGTAGTTTTACAAGGCTGAAGATTAACAGTCCCTGTTCATATCAGTCGTTCAACGCGCAGCCTTTTTTTGATAATGGTTAGACAAACGACAGCGGGCGTCAGAATATACATAGCCTAGGCTTTCTTTACTCGCGCTATTTTCTGTAGATGTTTATTCTTTACTACAGATCTCGCATCTTGTGCAACCCTCGGATGCAACACCAAAATCACAGCATATGCCTGACGTACGATGTTGTAATGTGTCTACTGTGCTGTACCGTCACAAGTAAGGTACTGTACAGTTCTATCATTATTTGCTGGCCGCCGGTAATATGACTGTGTACGCTTTACCTGTAGACATGCAGGTATCCTACATGGTCTCTTACGTCACTTGTACAGTGTCATAACGGCTCAGCACGATTTAATAGACTTGAAGTATGAAAAACTATTGTATCTTTTAGAAAAAGAGTACATACCTCAAAGACGGTCACTGGTAAGGAGCTCCCCATGTTCGAAGCTCGTCTACATCTCGCCTCGTGCGTAGCTCGTGCGCATGTTCTGCAGATGCGGGCAGTTCCCAGGAACAAAGTAAGAAACATTCTGCAAATAAGATGCATCGAAGAATTTGTTTCAAGTGTCCAAACCAGTAATCTGCAACTAGCAGATTATGCAAGACTATCGGAGTGTAGAGTTCGCAGTGCAGTTCAAGTGGAGGGAATCCTTTCGCCAAAGCTTGTGGCTTGGGCGGGTCACCGTGGGCCGAGCGCTTAAGCGCTCACGTTCCGCAAACCTTGCTGACGATCTTTCTAACAATAGTTTCTGGAACCTTAGGTTGTGGATGATCTTCAGGATCCAGAGGTCACTTTTCCATCTGTCTTCAGAATACTTCCCTTTCATCTGAGGATAACCGCTCTAGACTTCGACTCTTTGTCATGAACTAGCGGGTAAGAAAGCCGTTCCAACTTATCCCGTTTCATAATCACCGCAGCCCTATGTGTTCCTGAAAGCCAAAGACAGGGACGTTCATGAAACAATTTTCTGATAGGTCGTATGTTTCATTAAACAAATTTGACCTGGTAGAAACACCATTTTTGACATGCAGGGCTATTTAGAGACAAATATCTGGCGTTTTTGTGGAATTTAGTACAATGATTTGATTTTCTAAAAGTATGTTGCTCCTATTTCTAACAATGATTTCCGGTATATGCAAGATCTAGGAGGTTATTCAAGTTTTCTGGGCGTCATGACCCCAGTTTTTCAGACTCTTGTAAGATCGGCTATCTGTATTCTTCTTCGCGGTTTCTTCCTGGGCAAGATGTCGTTTGCAATAGGCCACGACCCTTCGCATATGATCTATATCGTCTTGATCATATTGATCAGGGTCTTTCTTCGGGTTCTTCTCGAGGATCTGGATGATCTTTCGCCCACTAAAATGGAAACATCAACATAAACTTAGCTTCATGAAATGAAGGGACTGTTGTTACCTTTCATGACCAATGGTCTCGCCGCTTCCATCGTCTTTAGCCCTACAAATAATTAGTAAAACCTCTACAGAGCAGCGAAGATTAAAAAGCAAACCATCCAGAACCTGCAGACTCTTCTTTACTAAGCCACTCCTTCAGCTCTTCAGAATTCATATTAACAAGCTCATTAAACTCTCTGTTGAAATGTGTGAGTATAATGGAAGCAGGTCGCATAACTGACTTACTCAATCACAGTCTCCCTATCTTTGACCATTTTGCCCACCGACGTGTCCAAGTTATGACTTTTTACGACAAGAAGATGCTCTTATAACGAAAATTATGACTGGTGTTGAGAAAGAATTTGTGTATGAAGACCGTAGCGCATAACAAGCAAGATGTATTACATCATGAGTCCGGATTTGGATAGTCATCACGTGAAAAGAAATTTAGACGAATAAATGAATTGATTTTATAGATAGGAATAGAAAGTAGGTAGCTCGATATGTTTAGATTATAAAAGTTGATTTCGAGGTTCTAGCCAAATAACTGAGAGAATACTGTGATTCAAGAGGCTAAGGCTAGCTTCTGTATTGAATGGATGAACAGAAAGCATTTTAAGACTGATAGAAACTTACCTAGAGTGAAACCTCTGTCCTGTGCAAGCTCTTAGTATGTATTGTATCAATTAGTAAGTTTGCAGGAATGACCTTGATGATCAGGTAAGTTACAGCGTGGTGAGAAGCGATGTTCCAGCTTTGACGAATGCCACTCAATACAGACCGACTCCGAGTTTGATAATATCTGTGATTATTCACCACAATAGGACGTATTGGTCTAAGTACGTATATCTCAAACAAAACACCGCCATTACCTGAGATGATAGTTTCTAGTTGTGCGAATAGTTGCTGTGGTCTCATTCGAGGCGCAAATCTATCGCCAGTTACAGATCTGGAATAAAACTAGTTCGGGAGACGACAATTTAGATTTACTCGACTTAAGCTGTTATTTTACGCCCGATCAGGTCATAGACGTTAGTGGTTCTAGAGAGGACGCGAGAGATATATGGCGTGATGCCGGAATAAAAAGAAAAGAAAATAAGAATTAATCGGATGATTTATCTTTTAAAATGGCACTTTGTGTACTCTTGAGGTGGAATACAAACATACGTCTGCTGTAGAACTACTGTACTCGTGGTGGTTTGGTACTCTGCGACACGCGAGCGCATCTCCACACTGTACTTGACTGGGCGAAGGTGGTTCCTTGTGTAACAAGCACATTCAACGTTCATACCCAAGTAATAAGTATTCTCAAGAACTAAGGTCGATGTCTTTTGCTAGAGGTGACGAGCTGGGTAATACACCTCAGGCTAGAGGGAATTGTCTGGAAAAGTAACTTTCTTCGATTACGGGTGCAGGTAGAGGTGCGAGTATCTCTTTTCTGGATACGACGCATATACCTTATGCCGTATCTTATTCGCTGTCCCGCAAATGTGGAAAGTTTCTTACGAGTATTTCCTTTCCTGGAGGAGAGCCGATACCTGAAGAGCCGGTTGTAATGAGCTCCCTCATAGTAAGCAAGGAATGAGGAGAGCAGCCATTCGATGACCCTCAATGGTCCACGACGCGGGTATATGATGATCATAATATTATTGGCGTAGCGAGTGGTTGTTGTGAACTCGTGTGTTGTCTTTGCGTAGTGTTGAAAGGTGCGGAAGGTTAGGTTCAAGGGGTAATGCCGTGAGCTTGGCATGTTTGGTATGTTTGGCTGGATCTATGAGTTGGCAAAAGCTAGCGATGTCAATTCCTTTGATTGGACCCTTGAACCAATAATCGAAGCTTGACTCCTGGTAGCTCTGCCTGAGAACCCCTGAACAAGTCAAAAAGGTCCCGAGCGGGAAAGGGCGACCGTACTATCCATGCGCTGCTTGGGCAGGTGCGAGCCACAGGTGACCGGGAGTCTTTCCATTTGCTTGGAGTTGCTTCATCACCCTGAATCTCTTTCTCATTTCATAAAACCCCCAAAAGTACATGTAACCTGACATCGAACTATCCCACCTTCACGACAACCTCAAAACCACCCTGGGGATCTTTCATCCTCTTCAGTTTTGGAATTGAGGAACATCTCTTATCGATACACGTTCAATTCTCCACAATCAAAGCTTCTCTCGCTTGCTGTACCGCTTGTGCAGCCAACTTTCTGCAGACGCGACTTTCTGCCGATCCCTGCATCACAGTTCGCCCCTAAAAATTTGGCCTGGCGCGCTCAATTATATCACTGACAACTCCACCCACATACTTAACTATTGCGCTCCTCTACTGATCTGTCAATTCGACCTACATGCATTCCCCTAATCTGATCCGCGTATAAGCTTTCCGTACAGCAGTTGAAACCAGCTTACTCGAGCTGGATCGGGCCTTCAACGATAATCGCGCCCCTCCTCGACCCCGGACATCGAGATGCCATTCTTTTCAAAGGTTTTCAAGGGTAAAGATGGAGCTTCATCCAAATCTCGCAAGCTTGCGGATCAGCACAATGGCCAGATAGATGTCGCGCCAAAACCTCGGTGGGAAGAATCATGGACCCGCAAACAGGTCTCATGTGAAGAAGTGCAAGAGTTGATCCATGTGTGTACCCAGGAGTTGAAATCTAGAGGTACGATATACATGTTCCCATACCAAAGTAGATTATAACTAATTTGGCTGAACAAAAAGCGTTGGACACGCCACTTCTCCTCCTGCCTTTTCGACCGGAGTCTGATCCTTCTGGGGCCAAATCACTCATTCGAAACTTATTCAAGTCCCAGTATGAAGGAACGCCGCAATTTACTGGAACAAGTCTTCAGCAAGAGCTCTTACTTACGGAACCAATGGTAGGCTGCGAAATGGTATTTGAAACAGAACTCCATCTGACTGTTATAGGTCCTCTGTAGTGTAATGAAATGGTGCTGGAGCAGACTTCCTGGTGGGGTCGTGACATGGGAAGCTTATGAGCTCTTCAAAATTGGCGAGCAAGGTAAGACATGATAGTACCAGTCCATACGAAAGCATTATTTAATCCCATTTTACAAACAGATTCAAATATGGCCAGACACGCATTCGACACGTTCATACCGCTCAGTGTGGAATCTGATGCTCGGAAGCAGATCATATTTGACTTCTTCGATCTCTTAGCAGCAATTGCCGCTAGAGGTAGAACTAACGGCCTGGGAGGACGAAAGTTGTCACGTATGGCTGGATGGTGGGCCTTTGAACATTCCGATAACGGCAAAGGCTTCGAAGGGGGTTACAGATCCTGGCAAAGGTACGTTTTGAGGGCTCACTATCTACTTTGCAGTTACTCATCAATCGATCCTAGTGCTGCCGATGCGTCGAGCCATTTGTTCTTCGCTTACCTACGATCTTTGTCCCCTGATTCCGTAGGCGGAATAAGTGGCATTTCCACATTACCCCGATCACTCCAAGCTCTACTATCGCAGACGGAGTATCCTCCAGAGCCTCCAACCCTAATGCAGCATTCCACAACTAAAGTTGTTATGATCGTCGACTCTGTTTCTCCGACTCCCTTTGCACTCTTGCGACGAGCGAAACATTTCGAATATCGAGACGATGATGAAGCGTTGCAAGAGTTCTCCTCCTACGACGATCCAATCTCAGCATTGACAGACGAATGCCGCCGGGTTCTAAGGGCTATTTCAACAACAAATCAATCCATGCAAGGGCTCCCAGATGCTTCTTGGTCCCAGTTCGCAGACTTGGGCTTCTCTGGTTTCGGAGACACCGTGGCATCGACATCTAATGGCAGAGCTGATTTTTCCCAAGGCCTTCGTTCGACTCCCCGATCAAGGACTACTGATCTTGGAAGACCAACGACGCCTTCATGGGCCGATTTCCTCTCATCTGGCTTCACTGATGATCGCCCAAATGCAGGTGGTGCGCCCTTACTTCTTCCTCCAGACAAAATTTTACCTCCTATTGGAGAAGCACGTGTTCAAAGTTCTCAGTCACATATGAGAAATGGTGCCCAAGACAATGAATTGGGACCTGGTGAGCTTGCCAGTATCACACAGCTCGACCTTGACGATACATTCTGGTGGGTCTGGATGACTAGCCTAGCTAGCGAAGAGCCAACTGAAAGGAAAGCAGTCTTTGGCCGATGTGCTCTTATTGAAACGAACATTTCAGGTGCGCGCTGGTTGGTAATGGAGGAGCAAGTGAAGGGCGCCACAGATGGCCCAGAAGAAGGTGCATACATTGCAGAGAAGAAAGGGAGGTTCAGCTTTACACGACGGGGCCGCCTCGGACGACGGAAATCGACTGGAAAGAAGGTAACTAAGGTCGAAGAGCCTTACAACAGAAGCAAGACGAATACCCCGATGAGCAAAACAAGCATCGGTCCAGATCAGCACGCTCGCATACAAGCCGCTGCCGCGCAACTCGCTCTCAACCAAAAGACGCAAGAAAGTAATGACACCCCACAAAGACGCGGAAGGTTTGACGATGCCACTTCCGTCAAGACTAACAGTGTATTGACCCTCCAGCCTCATCTTATCAACGCTGCAACCCCAGCCATGCAATGGGCCAAGGAGTTTGATAAAGACGCAATTCGTGCCCAGTATCTATCGGATCCACAAGCTGGTAAGGGTATGAACAGTCCAAGCTTGAACAATCTTACCGCTGGAGCCAATGGTACCTCAGCTCCCTCACCTAGACTACCGATGAATCTCTCAACCCGAGACCTGCCAGCTCTTCCAAAGGATATGGAGCTAGAGGCACCTACAGCTAGTGTTAGCTCTCCACCTCCAGCTCCGCTACCTAGCACACCAACCATCACTGCATCATCTAAGGTTGCAGAGACCATCGAAGCTGCTCGTGTCCCTCTCCCAGCTACAACGCCCTTAGATGAGAAACCAATAACTCACGATTCAGAACGGGATATCCACCCCGCATATCGACAAAAGACTGAAGAAAGGCCACCGCTTGTACCTACAGAGACAAATTATGCGAAGGATGCAGCCAGAGCAGCATGGGAGTCGAGACCAATTGAGCCAGAGTCTCCTCATCAGAAGAAGAGCCCTCCTAATAAATTGAAAAAGACATCTGGCGGAGGTGCAAGTGGAGGGTTCAAGAAGTTTTTCGGAATGAAGAAGCAAGAACCTGCAGGCCGCTCTTCGACACCTCAACCAACAGAGCAAGTTGCCACCGTAAAGGCTCCCCAACAAACAATCGGCAGACGGATGTCGTTATTGAGAAAGAAGCCATCACCTGCTCCTTCCCCTATCGAAGATGAAGTTTTGGAACCTCCAACTATGCCAGTTGTGCAAGCTGAACGGAGTTTGCAATCATCCCAGCCAAGCCCAGACATGTCAGCTGTATCATTACAACGGGAAGACCCGAGGTCTGCTCTCTCACGCGTCGACACAGATGAGCAACGGGAAGCTGATCACGCATTCTCACGCTTTGATCAAGGTCCGCTTGATGACGTTCCTGCATTCGTTCCAGACGATAGTGACAGCTCAAGACCCCCAACTCCTCATCAAAAATACGATGTTTCTGCTCCTACTGAGCCTGAGACTCCTGGGCCTGTCCACCATCTTCGGGTTGAACAACACCCAGCGGATGATGTCTCCGAGGTATCCGTTGACTTAAGCCGTCAAATATCACCCCAAGACCGATGGGCACAGATTCGTAAGAATGCTGCTGAACGAGCTGCAAGAGTTAGCGAGGAACAATCTCGCAGAAGCCAGAGTCAAAGCGCGAGGACGGATGATGGTGAAACTAGTGGTGAGGAGACTATCGAGTCTCGTGTTGCTCGCATCAAAGCACGCGTAGCAGAGCTTACCGGCAACATGGATCCTCAAGGGAATATTCCACCCTCAGCGAGACGATGAAGTGTTAACTTAGTGTAAGAACAATCTTCTATATTGAAATCATTATCTAACGACATTTCCAGGACGGAAGAATCATCCCAAATCCTTTCATTGTATTTCCTTCGGGTGCAGCTCCTTGAAGGTCGAAACCTAGAAACCTGGAGAGCTTCATCATTTCCCCCCTTAAATAAACAAATACCCAACTTCTTGTTTGCAGCGTTCTAGCATATTTCACTTTCCCCAAATGTCGTAATAATTCATGTCCATTGTCTCTTCAAAGTGGCACTCGCTACACATAAATTCTCTTTGATTACCACCGTCTTCCCCGATTTTAAGATACTAGGTTTCCGGATATCAAATTGTTCCTATCCATTTGGGGTTTGGCTTTTCTCACGGGTATATAAGGGTTCGACGAGGTGATGGCCAGGGTGGCCTGAGCTTCAGTCGTTAATTTTGTGTTACACGATAAGTAGGTAATGACAGCAAATACAAAGTGCAGCTGGCGAGAAATTCGTTGATTTCAGGGTTATGTTCGTTTATCTAGTGATGTCCGTTCAAATATCACACGCCCCCTTAACCTGGTCACTTATCTCCTAAGAAGTAAACAATAATTTCTTCCCACACACACTTCCGTGAACCCTCATTTTAGCATGGCACACATCAAGCCGCACGCAATATTCATTTTATCTACATAAACCACGACTCTTACTCATCAGTCTCACATACATTCCCCCACTAATCCCCAGCTAATTCTCAATGGTCCTACCACTGTAAGCGTATATGAACTCGTATACCTATTTAGAGAAAGGGACGGTGATATTCAGCAACATCTCATAATAAGTCCTTACTGGAAACTTTGAAGAATCGGCGGGTAAGGGGCCGTGATGAGGAAAGCTGGGCGGAGGTCATGGGGTTTTGAGGTCTGTATGGATAGAGCTTGGAGGGGAGAAGTTGGGGTGAAGGGCTAGAGGTTGGAGGGGGTGAAGGCAGAGAGGTCTGGAAGGAGCGTCGCTGGGAGTCAAAGTTAGAGTGATGAGGAAGGGGAAGGGGAAGGGTGGAGATAGGGGTGAGGGCTCTAGTGAAGGATTCGTGGGTTCGAGAGGGGGGGAAAGTTCATTGGGTCTGCGCGTTCGTATATGCGGATTCCATGAGAAAGGTTTAAAGCGACCACGTACCGTAGTTTGATTTCGATTAGATTCTCTCTTCACATCTTAAAACCTCATGGTCTAATATTGCACTCGCCGTGTTTGATTTGTATTTACTTAGCGCGTACTGTGAAGTTATAAACAGTTAATCAATGATATGAGCCCTCAAGCTCCAATGTCATATAACAATTTTACAGCCATCTCAACCCAGTCATCAACGTAGAAGGAACCCAATATTTTGCAAAATAAAGGAAAGAAACACTCCACAGGTAATTGTCCATCTCAGATACTTACGACGCCCAGCATCCTCAACTCACCCCTCCTCACCCTCCTCACGAAACCCCCAACGCCTTCTTAGCCCTAACCCAGTACCCATCCCTCAGCGCCCTATCCGCACCGGCCCCAACGCACACGTAATCCCTCAGATACGCATCCCACCCCTCCATACTCCCCTCCTGCAACCCGGTTCTGATCCCCCCCCCCCCCCCCCCCCCCCCCCCCCCCCCCCCCCGGGACACTTCCTCCTTACAAACCACATCGCACTAGCAAAGCTCTCATCGTCGCCCAATACCAACTCCAACACCTTCGCGGGCCCCACCGCCCTCGCGGCATCCACTTTCGCGGCGTGCAGCTCCGTCGCGTACTCGAGGTTGGACGCCGCCGATTGCATGTTCCGCGTGCCCTGCCCCGGTATTCCGGGGAACTGGTTGGTGTTGAAGGCGAAGTCGCCGCTTTCGAACGCCATCAGCGCGATGTAGGCGGCTTGTTCGGCTGGGAAAGTGATAGCGTAGGTGGCAAAGCCGTGGATGAGGGGAAGCACGGCTTGGGCTGCGGTGCGGCATTCGGCTGGGATTTGGGCGGTGGTGCAGGAGGCGAAGGATGGGGCGATGGAGAGGAGGGCCGCGATTTGGGCGCGGGTTGGTGGTCGGTCGCGGCGGGGGTGGGCAGTTGTGGGTGCTGTGAGCATGAGAAAGAGGGTTGGTGGGATTGTGAGGATGTGGGGGAGGTTTTTTTTGACTTTGTTCTTGGAAGATGGGGAAGAGAGATATGACTGAGGATTTGAGATATTGCTAATGTTGGATTAGGAACTGAGAAGGAAGAGAAGGAGAAGATATAGCATGGTTCGGGTGAGTTGTCAAAATCAGGGGATTGGTATATATTCTATCTATCGCATACGACTGAGACAATGAAACAATGACATAACGAAACGTAGATCCTTCTTCGAAGGTTGTCATGGTCACCTCACTGGTCGTTCTTTCACGGCATAGAGAGCTCAGGAGCTACGTAGCCTAGTAAAGAATATGTGTAGAGAGAACAATTGTTTCATTTGATACCAAGTGCTCCCTTTCCTATATGTGTTACCTGAATCATTTTAAACCATGTGTCCGGTGATAAGAGGAGGAAGGGGTCGAAGGAGTCGATATTTCTTGAACGATCACGTGAGTGTCAAGCTCACACTCTGATTAGTCAAGGGAACCGCCAGTGCTAGTCAAGTTGAAACATATCAACTTGCGAGCTTGACCTCTTGTTCTGTGAAAATAATTATTTCAGCTTGTCTTCGACATAGTATCTCAAACCTGTGCCGGTATCCCTACATTCACTCACTGTCAGGAGTCCTATATAGCGGAAATTAAGTTGATTTTGCATCATATACGGTCCAAAAGCGTGATCGGAACAAGAGTCCCTCGAACACAGTAGGTACTCTCTCTGTACGCTTGCCGTACCGGAATTGCGTACCGTTGAATCTTGACTCCGCGTGATTTTGTACAGTTCGTACTGCGTGAGTCAGATCCTCTTACTTTGGAAATGGATGACAATACGAACCGCGGCGATGAAGGGGAATGCGATGGATATATTCGGAGACGGAGCCTGCTGGACAGCAGACTACCAAAGCGTGGGACTGAAATGAGCGAGGAACAGGTCTCGTAATGTTTACGGGGAGGATATGAGGAGATAGTTATTACTTTCTCATAAGGGATATTACACGTGATCACGCGAGGTCGCGTATTGGGTGTACAGTACAAAGAATATATAGCTCTGGACTAAAGGGGTCCAGGGTATAAATCACTAGTACTCAAAGTTGAGAAAAATCTTTATGCGCTATATTTATTATTTTACTACTATTGAAACGACATCCAGAAATTACGATTCCTTATCCCTTATCCCTTATGCCTCACATGTACCATCTCCACATCTCTGCTCCTCGTCCTCATCCCGTCCCTCCTACTAAACTTCCCCTCCATCCCCCACCTCCTCTCCGTCAACCAGACCCTCGCCCAAATCACATATCTCACGATCACAAACACAATACACGTGCCCACCAGTATCCCAATACAATACGCCGCCACAATACCCCTACTATGTATCCTATCGTCCAAGAAGTCGTACACGTAGAAGCCGTCGAGATGGTACGTGAGATACGCGAGCCCGAGGTAAGCAGCCAGGATGAGGATAATGGGAACGAGGTGCAGCCACGGATGCGGCGGAGTCCGCGGGAGAATAATTTCGACGAGCGCGTAGAGGGAGTTGAGACCGTGCATAGAGATATTACGGTAGGCGTCTGTGGTAGAGGTGAAGGAGCCTTCGAACAAAAGGGCGAAGAAGACAACTGGTTACGCGACATCAGCTACATATCCACTATAACGTGTATTCCCCCCACGATTTCCGATTGCCCGTATCCGCGGGAAAGGGGGGAAGGTATAACACTCACTCGTGACCAGGAAGGGAAACACAGTGATAGTACTATAGAAGACGCCATGCAACCACCCCAACACCCTTCCCCACCCCTCCAACCACGCACGTCCCCTTATCGCATAGCTGAGAGAGTGCAGCGCCGCGAATAGGTAGTAGAACGCTAGACCCCAGTATGTGAGGTCGGTGAAGTAGCTGAAGCTGTGCTCGGCGCTTTCGCAGAGGGAGTGCGTGCAGTCCCAGCCGAAGGTGAAGAAGAGCGTCGCGAAGGCGAAGAGGGAGAACAGGAGACGGAGACAGCCGAAGAAGAACGGAGAGAGAAGCCAGGAGGTTGCGTAGCGGGTTGCATCGAAGGGTTCGGGGGCTGCGCGGGAACGTCTGAAGATGGCCATGGTGGAGTGGAGAGCGTAGATGTGAGAATATGTTTCGAGATTACTACGTAGGATTCATGGAGATGAAAAGGATTCATATGAAGTAAAGACTGACGCTTATATATTTTCAGCTGTTTTAAGGCTGATGGGGCTTTGTCCCCATTATTCTTGGACTCTTGGTGGAATGCGTGGCTGTGGGAACCAAGAATTGAGGTTTGGCTAGTTCATTTTCTCTAGGCGTGATTTGACCCAACCACACTCCTCTTATTATTTATTCCTCTAGTTAGCTGTATATCATGGATGTACCTACAATACTGAGCTCCTTCAAGTATATCGCTGCGACCTTTGTTTCAACGAATGAGGAGAGAAAACGTCGTGAAATACGGTCGTGTTGGTGTCGTAGTAGCTGTTTTTTGAGGCCACTTCCTGTTATCCGATCCACTTAGCTACTGGTTAAGTCAAGTGGGGTATCAAGAACTGTTCGGAGCATTCACTTGTTACAAGATTAGATATTTACATGAGAGGAGATGTATCCCAGGTAGTGAATTCTATGGACCTCTGATATGTAAGTGTTAGAACCAATTGGTAGTTAACCAGGTATGTTATAAGAGATGTGTATTGATACTTGTATGTACCCTGTATCCCTAAACAATGAATATCTTCCCCCAAATACTAGAATATCCTTTATATCGAAATGGCCCTAGGACCTTCATAATCTTATACACCATCTTCTCCATTATGAAAGCTACGGTGAATAAGTGATTCCCCAGAACTCAGTAGCTTCATCGATAACAAGCAAGGTCGTCTTTCCAGGGGACACAAGTGGATTTTCCATAAACTTGGATTTAGCAACATCCCACATTGCCTTTCCATGGCCAAGAGCAACGGCGAGGAGAGGGGAATTCGCCCACTCAGTCTTCCGCTGCGAATTCCTTTCCACATCCGCCCATATCTTCGTTAAAAGATCGTCCGGTTTGGGTACATTTAGATATCGATTGAGGCATTTCAACTCGAGGAGAATGGTCTGGTCGAGTGCGGTGTCGTTCGGGTTAATGAGCAAGTCCACATGCCAGCTATTGTCCTTGTAAACAGGCTGTTCACGGATTGCTAAAACGCCGGGTACGTCATCGCTGTTGATGTAGAGTGCCAATTCGACTTGTGCCCATTTCTCCCATCCTCCATTGAGTCCTTGGACTTTCTCGATGTGGGCGAGGTTTCCGTTTTTCTTTGCCCAGTCTTTGATCCAACCAATGACTTTTTCACGCGTAACAGTCTCGACCTCCATTTTACAAAATATAACAGCTGACAGAAATGGTTGAGTGAAGAGGAGTAAACAATGTGCGGTGCGAGTGGTGGATTATGAATTTCTCAGAAGATAAATTGAGGGACCCATTTTGAAGAAATCCAAATGAAATGAAACGCACTTGGTATTTATATTATACAACCTAGCAAGTTCTTCGCAGCCTACAGTCCAGAAAGCATTCCAGCACGCCTCGATTTTTTGAGGCTGGCTGAAGTTCTTCTGTAGAACCATAGAATAAAGTCCATGACAATTGACTTTATGCAGTATCGTTAACGGGTACTGGAAATAAAGATAGTAGAAAACAGGTTGCACGCGCTTAGCGACTCAAGAGGCTGGCTTAAACTTGCTAGAAAGGCATCCTATAAATACAATGGATCAATTTAGGCATTTAGCGGAGCACAAATCATTTCTTGGTACAATTAAGAGACGAAAAGGTGCCCTATAGGATAGAAAGGTGGACATACTCCATAGAAACATACTATTTTCAATATCTACCTCAAGATTCAGACACCCCGAGGACCTGCAAAGTTTCTAGAAAACCACACTGCATGAATTAGCGATTGACTGAGAGCAAAGAGTGTCCTATATTTAGCCCATGGGTGGATGATAAAAAAGGATTCTCTAAATGTACTCGAGTTCCAGGCTGGCTGAAGCATGCAGAGATGCTTGACAAGCACACCGCATAGAGTGGCTGGAAGTATGGGATTCATTGTGGCGTCTGATGAAGCGAAAAGAAAGGTCATTTTACTACCTTTGGAACGAGGAGCTCTGAAGAATCAAAGGTAAAGGAAAAAGAGGAACCTCTTCTCATGGTAATTCTAATGCTAGAATCATAACGTGTAGAGCCTAAAAAGTCCCCAGCTAGCCTCAATCCGCTCAGTACAGTTGGAATATGCATTTCTTACACCAATGAGAACAAGAACGTTCTATGATAGAATGGAAAAGAGATGTACTGTATGTACATCAACGCAGATCATAGATACGTACTTGGACGTTCAGGCCAGCTGAGATCTGCAGGAACTCCAGCGCACGTACGAGTACTGCATAGAGTGATTAGAACCATTGTGCTGCTTGATGAAGCTGCAACAACGGGTGCTATTAGCATGCTTGGATGAACCGCATTTTCTGAGAGAAGCCATCCATAGTTGTTGCAATTGTAAAGGATATGTGCCTTGGAAGACACGCACTGCAGTGGAGAGGTTTAGATTGCCAAGCCCTCACAACCTCCCCCTTCCCCCACTAGCCCCTCTCCTCAACTGGATATATAAACCTCCTCCCCTCATACTTACCTTCTCAGCGTCGCTCGTGCTCAAGAATCCGCGCACCTGGAGCCTCGTCCCGCATCGCACAGCCCGGCGATCGAACCTCCTATGTTCTCCTCCGGGGGCACAGCTGGGAGAATTTCTGCTTTTTCATTGATCTCCTCGCTGTTGTGGGCTGGAGGGTTGAGGAAATATGGATATGGATGTCAAGGTGTTGTGAGGTGGATGCGGAGCAGTGGTTTCGATAGGGTTGTGATGCCGCTTACGGTAGGTCAGAGACGTTTCCATTTTTCTTCGGTCAGGTGAATGAGTTAGGGCTAGATAGAACGCTGAGTTATCAAGGATCGTCGAGCACGACTTCTGGTAGATGACCTCTAGCGGACTAGTTTTAATGGAAGAAACTATAGGTACTTTCTCCGATCCCACAAAAAAAAAAAATTAGCTCAGATGAACCCCAAAGCGTGATACAAGAACTTATCCAGCACACGTCAAGCCACAGATCCCCCGTCGAAAAGACATATAATAATAAACAACGATTATAATCCGTTACGCTATCAAGCAAAGCCCCGACGCCCGCAAGTCTCAACCGAACGTACCATGCAAACCGCGTACCCGAATATCTCATCCCTAAACGCTACCACGCAGCCACGGATACAAGTTAAAGTTGCGAGCGCACTCTACTGGACAAAAACATTCATCGAACACCTTACCCAACTACAAACAAACCTCAACCCTCGTCCCCCAATCCACCGCATGAACGCGCCCCAACTCCCCCTTTCCCATTTGTGAGAAGAAAGCATGGAGGTACATTGGACCGGGGATTCGTCGATAGGTTCCCGAGCGGTATTGCGACGGGGATCTGTGCGGTGAGGGTTTTCTTTGGCTGTGCGTGTTTGGGTTGTCCCCTTTAAGGCGGTTCGGCTAACCTACATACTAAGGTAAGTGAGTGTGTACCGTACCGTACCGTACCGTACCGTACCGGGCTGTACGTTAGAAACCTGTATGGTCGATATGGTCGGTATGGTCTGGGTCCTGGGAGTATCAAGGTCAATAGGACGGCGGTACGGTGTGGTATGGTACTGTACCGTATGGAGAAGCTGGGAGATGTTTTGGGAAAGTTTTGGGAGACGTTCTGGGGAGATATATTGGGAAGATATCCATCAATCCCAACACGTCAGACAATACCGGGTGTGCAATATCAATATCAACATCAACCTAACAACTTAAATGTAAAAGCCAGATATATAAAAAAGCGACATCGCTTTTCTCTCGCATATAAAATAAACGTCCACATAAGGTTGATATAAACCTCCCTTCCCATCCCTTCCCAACCGGCCGTTATATAACGATACTGTGCAAAAATATATGACGCAGAAGGTGGCCAAGAGATGATACAAAAGTGCCAAAATTGCAAACGAAAACTGCCCCAACTCGCGTAACTCAAAATGCGAAAGAAAAAAAAAAAGAGAGCCAGATTACCGCCAAACACCATGCTATGCCCCTCCTTCCCTATCGATATCTAAGAACAAGGAAAGAAATAAGACGGGAGGAGAAAAAAGGGGGATATACACGAAGGTCCAAGATGGGGTAAGAATAAGTAACATGTGCAGTACAGTTCAATCCACAATGACCTGGCTTTTCAAATAACCCTTCAACCCGTCCACTCCTTCAAACCACCAGCTCACCCAGCAACCCGAGTCCACTCCTAGCCCTCTGATAATAATTCCGGGACACCCTCGGATCGTCATCCAAGTCCATATCATCGACCCAATCATGGCGCCTCTGCAAACTCTCATCGTACCAGGGTGCCCCGTATCTCTCCCCGCCCGTTCTCCTCTCGAACCCCATCAAGCCTCCAAGCCGAGCATCGCTGTTGCTCACCACGAACTCGCCCCCATCACCCGTCCAACAGGCTCCACCTATGGGCCCGAAAAAGTCTACCGTCTGCTTCTTGGTGAAGCCCACCGCATCGATCACGTGCACGAAGTCATCCGCTTCTGCGGCGAGTAGGAGACGCTTCCCGCTGCCGACGGGGGAGAAGGAGAGGGAGCGCGGACAGGCCATTTCGGAGGATATGACTGCGACGGGACGGGCCCACCAGCGTGCGTCGTGGATTGCGATGCGGCAGTCCTGCGCGCCGGTTGCGATGTGGATGCCGTCGTCTGCCCAGGCGCAGGCGAAGACGTGGTCGGTGTGCGCGAGTAGACTTTCGAACGGCTTCCCGGTCTGCGCGTTGGTGATTAGCGTCTCCAAAAAATCACCGACCACAATGCGCATCTGGCCGTTCGGGGACGTGGCGGCGCAGTTGATGGCGGCTGGGTACGTGAAGTCGCCTGTGAAGCTGTTCGTCGTGAGGTCCAGCAGTCTCAGATGTTGGTCGTTATTGCAGAAGGCTGCTTGACGCTGGCCGTTGGTTCTGCTGTTGAAGGCGTGGACGTGGTTTGTGATGCCGTTGGTCTCTTGCGTGACAGCTCCTATAGTTGGGGGTTCGTCGTAGTCAGACTTGAGGCTTTTCACGACGTATTCTCCGAAAAAGCTGCCGCCTATCAGAGCTTCCTCTGTCGCTGTTAAGGTGGTGGTGACGAAACCGCCAGAATTGTCCCAGCTGTCTGTTGAAGTTTTCGTCAAGTCAATTGCACATTCGTTTACCTGATCTGATAGATCTGTGTGCATAATCTTATATTTGTTAGCGTAGTATATGTCGTTTCTCGAGGTTGCAGCTATCAAGTTGCGCAGTTGAAAATGCGTAATGTACGCGCGATGTTCATTGTTAACTCTGGTGAAACGGAAATAGTCATCACAATTCGTAGTTTTCGTGGCGTTCTGGTTTCTGTTAACACAACTTTTCCATTTTGAAGAAGAATCGGGTTTGGGAAGCCTACATGTATAGGTTCAAACTGGCAGTATAGTTGAGAACGTACTGATCTAGCTTTAGATCTGGTGGTTTCAAGTTTGCGCCAATCAATCCCTTGAACATCTTGCCCATTTTCGAGGTCCGATTTCCTGTAAGTCCGTGGCCGTTTGGTTTCTGATACTATTCGACTGGCTTCACGTCCGATATGATGTAGATGCGGTTTGAAAACCATCTCTCGCCGCCACTGCTGAAGGAAAGCGTTGAAATCGGGTCCCCGGTGGCTTCCAGTAACGGTTGGTAAGTCATCGTCATAATCTTCGACATTGTGATCAAGATGGAAGATAGCGGGGGCAAATCCCTGAGAAACAGATCCCGCAATTTGCTGAAGGTTTGAACTCAACGCTGAAAGCGCTTGTTCAAAAGGCATAGAAGCAGGCGTCGCCATAGCTATCTGGTGTGCACTTGTGTAAGTGGACATGGTGCCTGTACCGTTCGGGGAGAAAGTCCAGACCTGAGTCGTGGTATTATTCGGCCCAGCAGACGCAGGATTTGGAGGAGCAGACGGAGGAGCAGGCGGAGGAATGGGCGAAGCTTCTGGTGGATTAGAAAACGATGACCAGTCGCCTGTCAATGGTGACCCATTTGTCGAATCCCATAGAGGTCCAGCATCACCAAGTTCAGTCTGAGTTTCTACGGGTGACCAATGTTCTATTATGGACGTAGACATGACCTGGGTGGAAGTGGCCATGGTTGAGGAGGAGATTCCAGGATCAGTATCTTCGACGGGTTCGTTAAGTGTAGAGTTATTTGTAGATTCTGCGTCATCCATGAAGGTATCTAACATGTCATCCACGTGAGAAATTTCAATTGCAGACTGGGCGTGGTAGCCATCGGAAAGCGGGGCCCATTGGGGTGAGTTCCAGGAATCCGATGAGGTGTCCATGACAACGATTAATACAGTAACGGGGGAAATCTCCTCAGGTGCAGCCACACTCTATCGAATCATACGAAGATGTCGTGAAGCTGGTTGAATATGAATATACTGGATACCACGGTAGTTCGGCCTGACGGACTTGGTAGGCAGTATACCTTAGGTAGGCCTCCAGATATGTTTTATGTCCAGCAAACTTAAGGTAATATTTCTACAGAAAGTCTAGGAAGCTGCAACTGTGAAGCGCCAGCCTCGTAAAAGGAAAGAGCCTTTGAGCAGACGTCTATACGAAAAGGGTGCCTAGTCCCGGCCGGCTATGATGAGTTACTGCATGTCACTTCGTGTGAGACAGTATGCCAGACACCGAAATAGGTATGTTCGAGCAGTGTCACTCTGAACTCGGAAAGAGAGAGGCGGGAGGTAGGTTCTTGAAGATGGGATCGGAATGGGAAGGGTAGATGAATCGGAACGTCGTTGGCGCAATGCTGCCCAAAGAGCATTAAAAGTAAACGTCTCGACTCCTGGGAAAGAGAGGCGACACAGGGAAGATGGTAGAACTGGGGACTGGAACTAGTTCTATTTCTGCAGCGCTATGGGCGGTTTTTGACGTAGCGTATGTGCAATAGAGCTGCGTTTGTACAGTAGAGTACTAGTATGGGAAGACGTAGAGTAACGAGAGGTCAAAGATGTTGGAAAGGAAAGAAAAGAAAGAGAAGGAAGAAAGGACAAGAGAGTTGGAAAAGGCAAGCACCTCAATAATGTGATGTGTATAGTACATGAACTAGTATAGGTATAGTTAAGTCCTGGGTCTTTCAAGATGGTGCCCTTGGTGGATGGAGGCACATGAGCGGGCGGCGGGATGGATTGAGTGGAGTTGCGTGGGGAAGGAGTTGAGAACCCTTGATTACCGTAAGGTACATTTTCTGAGAGGGGAGGGGAAAACTTGGTTGGTCCTCCTTCATATCCACCTGCTGTGAGACATCAAAGCCCGCAGAGAAATTTGTGAGAGAGCCTAAACTATGGCGGGGTCGTCCACCATTACAAAGGGTAATAATGCAGCAATCCCTCCTCTTAATCCTACGTTTCCTGTATACCAGTACAGCTAATCCTTTTATGATCCTCAAGCCATAAGATCTTTTTGAGCCTCTTCCGTTCTTTCGAACCCATGAGGTAAAGATCTCTCTGCCTGAGAGAAAGCCCGAAGCTAGGATGCGTACTGTGGTTCGATCCGTAGCCCGAACATCCCCACCAGATCCTCTCCAGATCCTCCTCCGCGCAAACTCTTCTTCACAGCCACGATGGAACATGTTCTCTGTACCGTATTGACTTTAAGGTACTGCCTCGTCGTGCTGATATTATTGCTGACATCTGTACTCCCAACAAATCCGAACAAGAAAAAGTACAGTACACCACCCACAATCAGCCCGCAGGGGGCCGATGGCATCCAGCAACGGGAAAAGGTCAGACTATTTCTCATTTCTCACTAGAATGGCTGCAAGTCAACCAAAACTCCAATCCATCTGTGCCCCCTCACTGCGTTGCTTTTCCGCAAGTTTTTCTACAGCATCCCCGTCCCACAATGTCCGAAATGACTGGACAGTCCAGCTAGCACACACACACATATCCCCATGGCGCTGTCACTTCCGCTTTGGCTATCATATGCAGCATCGCAGATTTGAACGCAGTCGGCTAAAAAGGGGTGGAAGAACGAGCAGTGCGAGGGTAACGGACCGTGTGAGACTGAGAGAAACATCCATCTTCCCCCGTCCCGACCGACAGACGTGAGCTCCAACCTCAGCCTGCCTGTCCCGTCTTACTGCTGTGTTACCGTCTTTAAGAGAGGTATATAAAAGATCGAACTAGATGCCGCACAGCACAGATCTCTGAACGTATCGTGCACAAGATATCAATCTTCTCTCAGAAAACGCATACTTGTCACATTTCTAATTTGCACATGACCCTAGTCAACTCGCATGGTTCCGATGAAGCCACAGGTGCACAGTTGGAACAGATTCAACGTGGCCATTAGATTTTCGAGCTATTTCCACCCCATACTCGTCAACAATTCGGTGCTACACAACAGTCAGAGACACGAGGAGTCGCGACGTGTAACCGTCAGGCCGTTGCAGGCCTCTCTGGCCCCGTCGCACCACCCTCAATGAGCCTTTTTCTTTTTGCAATCTTTAAGACATTCCCTAGAAACAAACCAACGCCGTCCACCTGTGACCAGATCAGACTCGATCAACACCCGCAAATGCCAAGATTAAACCGAACCTCTCATTGAATAGTAATGAAATTGTATGGATTGCATTTTGATACAAAAGTTAGCTTTCATGATTAGTAGAGGGAAATTCAACTTTCGTAGTAAGAATCGCGAGACTTTTCCTGTGGAGGCCAATTTCCCGCCAGAGTGGATTGCTGTGACCACCCGGCGCTAGGTCCCTTAAGTCGGCGTTCTGTAAAATGCGTCAGTGCAAAATTTCATGCTTCATGGAATCAGTAGGTGCTGACCTTGCTCAAAGTCTCCCCAGCGTTTCATGGTGATTTTGCTGCTATCAAACTCCCCTTCATACTCGATACCCGCTTTCTTTGTCTTCTCACCTGCAGTCTTCCGTGTGTCACCCCAGCTGAAATCGTCGAATTTCCAGAATGCGTATGTCGGTAATAAGAAATTCCAGATGGGTAGTGAGAGCAAATAGATAAGCATCCAAGCGACGTATGACCACCTGTGAGCCGTGAGAACAATGAGTACAGCTGGTAGACCCAAGATCAAAGCCAATAGGATTAAGGGAATCACTGGTGCTTCCGTATTCGTCGCGGCTGCCTGGATTGCTAGAATGATGAGGTAGATGGTGAACGAGATCGCTGCTGGGAGAACAAGCGTTCCGACAAGTTCGATGAAAACAACGAATTGCATACTAAAGCAGAATGTCCCGCAAAGATCTCTCACGAGAACCAGTTCCATAAGGTTGTGAACGGTACTGTTGATCCATCTCCGACGTTGTGAGAGAAGCACTTTGAATTTGTCAGGGACTGTAGTTTTGCAGACAGCCTGAGGTACAAAGACTTGTTTCCGTTTAGGGAAAGTTTTGAGCATCAGTGTTGATAGGTAGCGATCCTCGCCTAACAATAGCAGATTCTTCTTATGTAGAGTATCCACGACATTCTCTGAATAATGCTCCACAACATCCGGATTGGCTAGAATTGGTACCCAGTAGTTATGCTCCCCTTTCGGAGCTTTGATCCGATACATGCAGAAGCACCCTGGCAGACAGGTTACACCACCGAAAACGGATTCGAAGGATTTGGAGAGATGATGGGAGATGAAGTATTCGAAAACCTGAATCATCGAAACCCAGCTCTGCCTCTTGTTCGCGATCTTAGTCTCTCCGCACAAACCCATTATCTCGGGATCCTTTACCATGGCTGAGATCATGTGCGTCAAACTGTCGGGGAAGACCTTTGTGTCCGCATCAACCATGAGCACCATCTCGTAGAAATCAGGCGAAATTCCGGTGATTTTCCAGATACCGTTGAACATTTCGAATTCGAGTTCAGTCATACGCTCATCGAACATGACCTTCTGTAAGAAAGACATAAGAATGATCTGACTGTCACGTTTCCCACGGTTTCCAGGTTTGCTCTTCTTTGCTTCATCAGGGGTACCGCACTTAACGATGACCATCATCGGGACGCGTTGCTGTTTCTCGTGAGGAACGGCTGACAACTCGCCGTAGTCATAAAACCCAGAGTATACCTGGGCCATATTGTGACGTTTGGATCCACTCGCGACGGCCACATAAGAGAATGATGGGACCTCATTAGGGAGTACAGTATGATCCTTCATCATCGAGAGAGCAATTTCTGGAGTTGTGAATTCCTCGCCCTTACCTTTGATCATACCGTCACAGATGACCAGCATAATCTTGTGGCTATTCGGGTAGTCTGTGGTTGCAATAGAATCCATAGTGGTGCGAAGACCATCAGCTCCTTCTGAGTAAGCAGTGACTAGACAGATAACATGTGCAAGTGGATAGCCAAATGGTTGCCATTCTGGTGGAGGTTGGGGAACAACAGCATCATGGATAAAACCTGCTGGACCTGGTCCGTCGACTTCACCCATGACACTGGAGTACCGTTGATCTGTAGTTTGGGACGACATCATGATACTTGCACGACCATCTTGAGTCATGCTTTTACCTGTTGAATCAACGAACGTTGGAAGGGTACCTTGGCTATTGTTCCCTTGCTTATACATAGAACTTCCGGGAATTAATCGAGAAGTAGAGCTCTGACTTGCCATGGTTGTGGGTGCTGGTCGATTCTTGGCCAGAGATCTCTCGATTGTGTAAGGACTGCTGAACCTGGAAGTTGTCGGGAGAAAGCTCATACGTTTACTATTCCTATCGCCAGTTGGTGCAATAGGATCCGCAAGCTTGGGGGGGGCGCGATAGATATCATCGCTCCAGTCCTCAATCTGCTGTTTACGAGACTTCGAATCGGGACCTAAAGAAGTCTTTGGAGCTCCAAATCGACGTGATAGAACCCATTGGAAGAATAAAGCAAGGACAAATTTGGCCCCAACGATGGCGAGGATGAAAGAAAGTGATACGTATAGGACAACCTTAGAGGCGATGCAACCAACTGTTGCAGTGTCTATAGAGCCAACCTTGATGATCTCCGTGAGACAACGGGCGATTTGTTTATCTTTACTAGAAGAGAATGATAAGGTAACGTCCACACCTCTGACCGCAGGATTCTGTCTGAGTTCATCGAATTCCCGTGGATAGCTCACTTGGGAGGTATTGAACCAGTTCAGAAGGTTCAGGTCAAGGACATCGCCTCCCCATACCATCAGATTTCGGCTAGAGTTTCTGATATCATCCCAAGTAAAGTAAACATCACCAGAACTACGGAGATCGTAGAAGTACTGCCGAGACTTTTTGGACGTATGACAAGAATAGCCAAAATAATATGGAATGGTTTTGTTGGGCTCGCTGGAACCATCTTGATTGAACGGATGGCATGGGAAATACCAGGCTAGATTTCCATCCTTATCAGTAGGGACGTCCGAGCCCGGGGCAGCTGTTATAAGATTTTTGCAGTGCCCGTTGACATTTTGAAACAGGAAGCTGCCATCCTTTCCTCCATTTGGTGGTTGGGTATCAAAAAGCACATTCGCGTCTTCCTGTATTCCACGGGCAAGCGGGTGATGGGAACGGGATAAGTCATATGCTTGACCATGGAAGATCATGAAACCTTTGTCGACCTTATTGATTCGTAGACGCTCTCCACCACCCTGGGGACAAACGGTTTGCGTGAAACCAAAAGTCAGGTAACCAACAAATGCACAGACCATCAGAATAATGCTAATCAATCCCATCTTTTCACGCCAGGCACGCTGTTGAGCTTTTGCTGGCTTCCCAAAGCAACGGAGTATAGCATTGGGACACCAAAAGGTAACAAGAGTGCAATAAGCTGTCCAAAGGCTTGGTGGTCGAGCGGCGTCCAATTGTTTTTGGCGGATTTTTTCTTGCTCCTCAAGTGCTTTGGTATCTTTCCTGGTAAGTTTCCTTTGGAGCTTACCGCCTTTGGATCTACTCCTATCAAGCGGGGTGATTCGGCCTTGCTTCTCTGAGTATTCACGGTGCCCTCCTCTTTGCGGAGGACTGTTATTCAGAGTGTCCGTGTCCACAAGTTCCTCAACAATAGGGTCATTTCCAGTCGTAGAAGGATAGACCTCCATATTCTGTGCATGTTTACGATAATGGTAATTCGGATCGTCCTTTTTTACGCGCCGACGCTCTGGCCTGATAAGGCTCTTTTTCCGTGCAAGATCACCGCTTCCGCCGCGTTGAGACGCTATGATAGGATCACGATCACCCATTTCTCCGGGGGAAGGTAGAGACTGTTGAACAGCGTGAAAGCCGCCTTTCCGGGTTGGAGATGTCTGAGGAGGGGGAGTACGAGTATGGTACGCTCGCGATTCTATATCGGATGGACGTCGTCTTCGCGGTGACTCGCGATAAGGGGCGCGCTGGCGTTGTTCCCGCCGGGGAGAGTCCCCCATAGGTCTCTCTGGCAAAGACATTGTGCTATTGGGAAGTGTATTGTTAGCAGCATTCTAGGGACACGTAGAAGAACAAAGCCCAAGACTAAACGCCACCTACTCGTCAAAGAGGTCAAAACCGCTACAATCCAACCGGTGCAAGATATTTTAAAGCGACAGTACGATTGTTTGAAGTCAAACCATGCGGCGAAGCAACCCAGTCAAGGCTGGCGTCCGACGTGATTTGGAAGTGATAGGTGAAGAGATGGGTTCCGATTCTCACAGTTGGGCGATCAAACTGCTTAGGTAAATTGAGTCAAAACGAGATCGAAATCGAATCATCCACGAAAGCGATAGATAGGATGCAATAACGAGAGACGAGAAAGCAAGGGAATGTAGCGAGTGACAACGTAAGGAGGTGTAGCGAGTGGTAACAGCGAGTGTCAGGTTTGGGTGAAGCGGCAACAAGAGGATTGGAGCGGAGACCCACCTTGGCCCTTGGAAACCCCTGGATG
Source organism: Patellaria atrata CBS 101060 (assembly GCA_010093705.1). NCBI lineage: Eukaryota > Fungi > Ascomycota > Dothideomycetes > Patellariales > Patellariaceae > Patellaria > Patellaria atrata. Next base: position 265,060 of record MU006103.1, read on the forward strand.
ACAACAACCTTAATCGAAGCAGGCAAACAATGCAAAAAGTTCCCACCAAAAACAAGGGGTTGCGGGCTCGTGGCTTTAAGGATGGGGGCTAACTGATGTTAAAAGTTATTATTGGAAGTATCCAGTGGTGGAGCAAACTCGATTTTTTGTGTGTGCCTGGACGAATGGTTAACAAATGACGCCGCCGGCCACTACTTTTACATTTGTTGACCGGGCAGCGCTTGAAGGTTTGCACAGCCCTTGCCGGCATCATCGTGTATCATCACTCTTTTAAGACTATATCATCACAAGTAAAGTATCGTAACTTCGTACTCCCCTTGAATATTACGACTAATTCGGAGTAGGACTCATGTCTATTGCGCTTACTTGACCCTTTACGACCTCTCCGTTAGTACCTGCAGTAGATCTCTTCCAGGTTCAATCAACTCTCTATCCTCTAGGGAGCGTACAGGAACATCTCGGTTCATTCAAACCGAACATTTTACCGTCAATTCTTTGTACTTGCCCATGCTTTCAGTCGGTATAATAATATTTCTGGTACTTCACGGCATCTGCGATTCTAAGAAAAGTCAACGGTCAAAATACAGAGTGGTCATGTGAACGAATTTATTATATTGCCAGACAAATTGAGCTTAGAGGCTAGAACTCCTAGCTCTACACAGTAAATTATCGACTTTTTGTTCTCATGACGGATATGGGTTACAAAATCGTATCTATCTTCCAAAACTCTGCAAGGTAGGATTGCAATCGTCTAGACCCATCCCACCGAGATATTAGGGATGTAGCAAGAGGAGGGTATCAGGATGCAGGTGGGAGGCGCGAATGTAGATGTGGACATTTATAAACCAACAGTTCTCTACGAGTGTTCTGTAATAGTCTACTCTCGTTGAAATAGTTGAATATACATAGTTATTACCATTATTGTGATCTTCTAGTCTGAGTATATCAGAATGGAGAAGGCCATTCGAAAGGAATCTCTCTTCCTTTATGATCATCATCATCAGGTTACGGAGTACTTGACCTTTATAGCAAGGCCTTAACACCGTACTCCCGCGGAGTTTTACCTCAGTCTAGCACGTCTAGCTACCTTTCGATTTTTTCAGGTTATGTCGTAAATTTTATACGAATCGCGCCACTAGACACCCCGGGGCCTGAAGCCAGAAGCTGCTCCGTACGGAGTACATTCAAGACATGAACAATAATTGGACGCGTGGACGGTACCGCGTGGTATTTTCAATAGAATAGGAAGAGTCGGCATACAGTCAGATTCCGTAACACATCAATCATCCACCGAAAGAGAACTTCCCGTAAGCTCTTACAGTACATAGCAATTGTCTTGTTGTTCTTAGGTTTACCTTAACTGTACTGTAAAAAGTACCGAGGGGGGCTTGGTTTCGAGATCGCCAAGTGGACAAGGGAGCTGCGAACCGTCAGTTTAGACGGGATAAGGTAAGGTAGACATCCCCAACCTCCGTAAGGTACATATGTACGTACAGTATTCCTTGATAGTTAACAGTCGACAGCTTTATGCATAAGCGTTCCTTTACGTCTTTTTTGTTAACTCTTCTAGGCGTCTGGCTCGGCTGTGGTTGGCGTTTCAAGACACCTTCTATATTCGCCGTACAGGTTTAGCTAGCTCTACATCAAGCTCCAAGGGCTCCATCTTGTGGGGGCTTCTGACTTAAACACTCTTTTACGGCGCAAGCATTTCTGGCCTATTTCTCTCTTTTCTCCCCTTCACTCTTTAACATTCAATCTTGTGCCAACCCGGTGGCCTACGCCATACATTCGTTCGAGTATTTTCTAACTCATGAGACGGATGGATAAAAACCTGACACTCATTTGCAACTAGAAGGTGAGCCAACTGTTACCATACACTCCAGTATCGGTGACATAGCCAAACTTCTACCTCCGACCCTGCATAAACACTGCTCTTGGAATTTTTGTATACCCTGTCTACACTCGTTTCGTGAAAACCACCAATCCTTACTCCTACCGCTATCTTCCAAGCTTTCGTCATTGAGAAACTTGCTAACAAAGTTCTCTCCTAAATTAACAGAGTCTTGTTCTTCTACTCCGCTGTGTCACGCGGAAAGCACCTCACAAGGTACCTTTTCACAGAGTAATAACCGGATCCCGGACTTCATTTCAGCACCACTCTTTACATAAATTCGGGTTTCACCGACATACAATTAGAACTGGAGCAGACATAGGGCACCTCCTCTATTGATATCGAAGAGATGCCGCCCTTAAGCCCCCAACATCCAGCCTTAAACGCGCCATTACCTACCCCTCCCCCAGAGGCACATAAACAATCTGGATTACAAAGGTCCTTCTCCTATGAAGAGTACAACGAGAAGAATGGAGTAAATCTCTCTTCAAACTCCTCTATACGACGAAAGCCTGTCCCAGGGATCGTCTACCCACCAGCAACTGCAGATCAAAGGGCCTCTACACAGTCGGGATCATCAGTCGCGCCCAGTTCCGATGGTCATTCAATTACAACATCACGAGACACTCCAAATACTGAAATATCTCGAGATGGCGATTCTACGTTCGATATGCCCGAAACAAAATCTATCCCGTACCGGCAAAGAAACGTACATGAAGCGGGAGAGAACTTACGGCGCTCTAATGTTGCTGAAATTGTGGGGTTAATGAGCCTTGATAATGAAGGACCTAATCCGGAGATTCTAGAAGAGGGCGTTCAAGACCTAGATCAACATACACCGTTACAATATCATCACCAAAGCGAGTCCTCCCCAAAACGAGATGACCGTAGTAGATCCAATCATGGAAAGTCAAGAAGTACAAGCTCTCGAGCTTCATCCAGTGCCCATACTCCCTCTAGTGGCCATGCTCCATCATCATCTTTCCACGCGCCGCGCAGTGAACTCCTGGTACCACTAGCCACAGCTCCTAGGCCAAAATCTTCTTATACGTTGGGATCTGAATTACGTGGACGAACACATTCGCCTCATTTATCTGTCGGTGGATCGCCAACAAGTTCACCAGTTGCTCATGGACGCGCACACTCAGCACATCGCCGTTCCCCTGACATGAGACCCATGTCTTATGTTGACCTTCTAAATGTTCCATATGCTCAACAGATTGCGCCAGCTGGCAGTTCGGATAACGCATATTTACAGAAGTCTGTCGGCAGTAATGCCTCCTTATTAGATACTAGGAAGACCTTGGAAATGTACCGTATGAACTTAAAGAAGACTAACGAACCCTCCCTACATTACGAATTTGCTTTGTATTTGATTAGCTTCGCTCAACAGGCCGAAGATACGAATGAGACAGCCGAATTAATACGAGAATCCCGCACGATCTTACAACAACTATCAAATCGAGGATATCCATTCGCTCAATATTATCTTGCAGATGGTTACGCCTCGGGTCTCTTTAACAAGGGCAAAGAAGATTATGACAAGGCTTTCCCTCTATTTGTTTCGGCAAGTAAGCATGGTCATGCCGAAGCGGGCTATCGAGCAGCTTTATGTTACGAGTTCGGATGGGGAGGACGAAAGGATTATGCTAAAGCTGTCCAGTTTTACCGCGCATCAGCTTCTAAGAACCATCCTGGTGCTGCGACGCGATTAGGAAAGGCTTGTCTAACTGGAGAAATGGGGTTGCAAGGGAAATACCGTGAAGGTATCAAATGGCTCAAACGAGCTGCGGAAGCTGCTGATCATCAGTACAACTCTGCGCCCTACGAACTTGGAACGTTACATGTTACAGGATTTGGCGATGATATATTCAAAGACGAAGCATATGCAGCCCAACTCTTCACCAAATCAGCCGAACTGGGTCATCCAGAAGCCAACCTACGCATGGGCGAAGCGTACGAGCACGGGCTTCTGATGTGTCCAAAAGACCCGGCTCTCAGCGTACACTTCTACAATGGGGCTGCGCAAGCGGGTATTCCGGAGGCCATGATGGCCCTTTGTGCATGGTATATGGTCGGTGCGGAACCTGTCCTCGAGAAGGACGAGAATGAGGCGTATGAATGGGCTAAGAAAGCAGCGGAACTTGGTAAAATCCATATATCCCCAGCGACATCCGCATATTAATATAGATTAGGTCTTCCCAAAGCTGAATACGCCGTTGGATACTTCACAGAGATGGGCATCGGTTGCAGAAGGGATCCACTCGAGGCCAATGTTTGGTACGTCAAGGCTGCAGACCAAGGTGATGACCGTGCAAGACAACGTCTTGCAATCATCCGCGCTGCGGCCTCGGGGGATCCCGGCATCCCGGTATCAGAGAAGAAGGTTGGGAAGAAGGGGGGGAAAGACGATAAGGATTGCATCGTCATGTAACACCACTTGTATTTTTTGGCGTACCTTTTGAGTACGACTTTGACTATTTCCGAATGACTTCAGGGGTTGGAGTTTTTAAGCATGAGTTTGTGTATCTCCACTTTGTTGGAGGCGATTTCATTTTGCATTTCGGTCCCAGTTGGACCATCTCCATTCTGTTTCAGGAGATATGATCGAGCATTTCAGGAGATTCAGGCATTCTGGAGTTTGGCAGAGTTGGGTTCTGCATAATTGAAAAAGATGCCTTAGATAGGAGGTTGGATGTCTTGCTTTATAGACCAGAGGTCTTAATACTTAATTTACTATTACCGGGATGGCAAGGGGGTAGCATTACCCACCGGAATTGATACTATTCCGAACGATCTTGTACAATACCTATTGAGACTCGAAGATGATTGAAAAAATTGGGAATTGTACAATATGGTTATTCCTTGCTTACTATATGCTCAGTACCGTGCCGTACCTTACCGTATTATCTTGGCTGACGATCTTATGAAGCTTAAACCGGTGATGGATTCCTGGAGATAAAACTAACTTATCGATAGCTGCCGCGAGGCTAAAGTTATAGGGGGCAGATGACCCGGGAGCGTTCTCTTTATCATCAGATAGATAGCCGCCTCTAAGCGCAACCATCCTTCCTATTTCGTAACATAAATCCCTAGGATAAGGTAAAATATATCAATTGACATGTTTGACACGCCCTTTGACGTTTGATACCTGGATACCTGCATATGTCATGCAGACCACTCGGTTATAATTACGTTTCGTGATAATACTGGTTGCGTATATGTAGGCTTGAATGCTCCCATCATGTGAAAGTCCTCTTGATATTTTGAATGAACAATTGAAAAGCTATATCTGGTAGACGATATACTCCATATACAAAAAGGATGGCACCACCTTCAGCAACTGAAGTAGACGCTGTAACAGACACTCAGGGAGTCACTCTCCCCGATCCATTGACCGCACCCATAACAGCCAACGATGCATACGGACGGCGGAAAAAGTACCAGAAGAGCCATTGGGGTGTCGCCGCTCCTGCTCACAGTGACATGTTCAAGTCTCCCAGACAAATGACCAAGCCGAAGGCAAAAAGGTGGGATCGTAAGTCAGTCGCGCAGCATCAGGGGCAATACCAACCCTCATACCCTCAGACGACGAGACTAACAATGCCCACAGATAGATTGAACACAGAAGCACACTCACGAACCGGGAACTCCCTCAAACAAGCCGCACGATTCCTCTCCACGCCCGGCATCATCAGCCTAGGAGGCGGCCTCCCCTCCTCCCAATTCTTCCCCTTCGACTCCCTCTCCATCAAGGTCCCTGCCCCCGGCCACTTCTCCGAATCCGAAACCTACGAGTCCGGAGTCACCCTGCACGCCGGGAAGCACGACCTGGCCACCGACGCCTCCATCTTCGACATCGCGACCGCCTTCAATTACGGCCAGGGCACCGGCTCCGCGCAGCTCCTCCGCTTCGTCACCGAGCACACCGAAATGTGCCACGATCCCCCCTACGGCGACTGGAACTGCAACCTCAGCATCGGCAGCACGAGCGCGCTGGACATGGCGTTCCGCATGTTCACGCAGCGCGGGGACGTCATCCTAAGCGAGGAATATACGTTCGTGACGGCGGTCGAGACAGCGGCGCCCATGGGGGTGAAAGTGGTTGGGGTGAAGATGGACAGCGAGGGTCTACTCCCCTCCGCCCTCGACGAAATTCTAAGCTCCTGGGACGAAAACGTACGAGGCGCGAAGAAGCCGTTTCTGCTGTACACCGTGCCGTCCGGGCAAAACCCAACCGGAGCCACACAAGGCGCAGAACGCAGAAGGTCCATCTACAAACTCGCGCAAAAGCACGATTTATACATCATAGAAGACGAACCGTACTACTTCCTCCAGATGCAACCCTACACCGGCGCCCACCAACCCCCCGCGCCGCTTCCGACCTCCCACGCCGAATTCCTCGCTTCCCTCGTCCCGAGCCTGCTGAGCATGGACACCGACGGCCGAGTCCTCCGCCTCGACTCTTTTTCAAAAGTGCTGAGCCCCGGCGCGCGCGTAGGCTGGATCACGGCCTCGAACGAGGTCGTCGAGAAGTACCGCATGCACGCGGACGTGTCGACGCAGAGCCCGAGCGGGCCGATGCAGCTGATCCTGTTCAAGCTGCTTGAGGAGCACTGGGGCCACGGCGGGTATCTGGACTGGTTGCTGCACGTGCGGGTCGAGTACACGCGGCGGCGGGATGTTATTTTGGCGGCGTGCGAGCGGTATTTGCCCACGAGTATCGTGAGCTGGGAGCCCCCGATGGCGGGGATGTTTGTGAGTCTGTTCTTCTTCTGTTGTGAGTGAGAGCATTGGGGATACTGGTGGCTGACTTTTGGGGATAGCATTGGCTTCGTGTGAATTGGCGGCTTCATCCGTCCGCGGGTACGAAATCGATCACGGAGATTGAGGAGGAGATCTTTATGAATAATATTGAGAATGGTACGTTGCTGATGCGTGGGAGCTGGTTCTATGCGGATAGAGATGCGGAGCATGATACCATGTTCTTCCGAGCCACATACGCAGCCGCGCCGTTCGATAAGATCGAGGAAGGGATTAGACGGTTTGGAGAGAGTCTGAGAAAATCTTTCAAGTTGGAGGAGAGTAACGGGGTAGGGAATAGGAAGGTTTGAGGTGGGTACTGCGTATGTTATGTCCTGAATGCTGGTTTTTAAGGAGTACCGGGATGAAAGAGCAAAGGAGTGTCTTAACACAGAGTTGTGCATATCCAAGGGACGCATATTAGTCTAACGGATGCCTACAAAGTACCATATATGGTTTACTTGTACGTAATGGAAAGGGGGAAAACTCATGCATCAGCTGTCACAGTTGAAATATCTACTCTTACATTTTGGATGTTCCTGTACCCATTCTAGCTCCCAGAGCGCTTAATCTCAAAGGTATCACCGACCTAGTTAATGAAATTCACGCAAAAGAAATGTAACAGCAAACTGCCAAACACGAAATCTGCGAATGCCCTACAAGCCGTATTAGTATTCCGACTGTTATCCCGAAAATTCGATGGGAAAACACACCTTTCATTCGATATACTCTCAAACTCGGTCTTATTCTCAGGATTCGTCTGCATACGCAGACTACACGTGAGCACGAACTGACCAACCGTAGCACTAAACCCAGACAAAAACGCATTGAACGGCTATAGCATCACACAAGAAATTAGCAGAGCTCTCTCCAAGGGATAGCAAATCGACCCTCTCCTCCTCCCGCACCCAATTCCTCACACTTCACACCCTCAAAGGAGATATAGCCCAACTCACATAATTCCCCACAATAACACAATACACGAACTGCAAACCCGCCACGACGACCAGAAACCCGAGAAAGACGTCCAGCAGCTTCGTCCGCTGCGGCGTCTTGTCCAGGTAGTTCTGCCACACGCTCTGCAGGATCTGCTGCGCGTCTGTTGAGTTCTTCAGATTCTTCTGCCCCAAAGCGGAGGTCGAGGACGTCGATGTTGAAGAGGTGTGTTTAGTTGGCGTTGGGCCAACCGCACCAGATGGCATGCCTGAGGTCGGAGCAACTGCGCTCGCTGGGAAGGACGGCGGGGTGGGAGAAGAGGATGCGGGTGCGGCGGTGCGTTTGGCGGGTTTGGGCGCCATTGTGGGTGTTTCGGGACGAATTGGTAGGATAGCTGTGTTATGGTGTTGGGAACGGAATAGGTAGTCTAATATCAGAGATAGGTGTTCATCGAAGTTGAGGACAGATGGAATTGGGTGCACGGGCCACTGGACCCGGATGAGGGTTGCTTAATAAAGCTCGGTGGTTGCGGGGACGATGTCATTGTTTTGGGGAAAGCTGTTCTGAGCTATATCATCTCCTTATACACTTCTACAGTGAAGATTCTACGCTTTCAATCCATCAGAATTTAAGTCTACGGTCATCATAAAGCTACAATGGTATTTTACCCCGTCTGAATCCCTCAATGCGCCTACAATCAACTCTGTTCACCTGCGCTCCACCTAAGCAAACACCTTTCTAATAGCTCCCAAACAGACAACTCTCGAAAACATCGGTTTCCTCCTCGGTGCCCTCACCGCAGGCGGCGGCATAACAGGCTACCTCCGCACCGGTTCCGTCCCCTCAGTCGCGGCAGGCGTCACAGTCGGGACACTCGTACGTCACTTCTAGCTCTTCTTCCCTACGTAGAGAACATATTTGCATAGCCCCCGATTGCGGTTGCACGTGACATACCAACGAAGAATCTTAAAACTGACGCTGTAAAAGTACACCCTCGGCGCCCTGCGCATCAAAAACCGCCAACCCTACGGCGTCGAGCTCGGGCTTCTGGCCTCCGTTGTGCTGGCCAGTAGCTCGATCCCGCGCGCTATCAGGACGCAGAAACCACTTCCGGCGGGACTGAGCTTGTTGGCCTTGTATGGGTTGTATAATTTTGGACTTGCTTTCCAGGGACGGATGAGATGAGATGGTTATGGGAATTCGAAATAAGGGACGGGAACCTAAGGGAGGACTAGGTGATGAAATGAGATATGATGATTAACACCAGTACTACTTGTTTCCTTGTATGTTTATGAAAGTTTCCCCGCTCTGAAATAATAGCATTGTCTAAGATATGTGTGGTGATGTCTACACTCAAACTTCCTATAATCAAAAGACAATCGATCCCGGATAAATCAATATATCGAAGGGTAGCGTGTAATATCAGAGAACATTTCTGGATGATAGCGCTCCTAATATCTTCACCAATTAGATATGTACGTTTTTGATACTTTATATATCGCATCAACCTTCCTCATTTCTCCCCCAATCATCATCCTCAAATTGATATCTCTCGACATCAATGTTGCCCTCAGCCCACTCATCGACCTTTTCCTGCATCTTAAATTCATCGTCGACTGGCGCGTGGACAAGCTCCCCTATCTTGATGCTCTCTTTAAGAATTTCCCGGGCTTGGACCTCATCAACGTCCATGTCTTCCATGATAAGCTGCATTGCAAGCTCAGGTACAAGGACGCGCTGGATATAACTCGTGATACCGTCTGCGCGAATTGATGAATCGCTTGCTTTCTTAAGGCGCAGGTTCCTTTCGAGGGTGCTGTTGATCCATTGTGTACTATTACAGATATGTTAGTGCGCCAATATGGGGTTAAGAATGAGAGGAACACACAAAATTTTTGCCCCTTTCCGCCCATAATATCCCGGGGTCAAAGCTTCGCCATGTTCCGTATCAATACTCTTCAGAATATTTCGCTCTTTCCCCGAATCGACCTTCTTATCCATACGACTTCGAAAGTGGGAGTCTCTCACACGATCTAATACCAGGAGCAGATGATCTCTATGTTGCTGCAGCCGAGATTCCAGGTTATCCCAGTCCACAGTAGGATAGCCTTTAGAGCGGTATTCGTCGAGGGCCGCGCGTTCTTTATGTTGGTTGCAAAATTCCATCTGATTTTTAACACTAAGCCGTGATCTGCCATTAGAAAACTCCAGGAGGTGTTGCGGATCAACCGTTTCTCTGCATAGTGGGCAAATTGCTAGACTTATAGACGTGGAGTCATAACTGTCCCCTGCTTGAGATGAATAGACTGGGCTATCTGGAGGGGTAATGGCCGAATTAGCTGCGCTTAAAGATGATTCAGAGTCGTCCAACGTTGAGTCGAGTTTAGCCCTTGATCGAGAGGCCGTAAATTGGGACGAGTTGTTGGTCTCCGTTACATCGTAAAGTTTCAACGAACGTTTCTCAGGTAAAGGGGAACTATCGCGTGGAAGTACGTCGGGCACATCTATCCACTTTTTCTGCGCTACTTTCTTAGACGACGCTTTACTCTTCGGAGTAGCATAATTCTTGAGCTCCTTGGTTTGAGAACCGCTATTAGGCTTTCCGGTAGACGATTCGTACGTGTTTAATGGAAGACCTCCTGTGAGTAATTAGCCTTAGATAAAATCTAGACGGGTAGGGATATATGTCCATACTGTCTTCTGTAGAGCCCGCCTTTTTCGTCTTCTTGCTACCCGTTGCCTCAGTATGGATATTAGCTGTAGTACCGCCATATTTGGTTGTTGGCTTCTTCCTCTTTCTATCCATCCCCATACCAAAGGCGCTGAACATGCCATCCTCGCTCGCATCGTCCTGTGCATGTGAAGAGTTACTTAATATATTTTCTCGGTCAGGTTCTGCTAGTCCCAGTCTTTCCTTTTCTTTCTGCATGTTCCCATATCGACCAAGCTGGGGAACTCGAATTGATCGTCGCTGAGAATTTCGTATACCATTTTTAAAACCTGGTCCGGAGGATGCACTGGAGAGAGATAGAGCGGGCGATTCAGAGTCGCTCGAGATTTCCGGGTCAGCGTTGATATCTTCCACCGGGATTTTGAGGGCTTTGATCTGCGATGTATTCTTATGGTGACCTGGATTATCTTTGTTTCCCACAGTCCCCAGAAGGCTGCCTTGTGGTTTGATATTCCTTGTTAATGGTGGCATACTAGGAGAGATCGGGAAAATCCCTTGACACTTAGAACAGACTGTCCAAAACAGACCCTGAGGATCGAGTTCACGTGTCCTAGGTGGGTCGACCGCGGCGATTTGAGGTAGGAGTGGACACCGAGTAAAGGGTTATTAAGTCTATATACGTTGGAGTTCGACGTTTAACATGCCCGCACGTTATGTGAAGAGTGATAGTACAGTATTTCTACGTGACCTCATGTTCTATCTTCCTGTCGCGTCGGGAAACGCGACCTCAGCCGACTTCAATCTTGGCTTTTCCGAGATATACTAGCGATTTCTCACTTTCCTCGACAAAATCACCAAACTTTCTCAATTATATGGTATGTAAATTCGTATTCGTAGTTTTCTCAACCTATTTTTCGACCAACATTTCCAACACCTTTCCCCACTATACTAACTACGATATCCCCTTTACATCCACTATCCGCATCTCTAAGGCCCCATCCACTTGCACCAAATGCCTTGAGATCTCGAGCTAATGATATGATCTCTTCGCTCCCTATTACATCACGTCCAAGTTGCAGTCGTCCTACATCCTCACTGCCCATGGCCATCAATGTGAGCATAGTTGGCGCTGCAACCGTGGACACATATCCCCCCTGAGATACGCTCTCCATCAGTTGAAACGCGCATCTACGTCCTAAGTCTTCAGGCGGAGCGCCACCTGAGGGGGGAGATACGACGTCTGCCGAGAAATAGGCTCCTGTTGACGATTCCGCAACAAGGCTTATGCCAAAGCCGATACCTATCTTCTTCTTTTCTCCTCCCCTGTCCATTGGTATTAATGGCGCAGATGATACTGCGCTGAAAATGTATGTTTCGACTTTGAATTGATTGAGTACGCCTCTTGCTGCCTCGATCATTCGGGCATTGTTCGCCCCCGCAACCCCTATCGAGTATGCGACACCACTGATCTTCTTTACTCGTCCCGGATTCAATAGATGTATTGTCTTTGGTAACCTGACCTGATGTCCAAAGATTAATTGTACCTCTCCACCTCCCCCTTTACCAGTCGGCCCAGCGTTACTTCTTCTTAGTATTCTTAACTCGATTTTGTCGGTCATGATCCCAAAGTTTGAGTAGAGTGGTAATATGGATCTTAACACCGTATCAACACTGACATCTCCATTCTCCGTTGCGCTCGTGATGACACCAGGGCCAGTGAAAAGAACATTGACCTGCCCTTTTGCAAAAGGTGCAAGCAAGCATAGTGGTATGAGGAACCAACTAACGCCTCGGGGACATTCTTTGGGTAACTCGTGTTTTACAACGCCCCCACTTCCTGCACCATATCCTGCAGCACTTCCGATGATCAAACCAGGTCGGTATACTACGGTTGTTCCTGTATATGAAAACTCGATTTGCGAGCCGTTGGTGACTGAATCAAGTAGGCGTAGAAAGGAAACTTCGTGTGGTAGTAAGCCTGGGTGCGTAGGAGAGGATGATCTAATACCGGATATACGAATGGCTCGTCCGGTCAGAGTAGAGAAGATCAATCGGTTTATAAGGTATTTATGACCTGTAAACCGAAGTGGTGGAGGGGCGGTTTTAGAGTCTGTCATCGTGTGTGGCTCGTAGAAGAGGATGGGATGAAGGTAAGTAAAAGTCTAGAACTGAGTTAGTCTAAAGTTAATGTTATTGGTCCTGATCTATTTTCATGTTGTACTTACTTAGAAGGTAAAAGTTGAATCGTAGAGTCTGCGACATTTGACATGGAAAATATTTTGCCGTCACTATCAAAGCGGTGAGAGCTGCTGGCTTGGCGTCATTGCCCCTATTTTTACCTGTACAGTACCATGATGGCCTTATTTCCACCCACTCTTTTGGATTATCATTCCCCAACCACAATGACTGCCATAGAGACAGAATATGATATTATTATTATTTGCGCTGGGGTTGCTGGATCAGCTGCGGCTGTGACGTTCTCCTGCTAGGGACATAAAATCCTAGTCTTGGAACGGACCTTGAAGGAGTCTGACCGTATTTTTGGTGAATTATTGCAACCTGGCGGAGTTGTGGCACTTGAAGAGCTTGGAATGAGCAATTGCTTGGAAGATATTGACTGTATTCCCGTGCGAGGATATCATATATATTGGAAAAACGATGAAGTGACTTTCTGGTATCCACCCAAGTCTATACCCAACTCTACGGTACCAAATTGTGCGGATCGTCGTCCGAAAACCAGAAGACCTGAAGGGAGAAGCTTCCATCATGGAAGATTTGCCTCCAAACTTCGGGAAGAGGTGCGATCTCAAAAGAATGTTAAGGTGATTGAGAGTACCGTGACTGGCCTCCTTACTGAGACAACTCTGGGGCTATTATAGGCGTTGAGTGCTCGAATAGTGGAAAACAAAGGCAGACTACATGCAAATTTTCTCTTCAGTCCAACCGGTGGTGCTAATCTCTATAGTATTATCCAAACCTCACTATCATTGCTAATGGATATAGTTCGGATTTCCGATGTCACCGTAAGGAACTAAAACCGCAATTGACGTCCAGATTTTGGGGCCTTGAACTGATAGATGTCAGTCTACCAGAACCCGGACTGGCATATGGAGTGATTGGGCGTGGTCCACCAGCTCTAATATATGATATTGGTTCTTACGAGACACGATCCTCATCGATGTTCCTAACTCCATTCGCGACTCAATAAGCGTAGAAAGTGATACTAAGTCGTATATCGAGGAGACTGTCACTCCTACCCTCCATAAAGCGGTCCAGTCGTCAGTATATTTGGCGCTGAAACTGGGCCGCCTCCGGAGTATACCAAGTGGCTACCACCAAAGAGCAGAAAAGCGGGCGGCGCACTTCTACTTGGTGATGCAGGAAACATGCGTCATCCCCTAAATGGTGGTGGCATGACAGTGGCCCTCAAGGACGTTGTTTTACTAAGAGAACTGCTTCACCCTGAATAAATTGCCCTAAATGACCCTGGCGCTGTATGAAAACAGCTGCGCAGCTTCACTGGCGATGCAAGAGTTATAGTGCGTCCCTAAATATTCTTACTCAGGCATTATATGCGCTCTTTGAAGCTGAGAGTACGTTCACCCACGCTCCAGTGTCAGTCTCCCTCCTAACGCAAGACTTGTTCACTAGATCCACAACTCGAAATTATGCAACGTGGTTTCGTACGCTATATCCAAAAAGGAGGGGATTAATCTGAAGAGCCAGCAGGGTTGATGGGGGGTGTAATTCACAGCCCACTTGTTCTATTCTATCATTTCTTCTCCATTGCAATCCACAGCATGGGTCTCCTGATCTATGAATCACCAATGTGGTTCTTACCAGTAACAATTGTAAGATGTATCCTCGTCTTCAGCAAAACTTTGGGTACGATTCTACCTTTCATTCTCAGCGAGGTCTGGAGTTAGATTATCAGGTAAGGAGCTCCGGTATCAATATACACCACCGGGTTCGAAAGGGATAAAATCCACTTCGACCGGAATCTGCTTCCAATCACAGTGAAGCGTCAAGTTGAGTAAGTAATTCCAACGTGGAGCCATGCACCTATCAGATTTACGATATCGAGCGGCATTTACCGCTTGCAACCATTTTTCTATAGTATACACTGCAAGACGACCCTATGACACTCTATGATCTCATAAGTACACAGTCCTGCTTAAAGAGTCAAATTAATCGTCTCGCGGTTATCGCCAACCACAACCTCAACCTTACTAGTTAGCGTGCAGGGGCGAAAATTTGTTATCTTCGCATGCTTTTCCTTAATGCTTCATAGATACCTACTCAACATTTGTCATTTCTGGTGTTCTCAGCATCACAAACTGAAACCCCACAAAAGGTCATGACCGGTTGGGGTTGTAGAGGCTTTCTACACCTATTTCATCTCTATCTCCTTTTTTACCCATCGACCTTATCAAAACACTTCTTGCACTATATTTGTACTTTAATTCTACAGATAGCCGAAGGCTCTTCCATCCTCTGAAATTTCACCTATAAAAGGGAAATCTTTTGGCTCTTTTTACCTTGCTATTCTAGAATATACGCTCTCCGACGATATTGTTCAATCCAAACACTTTCTCATTCACTATGGGCACTCAACGCAGAGGATGGTTATCCAAACCGAACGGACGGGGAACATCAAGGCTCATATGGGGATGGATACTTGTATTTTCCGCATGTATGTGGGCAGTGGGTCAACGATTACTTTTCCCCTCTAGGGAAAGAGGCTACCTTCATATGAGTTATCTCGGTGGTTCATGCCGCAACTCATGTCCTTGGCTGAGATTTCCCCTTTTCCAGACGCATCGAGACTCTCCTTTGGCGTAACAGCAGTGTCACGCTGCTGATCGTCATATTCATCGCGGGTTTAATTCCTTTCCTCTCAACCCAACCTTGGTTCGACTTCAGTCTCAATCAGTTGTGGATTTGGAGTCGGACTGCAAGAAACATCCCTGGGCACGAGAATGGCTGTTTGCGACGCTCGTAAACATTGCGTAGCTGTTCAACGTCATTGCGAGAGTCATGATTTTTGTCCAACTCTTTCTGAGTTTTCGAAGTCTACCTTTGGACGCATATCAGGTTGTTAATTGACCAGGATTTCTCCCACATTTAAGCACTACTGCGAATGTTAGTACCGACACAAATTCAGAGGTAGATGCTAATATATTACAGCTACTAAGTTTTGCAGCACTCTCTATCTATACGGAGTTCATCGAGTATATCGAACTATTAACCAAGTTCAACTTCGTGGTATACCCGAGCGTACTCCCTCGAGCAGCGTTCTGCATATCGAGAACCGTCCAACCGGTCCATTCCTCTCCTGGAGACAGATGGGGAGTACAGGGTCGAGATAGCTATGGCTCATATCAAACCACCCTGTTAGTGAGCTGCTGGATTGTGATATGACACCAAAAGTACGAGTGATAATTGGGATATGTTATATACGACTCTAGCCCAACTCACGCATGAGTTTAAGGGAAGAAGCACCAGGATCTGTCATTGCGGTTTCTTATCTCCACAAAGTCCCCATCAATACCTCAACCAGCAACATTTCCATGAAGTCTGAATGCGGTCACCGTCGCCAGATACAGTATGGATCGGGGACCAAGGAACTTTCAATGTCTGACACGACACCGCCGACCCCACAAGTTTCAAGGGAAATCCTCCACAATGCATATATCCCCTAGTCTATCCAATAACTGGTCGTAGATATTGGATCCTGCAGCTACGTTATTGTATTACTACCTAGCCAAGCCCATTTGAGTCACAAGCCCACGCGCCTCGTTCGCGTCTTTTCGCATTCCGAGGCCTCTGGAACCCCGCGCCTTGGTGCCTTATCATCCTAATTGACACCATTTACATGGTAAACAAGATATATAAAGAGGGCTTCTCTATCATTCAAAAATATTCCCTTCCACATCCATTCTGCCTACAGCATCTTCAAACCCAAATTTCAATCCCACAATTCTTTCCGTCCATTAACTTCAAAAAGATCTATCTCACTATGCCTATCTCTCACACAGGCATAACCGTCCCCCCTGAGCGCTACGAAGAGATAGTCAACTTCTACCTCAAGGCACTCGCACCCATCGGCTATGTGAAAATCCTCGATTACGGCAGTCTAGCCTGCGGTCTGGGTCCTAAAGATGGACACCCGGACTGGTGGATCGGGAATAAAGAGGGCGTGACCCCTATCACGGGCTTGCATGTTGCTTTTGATTCTGACAGTATGTTTGAACCCGCGCTTGTACCATACACAGAGATGAGGAGCGAATGGTTACTGACCCGCTATAGCATGGGCTAAAGTCCGCGAATTCCACGATGCCGCTATGGCTGCGGGAGCGAAGGATAATGGCCCCGCGGGCTTGAGGCCGGATTATATGCCACATTATTATGCGGCGTTTGTGCTTGATCCTCTTGGAAATAATCTGGAGGTTTGCTGCGTGTACAAGGAGGCTGTGGAGAAGGATGAGGAAGGCAAAGTCAACGGGCGTGCCAGCGGGGATGCCATCGGGGACGGGTTGCTTTGATAAGTGAGGCGTGGGGAGTGCGAAAGTGGTAGGTGGGAGTAGTGAGGGGATGAATGTACGCTTCCTTCAGCAGAAATCAAATACCTATTTGAGAATTTCCTGCCATTCGCGTTTGACTACGTAACTATGGCTAGGGGTATTAGTATAAGCATGTGTTTACACACCGTTCATAAACATTCAACTTGTACAATTCTCTATGCTCATCTTAATCCGTCCAGCCTCCTCTCCAAGTCCTTAACCCAGTCCCCAACCACTTTTACATTCGACACCGTCACCCTCTCTCCTTCTCCTAGCTTCGCCTCCACCTTCTCGAGCGCCCCTCTCCACTGCTCAATCTCCGCCCTCTGCTCCTCCTGTCTCTTTTCTATCTCATCGAGCGTCGAACTGGCAGTCCCAGCGCTCGCGTGTATCAGTCGCAGGGTCCGCAGACGCTCGAGAACCAAGGGTAGAGACTGCGAGAGCGAGTCGATCGTAGATAGTGTGCCGTAAAGAGCGTTGATGCGAGACGTCTTCTCTGGATCCTGAAGCGCCGCGCTTTCCCCCGCATCCCCGTTAGCCGTAGAAAAGCGTCTCGCTCCCCTATCAGCGTTGGCTTGACTCGTCTCTTGGTTGGATTGCCGCAAGCTTCGGAGTTTTTCCGCTTCCTGGATTAAGCTGCGGATGCGCTTGCTGGCGGCATCTAGGGTGTTGGAAGAAGCGGCGGAGATGGTGGAGAGCTGTTGATCGATTGTTTGCAGAGTGTGGAGGATGGGTTTTGGAGGGTCCTCTGCTACGTCGGGCATGGTTTTGCCGTCGAGGCCGAGGGATGCTTCGATGGCTGCGAGACGGGAATCCAATTCGGCTGCGCGGGTTAATACTTGCGCTTGCTGCTGTTGCGATATTTGTGGGCTTTGAGACGGCTCCGTGGACTGTATTCCTTTCGTCGACTCCCTGGCTGCCTGCTCTGAAGATTTGACGAACTTCTTGAGTAGTGAGGCTAAGTGTGCGTTTGCTCCTTGAGTCCCTCCCCGACGCTGTACGTAGACCTCATCTAACGACTTACTGATTTTCGTGATACTCGCTAGCGGATCATCTTCGTCTTCTGTTTCCTCGTCCTCTTCATTCTTGCTCTTTCCCCCCTCCTCTTTTCGTTTATAAAATTCTAGTTTCACCTCTTCAACTTCTCTCCGTAGCCTCGCGAGCTTCCTCTCTAAGCTCTCCTCCTCGTCGCTCATATCCCCAAGTTCCTCATCGCTCTGCGCTTCTCCTTTCCTCCGCCTCCGAGTCCCGGTGCGGTACGAACGACTCAACGCGTCCGAAAAGTCCACATTTTTCGCGTCGACGCGGGCGGGGAGGAAACAGTTACGTGCTACGTCTGGTCGCGTATGTCTACGGTCTATGCCCGTGTCCTGAGATTCTTCGGCGTCTTCGTATGAGAAATCTGAGTTTGAGCGAGCTCTGGTGGAAGTCTTTTACAGTCATCAGTTGTCTGATATATGGAGTTATGGATGTGTGAGGCCAACCCTTAGAGTTGAATTATCGTCGGTTAGGGAGGGTGTTGTCTCGTAGATGTCGGGTGCGGAGTCCTTTAAATATTAGTGAGTACAGGATTGGGGCATGATTCGGTAAGGCGTACAAGATCTGGTAATGCGGCGTATTTTCGTATTTGGGACATACTTATAGTTCTCAGTGGAGGAGAATTGATTATTACGAAAGTATAATATTTGCTTGTCGCGAGGGAAGTGCTTGTTTGGCTTCTAGTCAAACAAATTTAATTCTGACAAAGACAAAAAGCGGAATATCTTTCCCTATCTGTGCCTTAACTTCACTTCCCCCTGGCGAGTCCTCTCTATCTCACAGGGCAGTGCTTTAAGCTTTTTCAAAATGGGAGTTTATACCGTCTATGTCGAAATTCTCTTTTAAATCCACATTGAATGAATCATGGGGCGCCGAAACAATGCAGGTGGATCATGGATTGAGTCAAATGTAGAAGGCTAACAAGAACCGGCGGGTATGGGTAAAAAACCGAGGAACGAAAATGAGCTATCAGATATCTACGCGTCCATTATAACTCTAGTCCCAATCGTGGAAATTTCTATATAACGCCTCTCAAGTCTTCATCTTAATATGGAACAAATTTATACGCCGATTCAGTTTGCGTTTTGGGATCCATTCGTCTTCATGATTATACTGCTTGGACAGTGATATCTTACCTCCTCCTTGAATTAGTTACCATTTTTCGACTGCTGTACAGTTGCCATACATCTAACGGCATACTATTGAATTTGGGCCCCGTACAGATTTCAATCATCCATATTTCATGCTCTCTGTCCCGGTTTTGCACTTATCGGTCGATCTACACTTACTGTACACATAACGTCGTATTGTCTAATTTCGTTCGATACAGAAATTTACTTTTTCAATATTCAAGTCGAAGGTCTTCTGGATCATACCCAAACAGTGAACTAGGACTACTTGATAAAGGAAGATGAATACAGACTATACCTTTCAAGGATGGTTAGGGAAAGATGCAAAATCAGTCGAGGGGAACATGGTATGGGAGGAATTCCAACCTAAACCGTTCACGGAAACAGACGTAGACATCAAGATTACACATTGTGGCGTCTGCGGTAGTAAGTGAAGCTCCCGGGAACCCGAAAATCATATGATTAAACAACCCAACCAGCCGACATCCACACCCTGCGCTCCGGCTGGTCCCCCTCCGACTATCCCTGCTGCGTCGGCCACGAAATAGTCGGCACCGCGATCCGTGTCGGGCGAGCTGTTTCGAACATAAAAGTCGGCGACCGTGTCGGGGTAGGGGCTCAGTGTTCCTCATGCCTAAAATCAGACTGCGAAGAGTGCTCCGCTGGCCTCGAGCACCACTGCCCTCGCTTTGTTGCAACGTACAATGCCCACCATACCGACAGGAGCAGGACGTACGGCGGCTACGCGGATTACTGGAGAGGTCCGGGTGCTTTTGTTGTCAAAATTCCAGATGGATTGACGTCCGCGGAAGCGGCGCCCCTACTTTGTGCGGGGATTACTGTGTTCTCGCCACTGAAGAACAACGGCGCCGGTCCGGGGAAGAGAATTGGGATTATTGGAGTAGGCGGACTTGGCCACTTAGGGATACTCTTCTCAAAAGCGC
Organism: Patellaria atrata CBS 101060; assembly: GCA_010093705.1. Lineage (NCBI taxonomy): Eukaryota > Fungi > Ascomycota > Dothideomycetes > Patellariales > Patellariaceae > Patellaria > Patellaria atrata. The sequence goes on from MU006103.1 coordinate 285,036, forward strand.
TTCGATGCGATAGAGTGGTGGCAATATCGCGTACGGGAATTAAGAAACATGATGCGCAGGCTATGGGTGCAGATAGGTATATAGCGACAGATGAGGAGAAGGACTGGGCGAAAAGCCATAGTCGTACTTTAGACTTAATCGTATCTACGGTGTCTTCGCCGAAGATGCCGTTAGGGTCTTATCTAAAGCTTCTAAGGACTAATGGGCAATTTATTCAGGTCGGAGCCCCTGAAGATGTATTACCGTCGTTCAGCGCATTCTCTTTGATTGCGAAGGGGACTAAGATCGGTGGGAGCCAGATAGGGAGTCCGAAGGATATAGCGTACATGTTGGATTTTGCTGCAAAGGAGGATGTTCGGCCATGGGTTCAAGAGAGGTCGTTGAAGGAGGCTAATCAAGCTATTGTAGATATGGAGGAGGGAAGGGCGAGGTATAGGTATGTACTGGTTAATGAAGCGAACGCAAAATTATAGTTTCAAAATTGTCGAGAGGACAGCTAGGTAGAATGCACAGTGAGGGCTTCCGCATGTATTATGACGGCCTAGGGGGCGTGTCCGATTTCAACTATCTCTTTCAGGGGTATATTTCGAGCTCTACATGTCCAACATCCGACCTCTTTATATACCCTCCTCGTCGTCCCTCGCCCAAAGTTTGACAGTTCTATCTTGGCCGCTGCTAAGAATATAGCGAGCATCCAAACTCACATCGACGCTTAAGACGTTGCCGGAGTGCCCACTTAAAGTCTTGCAGAGCGCCCAATCATCGGCAGAAAAGATTTTTACATCTTTATCGAACCCCGAAGATACGAAAAACGTGCTAGCTTTCTTAGGCTGCAATTCTCCTTCCTCGTTTTCCCTTAGTTTCTTGCCACTCGCCGGGCCATCTATTCCTTTGTACCATCGAAGGTCTGTCACTCCACCTTTGTGAGCTCCGATCTTTCCAATCTCACGTACAGCTCGGACATCCCAACATTTGGCAAAACCATCAGCGGAACCAGTAAGGAGTCTGTGTCCGTCCACACTCCAATCGATGCCATAAATGGGCTCGATATGGCTGTTGAGGATCATTACGGTTCGACCGGTGCGTAGGTCCCACACGCGTCCAATGCTATCTAAACCCGCGCTTGCTAAGAGCGATCCATCAGTGTTAAAGCTTACGGTATATACCTCGCGCGAATGACCTTCTTGTAATAGGAGTTCAGTAGTCTTCTCCACATCCCAAAGTCGCCAGGTGGTGTCGAAAGAGGCTGAGGCAATATATCGCCCCGATGGGTGGCATTCGACTCGACATACACGTCCAGTGTGACCGGAAAGCGTAGCTAGTGGTGTGTCTTGAGATAATGACCAAAGATTTATATTTCCTTCTCCACCACCTGAAGCCAAGTTGACCGATGATTCTGTGACGCTTAAGTCTGGAAGAATAGCCTCGGGAAACCAAGTAATCCCTCCAATACGATCAGTATGTCCCCTAAGAGTATGTTTGGTCTCCAGGTTAGGGACATCCATTAGTCTTATACCACCTCCCCAGTTACCAGCTGCGATATATCGAGCATTGGGTGAAAAACGGGCAATGCTAACGGGCCTTTCCGCCGCGATTTCCGAACCAACCAGCTCGAATCCCGACAGGCGCTCCTTAATCTCACTTCTATGGTCGACATGAGTCTTAAGCGGGATCCTTGACTCTATCTTTTGGAATGCTAATCGATCGCGTGCCCTTGGTAATGAATATCTTGCAATATACTGTCTTGCAAGAAGTAGTTCTTGCGTACCCTCAGTGTAGAATTCTTCCTCTGCTTCGCCTTCCTGGTCTACGTCTGCGGTATCCCCCATCCGGACATCGCCCTCACCATCGACACCATCTGTTGCCTCCTGTTGCTGTGTTAATAGCTCCCGCAGACGGTCCCTTCTTTCTGCAGGACCTTCTCCGAATAATGTAATTGGTTCCTTAAGTTCCCTGAGCCGAGCTCGTACGCGACCATCGTCCGTGGGTACAGCGATAGCAGCGGCGCGACGTTTCCGTTCAAGTTGCGATATGATAGCTGATGCATTCTGTGCTGGGGCGCCCGCCGCTCCGGAAGGGATCATATAATCTCTATCAATCGCTACGATGTCCGCAGTTAGCGCACTCGTAAGTCTCAAGGTGTACCGAGTGATAGCATACGAATATTCGCCAGATCAACCCCCATATCCGTGTCCTATAGTATCGATCCCATCAGCCCTAGATTCCTGAAACTTTTACCCTGCCCTAGGCCAATGCTCGAGGTGGATATTCCCTCTACCAAATTTTTGTGAACATTCAGGTAGTCCAGAAAAGTGCGTGAGTCTGCTCACCTCGGGCTCCCGCTCCTCCTCCACATATGCCTGTCGCGATGGGTGCATCATCTTGAATGACACTCTGACTTGGTTGTGACTTTTGGGTTCAATATCTTAACGTAGAATGTCAATAAGTCCCTAAGGATTGAGGGAGGTAATTATGACTTTGTAGTTATGTAAAAGTATTTCTGCAGTTCTACGGTAGAACTGTAGAACTGATGTCGGCGAAGCTGTAGGTGCCAAGCCCGCGCATCGAACTAACTTTTTGTAACATCTCACAATCATTACAGAAATCTAGGTTTCTACCATCCTATCAATCAGCTTCGACTCGACCTCGACACCGGGCAGAAGCTTGTCGCTTTCTCCAGCGCTGGCCAAATTCTGGTCACCTTTGCCCTGCCGTTCATTTCAGTTTCTCAAGGTCCACTTGTCTTGCGCTGAGTCCTTCTCTGCAGCCTCGAAAGCATAGCTCATCTGAAAGCTTTTGCGCATATGGAATAACGGCGACAAAGTTTGCACGCGGTGCTCATTAATGCAGCTTGGCTGCTTGCGCAATATATTTATATTTCTTCCGCGAAAGGGGAGAGGCTCACGCGATTTAGTATATCCTAACAGTTGGCCGCGAGATCACATTCCTTAGTCAAAAACACAACCTGGATATCAAATTGAGATTTTGACCGTTGATTGACATCTCAACAACTTAAACCGCGCAGTCTTGTTGCCCATTCATCCCTCATCTTCTTCCGCGGTAGTATTCGTTTACTGAGCCTCACTATTTCATCCACATTACTCAAAATTTTATCGCTACGATCGTACACGTAACTCTGCCAAAATGTTCTTCCTTCACGAGATGGAGCGGACCATTTTGATTCACCCGTCGTTCTTTGGCCCGAGAATGCGCGATTACATTGATACCCAACTTCTCCATGATGTTGAGGGTAAAAATGCAGGAAGTTACTTTATCATCTGCGTCATGGAGGGTTACCACGTCTCGGAAGGTCGTGTTGTGCCAGGAAGCTCTCACGCGGAATATACTGTTCACTACAGAGCAGTCGTATGGAGACCATTTAAAGGAGAAGTTGTACGTCCTATAGCCTTTAAGTTGATTCTGATCGGTAGGTTAACGGTAAGCTAAAACAGCTCGATGGTATAGTAACGTCGGTCGTGGAGACTGGTTTCTTCGTTGACGTTGGACCAATTTCTGCGTTTGTCGCAAAGACTGTAAGCGTCCTGCTTTTAGCAGTCCTCAGTTCTGTCTTCTGACCCGCACAGATGATTCCTTCGGATATCAAGTTTGATGGCAACGCTACCCCTGCCCAATGGACAGATAATGCAGACCAAGTCATCGAGAAAGGTACCCATATAAGATTGAAGGTCAAAGGTATCAGAGTAGAGCTTGGAAGCATGTTCGCCATTGCTACCATTAAAGAGGTGCGTATTCGTTCCCTGAAGCATATGATATCATGTTCTAATGACTTTGTGATTCTCAGGATTACTTAGGGTGGGTGATAATGTTCCAATATCGGATCATATGCTAACCATTATCACAGTCCGCTAGCTTGATTCTATGTGGTCAGCTTCTATATAATCAGGGTCCTCGTCTGAACCTTACCTTTGCATATCTACGACTAGCCTGCTTTGTCTGAGTTCAGATCGTATGGGGAAGCTTCCGGGACATCAAAGCTCCAGACTCAACATTTGGGACTGAGGGCACGAGAGTCCGTGGAGAAGTTCTCTGCTCTACCGCTAAGAATAAGTTGATGAAAGGGATTGGATTGCTTATCCAAGAATCACTGTGTATTGCTATATAATCCGCAATATTTGAGAATGAATGTAAAATTAGTGCGAGCTTGCTCGCAAGATAAACACTTTAGATGATTCTCATATCCTTGTATAATGATATATTAAGTTCTCTATGATAATTCTTTCGGTTGTTGTACGGAGTACTGCAGTAGTGTGGGGTGGTGCTACTTTCGTGCTGTACTTCCACGCGAGCTCGACGTTGAACTTAACTAACGAACATTAACAAACTCGAGGATACCGCCTCCAAGCACACCAGCCTGAGCAAATTCATCGCGGTGATTCGGCGTCATTGTGATTAGTACGGCAGTTCTAATGGCTTGAACTCGAAACCTTCACCTGCCATCCACTCTTCACGCCATTGTAATGTGTCTTGTGCTTACCTTCCCTTACCCTCACTTCTAACCAGACAATGGCTGCGCGGCGAGCACCAACTGAGGATGAGACACAACTCCTAACAACCGATAATACCTCTGCGCGACCATCCAAAGATACGGCTAGAGACTCGCTTTCTTCGGTGTCAACAATTTCCTTGGTTCTCGAAAGGATCAACGAACAAGTTCCAAAATTAGCCCAACCTCGGATCGCAGGGCAGTATACGGATGATGATGGTGTAGATCTGGGAGAAAAGAGCACCTATGACCCAGAGGATGTGTCTCAATACTATCGTACCCAACCGGCAGATCGCAAAGCGCGGAGGGTATTATGGGTTCTTTGTGTCATCTGCTGTGCTGGATGGGTGCTTGCTCTAGTTTTATTTATCACCCATGGGACTTACAAACACTCGTCAACTAAGCCTCACGATCCACTGGCGACTACAATAAGAGGTTCTGGCAAGAAAGTTACACTTGATCAGGTACAGAGTGGGTTCTGGTCAGCGCGCAAACACGGTTTGAAGTGGATAGCTGGTACGGATGGTGAGGACGGGTTATTACTTGAAAGAGGAGGATATGGAAGAGAGGATTACCTTCTTGTAGAGGATGTACGGCATAGGAATGACCCCCAGTATAGTCAAATACTGATGAAGCGGAATGGATTCTTTATAGGCAATGACTTTGTCTCGCCGAGCGAGTTGTGGCCTAGTCCCGATCTGAAGAAGGTTTTGGCGATGGCTAAATGGGAACACAATTGGAGACACTCTTTCACTGGCGAGTATTACGTGTTTGACGTCGAAACTCAGACTGCAGAACCGCTGGTCCCCGACGAGCCCCATGCGAGGATACAACTCGCATCTTGGTCACCTAGATCCGATTCCATAGTGTTTACACGAGATAACAACATGTACATGCGGGTGCTAGATTCCAAAAAGATTATACCTATAACAACCGATGGAGGTCCAGATCTTTTCTATGGGGTTCCGGATTGGGTGTACGAGGAAGAGGTTTTCGCTGGCAACAGTGCTACTTGGTGGTCCCAAGACGCTGAATACATCGCTTTCTTACGAACGAACGAGTCTGCTGTCCCAACCTACCCTGTTCAGTATTTTGTATCAAGACCTAGCGGTAAAACTCCAGCGCCAGGTGAAGAGAATTATCCTGAAGTGAGAGACATCAAATACCCCAAAGCTGGCGCGTCAAATCCAATCGTGCATTTGCAATTCTATGATATTGCCAAGGGTGAAGTATTTACTCTTGAGATTGAGAACGATTTCGAGGATGCAGACCGTCTTATAACGGAAGTTGTTTGGTGCGGTCGAGGCCATAAAGTCCTTATCCGGGAGACGAATAGAGAGAGTGATCTTCTCAAGATGGTACTCATGGATGTCGAAAGGCGCAGTGGTCGAACAGTGAGAACACAAGATGTCAATGCACTTGACGGTGGATGGATGGAAGTTTCGGAGGACACAACTTACATTCCCGCCGATCCCGGAAATGGGAGAGCTCATGATGGATACATCGATACTGTAATACATGAGGGCTATGATCACCTTGCCTACTTCACGCCATTGGATAATCCAGAACCTAAACTCATCACCAATGGGAATTGGGAGGTGGTGAATGCACCCTCCGCTATCGACCTCAAAAATAATATCGTTTACTTCGTGGCGACCAAAGAGAGCTCAATTCAGCGACATGTTTACTACACTAGTTTTACGAATGATAGTACCATACAACCGCTCACTGATACGAGTAAGGAGGGCTATTATGACATATCGTTTTCCAAGAGTGCGGGTTATGCACTTCTTTCCTATAATGGACCCGGTATTCCCTGGCAGAAAATAATCAACACGCCAAGCAATGCGGAAGAATACGAAGATACTATAGAAGAGAACAAAGAGCTCGCAAGAGAAGCATCCAGATATGAGTTACCAATCAATATCTACCAAACAGTCAATATCGATGGTTTTGAACTCAATCTTTTGGAGAGGCGACCTCCTCATTTCGATAAGAAAAAAAGGTACCCTGTTCTCTTCTATCTCTATGGTGGGCCTGGTTCTCAAACAGTTAGTAAATCCTTTAGGGTCGATTTCCAGTCCTTCATAGCTAGTAATCTTGGCTATATTGTGGTTACTTTAGATGGTAGAGGAACGGGATTCCTTGGGCGGGAAACCCGTGTTAAAGTAAGAGGCGACCTAGGCTATTGGGAAGCGCACGACCAGATCGAAGCTGCTAAGATGTGGGCAAAGAAACGCTATGTAGATGCGGATCGTATAGCGATATGGGGCTGGAGCTACGGTGGTTTTATGACCTTGAAAACACTGGAGCAGGATGGAGGAAGGACCTTTAAGTATGGTATGGCAGTTGCACCGGTCACCGATTGGAGATTTTATGGTAATAAATCTATTATTGAAGGAAAAGAGACTTTGAAACCCCTTTCTAACTTGATTGCAGATTCCATCTATACGGAACGATATATGCACACTCCACAGAATAACCCGCAAGGGTACGACAAGTCCGCCATCAGCAACACAACTGCATTGAAAGAGAACGTCCGATTCCTGATCATGCACGGTACAGGCGATGACAACGTGCACGTGCAGAACAGCCTTACGTTACTCGACAACCTTGACTTGGATGGTGTCGAAAATTACGACGTGCATGTATTTCCGGATTCAGATCATAGCATATATTATCACAATGCCAACCGGATTGTATATGACAGTAAGTAATTTCATTTTTCTTTTTCTTCGGGAATACTATTAATGACTATCATTTAGAACTAACGAATTGGCTTATCAACGCATTCAACGGCGAGTGGCTAAGGACAGAAAATCCCAAGCCCATACAAATATCCCAGATAGAAGCAGCAGCCCTTGAGCGTTGATCTGAAGCAGATTGCAACATTCTGTATCTACCCAAAGCATTGGGCGGCGTTTATATGAAGGTTTTTGATCTTTGCATAGGTATCTTATTACAATCCCCGTTCATAATATGTAAAATATATTCAGAGGCATATCTGTCTGTCCGAATTCCAACATTTCGATCTCAACTTCTCAGCCTGATAGATTGCGGTTGTGGCTGAAACTAGAGATAGAGATGGGAAGCTAAAAAAGGGAGGTGACGTCCTAATTCAGTATGACGTCCATTGACGTGGGGCATACAAGAGCTCTAATAACCCCAGAACCTACAATTCTTTTGCATCTTGATTCTAAACAAACAACGCAACTCCAACCCGCCCAAACACCGTGCTTGAAATTTAGTTAAATCTTTCCATCCTTCATATTAATACGACTATCAACATGGCGGCCGCAACTAGGAAGGAGATCTTGAGCAAGGTCTTCAAGATGGTTCCACCCATGCTTGAGAGCTTTCATAAAGGTTGTTATCTATGACTGTTTGAATTGCTATCTACGGCTGCTTATTCTCTTTGAAAGGTCAATTGGGGCGTGTGGCTGTGATAGGAGGTTGCGAGGACTATACTGGTGCTCCATACTTCTCCGCTATGGCTTCAGCAAAATTGGGTTGTGATTTGGTACGCCGTGACCGCTCGAATAGAGCTACGAGAACCCGATGACTGTTATAACCTTTTCAGTGATTATCATTGCTAACGATCCCAAGTCTCATGTCATCTGCGAACCTGGTGCAGCAACAGTAATCAAATCATATTCCCCCAACCTCATGGTGCATCCAATACTTCGACAGTCCCAGCATGCTTCTTCCTCCGACTCCGTATCTTCTCTCTCTTCAGCTGTAATCGAAATGCTACCACGGCTACACGTTATCGTCATCGGTCCCGGTCTGGGCAGGGACAAGCTTATGCAAGATACCTGCGCAGAGATTCTTAAGGCGGCAAGGGAGCAGAATATACCGTTCGTCTTAGATGCTGACGGTTTAATGCTCGCCCAAAACAAGCCAGAGCTAGTGGAAGGCTATACAGAATGTGTACTGACACCCAACGTCGTTGAATTCGGACGACTAGCAAAGAGCAAGGGTGTAAACGTAGAGGAAGGCGATTCGACACAAGTGTGTTCCAAATTGGCTACCGCTTTCGGAGGTATCACCATCATCCAGAAGGGCTCAAAGGACTACATCTCCAACGGAACTTATACGCTTGTTTCGGAAGGTGAGGGCGGTCTCAAACGGTCTGGTGGTCAAGGTGACACTTTGACTGGATCGATCGCAACCTTCCTCGCATGGCGCCGTGCTTATTTGGATAAGCTTTGGAACCACGAGGGTGATCTCGATGAGAAAGAACTGTTGGCACTGGCGGCGTATGGTGGAAGCGCAATCACGAGAGAATGCTCTCGACTGGCATTCAAGGAGAAAGGTCGCAGTTTGCAAGCTGGTGATCTAACTGAACACGTACACACTGCATTCTTGAATGTTGTGGGAGATCCTGGAACTACGGAACCGAAGCTGTAGGTTTGAGTTGTAAGCCTGAATGAGTTGAGGATGAAGGTGAATATCATGAAAGATTACGCTGATAATGTACATAGTTAGGTAAAAAAAAAAAAAAAAGTAGCAACAAAACGGTTCTTTAATATCTCTTAGTATGAAGTAAACAGTGATGCCCTTTACTGGGGGTAGAATTTTTGTTGCTCAGGTGATGAATTGAAGATGGATCGTAACTGTGTACCTACACCAGCTATGGTACTATCAGAGAGGACTAAAGTAAAGATGGAATTAAGATTTAGCCACGCCTAGGTCTAAACAGTAAGCCTTTCCTTATAGCCGTGTTCTATATATGTGTAGGAATGCCGACTCACTCCGGGCGGCGTGGGAACGGCTCTCTCGCTCTAGTTCTAAATTAGAGTGGAGGCCGAATCGCCGAAAGGTGACGACTTCACTCCTTCAGCCACGACAATGAGAACCTCTAGAGATGCTGGTTTGGCTTTGACATTCAGCTTCAGCTGTACCAAAAACATCGGCTATATATCCCCGGATTACTGTTACACATATAAGGCTGTACATTTGTTTTTTTGTTTTTTTTTTTGCTAATCGCTTGAGTTCACACTCTTGCTCTAAATATCAAATAGTTCTCCGATTACAATACAGCATGTTTCCACGAAGAAATCATTTAAAGTCCAGAACAGGATGTAAACGCTGTAAGCAGAGAAAAGTTAAAGTAATTGACTGTTTGTAGAAACATCACAATATATCTCAAGTTGTCTGACTAGGAATACAGTGCGATGAAGTCCATCCCGAATGCACCAATTGCATTAGGCATGGTGTAGAATGCGACTATAAAATGGGACCGTCGTATATCATGTACAAGCCGAATCACAAATGCGTAGCTACACATAGAAAAGACTTAACAACCTCACTTACCAACAAGTCATGCTCAAGCTCAACGAGGCCAAAGTCTCTGGAGAATGAGTACTATCCACCCCCAGAACGTTCATTCAACGAGCGTCTCTTCGAACTAAAACTCTTTTACCAATTTACCTCTCACAAGTATAACCGCATCTACCATATGCCCGCCCTTTTCCAGCTCTTCACAAAAACACTACCCACCCTTGCCCTCCAGCACTCATTCCTCATGGATGCAATCCTGGCCACCACCGCACAGCACCAATGCATAGTCATCCCGCAAGACCGCCTCCACTACGAAGCTTCCCACCGCTACATGGCCCGCAGCATCGAGCAGTTCCTCGAAACGATGGCTACAGGCGTGAACCCCAGCAACGCCGAAGCCTGCGTGGCCGTCACACTACTCATCGCCTTCCACTCCATCGTCGCGCGCAAACTAGACACCAGCACCACGCAATCCCTACCCGTGCAGTGGTTCACGCTCTTCCGCGGCATCAACACCGTCATGATTGAAGGCGGCTCCTGGGTCCGAGACCACCCCTTCAAACCCGTCTACCCCGGTGCCCGTGCCATGTCGAGTATAGCCCCCCCGCACGAGGCTCTGACCCCGCTTCTCGCGGACCTCGATCGCGAGAGCGCCGATCCCGAACAAATCCACGCGTACGAGTATGCCGTCGGCTATCTCTCCGAGATCCTGAGGACGCCCGACCGTCGCTTCTTCCTGCGCTTCTTGGGCGACGTCCCGCCGCGGTTCGTACGGATGTTCACGGAGAGGGACCAGCGCGCGCTCGCGATCGGTGCGGCGTATTTCACGTCCATGAGGCTTATTGATCGCGTGTGGTGGATGGAGGGCATGGCGGAGAGGGAGTCGGGCCTTGTTCGGGCGGCGTTGACGAAGAGGTGGAGGGAGAGGCTGCTGCCGGCTGTGGAGGCTGTTAGGAGGAAGATGGAGGAGATGGATCGGACTGCGGTAGGGAGATTTGATGGCGATGGTCGGCCGATGCAGGATAGAATGTGTAGTATTCCGATCACTGTGGAGGCGTGGAGGAAGCATGTACAGGAGGAGGGGGTGGTGAGGCTTGGGTTTCCTTGATTCGTATGCTGAGGAGTTGTTACTTTGGCGTATTGACGTTCAGATGATACCAATGCGGAAGGGCTAATTTTTCGAACCCGTTCGATCCGAGAGTAAAGTTGTGGAGTCAGTTAAGTTTCTACACGCGTTCCAAAGCAAGGATAAGAAGACAAATAGATTTACACAGGATGAGTGGATTCGGGAACTGGGGAAGATATCGAATCGGCAATGAGAATCAAGTTCGCCATCTACACAATACAGGATGAGAATATCATAGATTCCGCCTCGAAGGTCAAGCCGAAACCCTATTCTTCCAACTTCGCAAAGAAAACCCGTAAAAGAAATATATCATATCATATATCTAACCCAATTCTATCCGACGTATGCCACAAAACAATCTAATCTCCATATACCTACCCATAAAACTCCACGATTACCCATCCCAGATCCCAAACCCAACCGGTGAAGTTAATTCTTTCACTGCGAGGAGCGCTGACATCAAGGCTGCGACCCGAGCTGCTGCATCTCGGTCTCGCTCGCGTTCCCGGAGCCCTTCCCAGCCGTGACGGATCGGGATTGCACGAACATGTAACCGGGGTGAAAAGCGTTCAACGCGACGACAGCGAGGGCGCACATCCTGTAAAATTCATCAGCAACACATCTTCCCCTACCCCCGTTTTCCCACCACTTACACGCTATCCAACGCGATGAAAAGCGGCTCATCCTGCATAACCGCATTCCGCCACCCGCCGACCATCTCCGCAACGCGATAGATACATCTCAGCAAGATGGCGAGATAGGCGACCGTGATGCCGACGACGGCGCCCTTGAAGTAGAAACTCCGCCGCAGCGCCGTCGTCGCCTCGTTCAGCTGCGAGCGGAACTTGTAAACCCGATAGCCGTACTCGGCGGCCAGCGCGCCGAAGAGGAGTAGCGTCGCGACTTGGAAGACCAGACCGAAGATCATGATGTTGTTCCCGGCTGTAGTGTTCTTGCCGCCGGCTGCGATGGCGCCGCCGGTTCTAAACGTCCCAGAAGAAGCGTCAGTTTGAAAGTACTGTTTCATAGGGTGGAAAGGGGGATCGGGAATGGGGAAGATGGGGAAGATGGGGGGAGGGGGGCGCAGGGAGGGAAACTAACGCTTGGATCAGGATGGAGATGATATCGCAAGACATGAATATCCAGGTGTACCACTTGGGCCGGATGCGGGAGAACTGCGCGCCCATCACTATGGCGATGTGTTTTAGGGTCAGGTACACGCCGGCGGAGAGGAAGGCGGGCGCGACGGTTAGGCAGATGATTTGGGTTTTAAAACCGGCGTCGTGGAAGACGTTGTCGTGGAGAAGGATGCGGCCGACGTAACCTTTTTGCTCACTATATCAGCACTTGACCCATCCATCGATATACGCTTATGCGGCCAGGGGAGGAGAAAGGGGGAAATAAGGGTTTTAAGAGGGGGAAGAGTAGAAGGATCTGATATCAAAAGACATACCAACAGCTTCCCCAAACGTCCCGATGACCATGAAAGCGAAGAACGTCCATGCCTTCCACTTTACGCCCTGGAAGGCGTGCGCGAACATCGAGAGGCCGAAGATGGCGGTGAAGATGACATTGGCGGCGAGGTTGGGGCGGTAGCCGTAGATGGAGACTTCGACGGTGCATTCGCCGCCTTCGTGCTCGCAGAAGCGGTAGCGGTCGTCTCGCGCCTGGAGGACGTGCGCGAGGGTGTCCATTGTATCTGGTAGTTTCCCTCTCCGGGTCAATACGTTTGGGGGGGGAGGGAAGAGGGATGTTATGGAAGTAGCACTTGATGATGAAACGAGATAGGGAGATAGTCGAAAAGTAGGTAGATAGGGACTCAGATTGTTGTTCCAGATAATATCGAGATATAAAAAAACAATGAAGAGAAAAGATATGCGTGATTCAAATATCAAAATTCAAGTAAGATGACCGACACCAGCTCCTTATATCAACCCACCGTCTCCAACCCCCCGTCCCCTATACCCTTCCACAACGCAGCCTACGAACCCAGAGCCAGGGATGCTCTTCCGCCAGCGGAGTCCCTAGCAAGATCTGACGACACATCCCTAGCATGTCTGAGTTTGACGCTCAGGCATCCCAAAACATACACCGATAACAAAAACCTTCCAGCATCGGAAACGGGACCTCGCCAGATGCCGTTCCTATCTGCTTACAGTCAAAACTCGCTTTGATCGGCCGCGTCGTGAAGATTAACAAATGGGGAAATGTGATCGAGGTGTGCGATGCCCCCCGATTGACCAATCAGACGGGAATCCGAGTACGAAAAGGGGGCTATTCCCTACTGGGATCCGACGTGGCTCGCGCGTTTTAAGGTCCCAATGTTTTTGTCGATATTGGATCCGAGCCGATCGTGCTGTGAGGCATTGGTGCTGGTTTCTGTTATACGTGCAGTTTTTTCGTCTTGGAACTACGACGACGTCGTCGTCAGTCTCTTTCTTCGATCGACAATGTTGGTGAGGGTCTCGCTGCGCCGTGCAATGTTTTTGAAGATAAGGGAAAAAACTGCGAGTACGTGCTCCGTAAGGCGACCGACACGATGGAATGCTCCCAAGAAAATGCCTGGAAGCGAAGCATGATGGTGCTGGCTTCTCCAACATTGCAGACAGAAATACAACATTCAAAAAATAGGCCGTTCCGTTCAGTCGTCTACACGTGAGTAAAACAGATTCAAACAAAAACACCATTTCTCATCTCCACACCTACTCATTCTCCAAATCACAACAATCTACTATCCCAGACGGCCCTACCTTTCCTCCCCTAAGCGCTCACTCCTCTGCTTCCTCTTCTACCACCTCCCCATTCCCCAACAATTGGGTCCTGTCCTCCCCACTTACCCCCGCCCTCGTCCCACTCTTCCTCACCCTTCCCACTACTCCAGGAAAGATCCTCGGCTCCGCATCCAAGCTGCTCATAGAGTCCTGCCTCCTAATCCCTTCTCCTCCTCCACCACCTATCCCTCCCGCAACCCCACCACCACCAGCAGCTTGGGCAAATACCATGCTACTACTGCGGTGCGGCCGGGTGCCGACGGAGGGATTCGGCAAGTTGGTGAGGTCGTTAGCAGAGAAAGAAGGATTCATGCGGGCCGCTTGCGCGGGGAATATGATTGGTGAGTGGTGGTGTGACATAGCGGAAGGGGGGAGCATCGCGGAATGGGAGTGTGCGGTTTCGGAGCCCCCGGCGGTAAGGTCTACGGCGGACATGGGAGTTTCGGGGGATAGGACTGTAGCGGAGAGAGTGGAGGACAGTGGGGGACGGGTATAGCGTTCAATCCTGAGTTTTGTTGTTAGCCGTGTGGGAATGGGGTCAGGGTGGAAAAGGGAGGAAGGTAGTTACATTGCGAATTCGCCCATCAACGTCTCGTGGCGGTAGTCTTCACGGATGTCTGGAACATTGACTTTCGCCATGTCGTTTCCTTCGACTCCTGGGTATTGGTATTTCTCTCCCAGCCAGCGCTGCTTTACCTGATGCTCGAAGCCGCTCTGGACCACGGAATGCTTAGCCAATTCACACATGTCAACCGCGCTAAGCTTGTAAATCTGTGCGGCGACGGAATATTCTTCAATGAGAGGCTCTTTGGTGAAAGCAAACTGTAGAGGGTCGTCTGTCGAGAGAGAGACATTGAGACCGCGTCTGAAATAATTGAGAAACGGATTTCGCTCATAGGCCAGAAACAAGGCGTTGTTACTCAGCGGGGACATGGCGATTCCAATTTGTTCGAGATAGAAGATGTATTGTAAGAACGGCATCTTCCTGAGTAACAAACCATGGCTAATGCTATGACAGCAAAGCGCTGCACTTGCTAGATGATCAGGGTCACCGGCTTCTCCACAGTGTGGTCTCAGCAAAAAGGTATTGAATCCTCTCTGCTTTCTCCAAACATTCAAGGACGCCATATTAGCAAAGAGATAATAAATCCAGTAACTATAGGGTGGGTTTTGCTTGGTGTTCCATATCTTGGGCAGAGGGAACTTCTTATAAATACGCCGCTCTACTTTACTCTCATCATCCACACTATCAAATCCAATCACTCTCTGTAAAAAGATATGAAGCTTTGGGTGGCTAGCGGGATTCTTTGTTACTTCGAAAAGGGGTTGGAACAGGTTTTTGATAACTTGTTCGAAAGTATCCATCAAGCCGGTTGACTTGTACACGTCGTAAAGTCGAGGGACCTGAATCAACCACCGTACATTCGGTGAGAACAGCTTATTGTCAATAACCCAAGCAGCTAACTTATCCCATTCATCCATAGAACGCCCGTAGACGGAGATGCGCCATTCGACCATTTGGTACTTGCTGGATTCAAGATCAGAAATAACCTCTTTGGTGATCTCTGCTAGATATCGTCCCTTTATGAAGTTATCGGTCTTCAAGAAGATTGTTCGAAGTCTCGACTCCCCAATTGGATTATATTTCAGGTTGAATTTATCGAAACGATGAAATGCATCTTTGTGCGCCTAATGTGGGTCAGACTCACTATCTACGTAAGAGGGATGAACAACCTCACATGCATATCGAGGGTGTCAATACTCAGATCGTACGCATTCAAGCCGATACTATCAAACACTTCTTGCAAAGTGAGGTGCTTACCATCTCTTTCAAGAACAACCTCGTCTGGACATTTCTTCATTTTGCTTTTGATGAACCGTAGCAAATGTTTTTGGTTCATGCAAGCGGAATGATGAACGTGAGTATCAACCTTTCTAACATTGTAAAAGTCTCTGTGTGGTACCTTCTTACTATCTGCCATTTCTTGGTATTCATTTATTAAGTAATAGAGGTTGAATTTCCCCTCAAGATACTGCAGTCGGCGGAACGCAAAGCTCTTACTAGGGCCATCCGAGGAGATGTTCAACAAATCGTCCAGATCAATGTAGAATTCACGAAGGGTAGGGATCGCTACAATGGGACTGCCCTCTGCTGCAGATGCAGAGTTTTCGTATACCTGGTAAACACCATTATCGTCGAGCTTGAAGTCCATTTCAGAAGGAGGGGGAACAGGAAGTAAATCCTCTATTTCAAAGTCTTCTCCAATGTTAGTTCCCGGTTTCCTAGCCGGTTTAGCAGATTGCTCTCTGTCGATAGTAAGGCTATTGCTCAGGCTATTTCCACCAGTATCCTTATTAGGTTCCCAAGCTGGTTCGGGATGAGGGGGGTAGATCCTCCAGTTCGGTTCATCTTTCGGATTACCATTCTGCCCTTGCAAAGACAGTCGAATGTATTTATGACGGAGATCGAGCACTTTTTGGATCTGTGTATAGATTGTAGTCAATTCGGTTTGCACAGTAGCATCATTCGAAGCAAATCCGCCAGCTCCAGATCCGAGACCGATCCCGGCGCCCGCGCCGTGAATGCCTTCAGTAGCAAGTAATGCAGGCTTCTGCTCATGGGGTAATCTAGGATGCTTTGAATGGTCTCTTGCAGCCATATCAGCCTTCAAGTAAGGATCTAAGCTAGTGGGTGGTTGCGGAACGCTATCGGGGTGCATCGCACTCGTTCCTTTGGTATGCTGACGGCCCGCTGGTCTATCTCCATCCATAACGTTGCCTTGGGCGAGATTATGGTTGCTTCGGGGGGATCTTAAACTTGCGGAGCGACTGAGAAACTCTGGTTCATTTCCAAAGTTCACCGGCATGGTCTTAGCAGCATGCAACACGGGGCTAAAGCCATCTTGTGACCCTCCTGCGTACTGACTATCAAGTTGATGTCTCTGGTACATTTGTTTCGCCTCTGAGTGACTCATCGATTTCTCCGAAGCATAATCATAATATGCTGTCCTCCTTTGTTTGTCTCGAGGAAGTAAGCCTTGTTGCGTAATATCTGACCAGCCATTGGGATCTCCCTCTGGGCTTAACTCGGCGATTGTCTTGCTTTTCTTGAGCCGTATGGAGCCCCTATCAATCATACCCTCTGGGAGTCCGTCGTTTTCCGATATTGAGCTAGAGTCGTCCTCCATACCACCATCTTCTGGTGAAGAATCATGATGGTCCCCGATATGGGAAGGGCCAATGTACGGGGAAGTCGTGGGCGAATGCAAATGAGCCTCTGTATCTGTCGCAAAGAGCTGTTAGGACAATCATAAAGACAATTGAGTACAGTCCGATGGGTTCTACCTGTCATGGTGCTGGAAACGGGCGTTGATAGTGGCTAACGCGTTGTATGACGGACAAGTTCGAGGTGACGGGAGACATGGTGGAGCTGGCAGCGTTTGACAAGATACGACCAACGCATTTATCAGATCTGCAAAGCGACTGCGTATTATTTTCTTACCGAGTTTCTATGAGTTCTTAAAGATAATAGATGTTGTATTCTACCTCTAATGAATGAAATACCCAAGACAACCTGGCTGTTCCTAAAGGATATAAATTTCCGCCCCTCACTGTCACTTTTGCAGATTCCGGCCGATCTCCGCTTCAAGCAGCATGTTGATTCCGAATTTGGTTGTTTCACTGCAGGGTCTCAAATTACTATAAAATATCCAAAAAGGTAGAGAGCATATGTCTTTCACCATTATATTCCCAATCGCTTCAAACAATGTGATCAACAGATTTGTGAATCCGAATCTCGTTCATAAATGGTTCTGTATTTCACACATTTGAAAGAGATGCTATATATACAAAATCCCAGATGACACCATGCTAAATGGACCCGAACGCCGAATATGCTAGATAGCAAATAACCTTCTAGCACTCTAAAGTGACCTTCTGGCCCTTGACTTTCCCTATTACAATCTCAGGAGCGTACTTCGGAATAACTTCATCGTCGTGAAGCATCTCAAACTCCTCGCTAGCATCTCTGCCCATGTGGCTAAAGAGTGCTTGAGGACCTCCCGGGTGCTCGTCGACCCAATTTGTCACGTCGAGTACTATTCCCTTCACCGCGATCCATAAATCCTCTTTCTTATTGTGCTTAGCAACTTCCTCTAAGGTAAACTCTTTATCTGGAATGCTGAATTCCTTGGGCTTGTTAGGTGTCGAAACTTTGCCTGGGTCCTCGCTATCTTTGGCATTACCGTTAAGAACGGGTCCAGCTGACTTCTGGCTTTGCTGTGCGGGCTTTGACTGTGGGCCCTGTGAGGAGGAATCAGAAGCGTTTCCCCATTCTACGGAGACCTTGCCAGGTTGCGAGGGGTCAATGTGAAGGGAAATCTGGCCGAGACGTTGAGCGGCAGTGGAAACACCTCCGCTAAGCAAGTTCTGGAAGAGATATTTCGCTGCTGATTCACCAGCAACACGCCCGTAGACTACGCAGCCTAGTAACGAGGAACCGCCAAGGCGATTTGCACCGTGGACGCCACCAGCAAGCTCACCGCAGACGAATAGACCATCGAATGGCTTGCTATCATGGTTAAGAACCTGAGCCTTATCGTTAATCTCGATACCGCCCATAGTAAAATGTAGTACAGGTTCCATAACAGCGACGTGGAAGGTATCGCTAATGTCGAAAGGTCCGTTATGGAAGAATTTCTTGCCTTCTGGGTCCTTCTTCTTACCCTCCGCAATGGCGTTATAATCCTTGAAGGTATCCTGGAGAGCTTTCTCACCGCATCCCATCTCCTTAGCAAGCTCCTTTCCTGTCATTTTCTTCATGAGACCACGACCAGAATAATGACGAGTGTGGAAATCAAGAACGTTGGATGCCTTGGAGTTCAATACTAGACGAATGGGCCAATTACCCTTCTCCTTCTGCTCCCATAACTTTCCGGACACATAATCACGGTGACCAAGCTCATCGGAAAAGCGCTGGCCCTTGGAATTGAGAAGGAGACCACCTTCACCACGGAGTGCTTCCGCGGCTAAAAACTTCCACTTCGAGCCAGGGTCCTTAGGATCGACCAGCCCAGTAGGATGGACCTGTACTTTGTCCATATCAATACCATTGGCGCCAATCTCCATGAGCATCTTGTGCCCATCGCCAGTGGCATGTGCGCCGTTGGTGGTGGACAAATCGAATGTATCCGGTCTATGTTTTCTCAATAAAGATGTTTCTGAGAAATCTGCGGCATATCCACCGGTAGCCAAAACGACCGGCCCATCCACAGTAGTCTCCTCGCCATTGAATAGGTATGTCACACCGGTAGCTTTGTTTCCATCTTTATTGACTTTCACAACTTTCGCCTTCTTGATCAGCTGTACCCGGTCGGGCTCAGCTTCAGCCAATTCTTCGAACCTTTGCATGAGTGCATACGTTATAGCCATACCAGGGAACTTGGCATCATGGCCACGGTGCGTTCGGGGTTGTGAGTGTCCTCTGAGAGCCTGTCAATAGTGGGACAATAATCATGACATATTATTACTTACCCCAACCGTGAGACCAGTGTCAGATCGAGGTTGAATACATCCTGTAGCCACTCTACTGCTGCTGCAGACTTGTACGTAAGGACCTTGATCAGGTCCGGCCTGGCCTTGTCCCGAGCAGACTTCAATGTATCATCGTAGAACTGTTGAACGCTATCTTGAATCTTATGTTCGACTTGTGTCCGTGTTA
The DNA here is from genome assembly GCA_010093705.1 of Patellaria atrata CBS 101060. NCBI lineage: Eukaryota > Fungi > Ascomycota > Dothideomycetes > Patellariales > Patellariaceae > Patellaria > Patellaria atrata. The sequence continues at coordinate 304,439 of MU006103.1, forward strand.
ATGCACCGTTAATACCCGAGGTGGCCTTCGTGGAGTTTCCACCCATGAAGTCTATACGGAGCTATCAGCTGGGTGGAGAGATGACGTCAAGGAGAAACTAGAACATACTGTTCTTATCCAGTAGAAGAACATTTCCTCCAGCAAGATAGATAGTATGAGCAGCGCTCAAACCAGATACTGTAGAAGTAGGTCAGTTACATTTGTTCTATGTGAGCGGCGAGTACAAAACTGCTTACATCCGGCACCGACAACAATGATCTTCTGCGACATGATGGTCCAAATTAGATGTTGGATCTAGAGTGTGATGAGCAGAATAAAAGGTAGAAGTGATGAAATCTACAGTTAAAGAGATCGGTACAACGTGAGTTGACAGCAACTGGAGTAATCCCTTAAGTATCAGTTGTCCTAGAGGCAATGATGCCTCGGTTCATCCCCGCATACGGCTAGTTCTAGGACCATTTCTACGGTAAGCCGAGCCACCGACAAATGAAGAGGGAGATAAATGTAAAAATATATTTTGAACCTCACGCTTAACTGTACATTTTAGTGCAGCGCTCCTGACACGCTCAGCACCTTGAATTCAGTCCTCGGTGCACACTTCCACTGTCCCAGTTATTCTGAAGATTCTGTGCAGTATAACTATCAGTACAGTATGTCGCAGACATGTGAAAACTAATTCGGGCTCCGAGTTAAGGTAGCTAGTCCTCTCCGTCATGTTGGACACGGTCTCTACAGTCACGCGGATCCAGTTCGTTCGCATGTGATTGTTCAAGAGTCAACGTCACCCCCGATCCAGAACCCTACCGTACGGTACCTTATTTCTATTTCACACTTCCGCTGTCACCGGGAGATTCATAACTAATGCAAACTCCGGCACTGTATATGTGTTGATGCGTACAAATTTTCTAGCCGAAATTCTATATTCCTTCTACTTCTGAACTTCCTTGTTATATATAGAGTAGAATGCACAGTACATTCTCAGGTTCAGTCTACTCTCCTGCAACTCACTCCTCGAGCAACGTCGCATAACGCAATACCGTCACCGGTCTTCAACACATTTCTACTGTTAGATTCAACTTGTTCTTAGATTACCGAACCAATCCGATATTAATAGCTTTGTCTAAGCGTCACACAAGATGACCAAAGCACATCATCTCACACTAAACCCTCAACGACATCATAACGAAATTATTTATATTATCAAACAATAGAAGTTGAGTGGTTCATACCTTCAACTCACACAGATCTCGCCGACTATAATCATGATTTCACGAATATAATCGAGTGAACCATGGTCTCTACCAGAAGGCACTTTGTGTTTATCCTAGGGGCTACCAGGAACACCAGGTACCGAATATATCTTACTGTGAGGGCCTCACCATACTGATCCGCACATACACACATACGCCCTCCTTAATGCAGTAGATGAAAAGCGCGATCTCGCAGACCTGGTCCACCACAGCTTCAAGCTGTACGGTAGTTGACCAGACTGTCTTATTTGGAGAGGCAACCGCAAAGTCGATCAGACATATGTCGAGGCCAGACTGGAGTCGCTTAAGGAAATTGACACCCAGTAATAGTCCATAGCAAGCAGAATGCAGAGCGTGAACTTTTCAGTTTGCTTCTCTGGTTCGTTTGTGAGTTGAGCCAATACTTTCTGGAGAGTGAAAAGCTCAAAAACGGTCCGGAAAGCTAACTGTACAAAGCATTAATGCTTCACCTTCAAACGTATGAAAGTATAATAGTCGATCGGTTCAGCTCAAGTCAACTGATATAGCAATGGAAAGGTCTCGAATATGAATGACAGAGAAAATCCGAGGTCCTGGGAAGCAATCTACCGCCTCTGGGAATGCAGAGGTAATGTATTGTAGCGAGTGAACCCCTGCTGAGATTTGTGGTGCAAGTATACTACCTTTAATATAAAGATTGAAGATGAAAACTGGGGTTCGGGATATAAAAAGGCCGTCGCCTCAATGCAGATCCGGATATCCCTCTGTCATCGAAGCCAGTACTCTAGTTCCATCCAACTCTCTAGCGTACCGGTTGACTCCTACCCGTATCTGGGCCAACAATTGCGCACTAATATCATCATTCACATTCCATCAAGGTTCCAGACGACTTTACTTACTCCGCTTTCAGATCAGGTCATCTCCAATAATAATAATGGATAGCTGGCGGGTATCAGACACGCAGCTGCCAACTATTGGAGCAAGACACATAATGTGAGCAATATTAAGTTACTGAATCAATCAAAGAAATGCTCAACAAAAGGTACGTGAAGAATCTGCTTCACGTCACGAACGTGTACGTTTTCCTACCGTCGTGAGAGCTATTCCAACTCTCCAATAACATGCATGTCTACAAGATAGTTGCGAAGAGAGCTTTTTCTGCAATTTGCAAGGACAAACTATCTGTATGAGAATGAGCAGCGTCTGGGGATGATCTGGAATGATCCATGCATGCCAATCACCAAAGTATACTGTAGCTGAAATACGTAAAGGTGACTCGCATACATTTTTCCTTCATCCAGGTTTGTTGTTCTTGGTGCAATTTAAAGACCATTCAATTGATAATTGTAAGACGGACGATAGTAAGCTTTCAGGCCAGAAGAGAACCACGTGTGTTGCAACCGTATATCGGCAGGATGAAAGAAAAGATCATTCTGATCAAATACGGAACGAGGAAATTCTCGTACGTTTTTGAACCTCGAAAAACCTGTAGAATCCTGGATGCAGCATGGCTCGCAGAATATGGACGCAGGTTGGAATATATTAGCTAATGAGTGCCAGCAGGTCTGAGGGGAAACGACGCCAAACAGGAATGTATAAGGACTACCTTACTATATAGTAATAAGTAGCTCGTTTGCTTCGTAGCGTATGGTGAGCGAAGGATATGTAGTTGGGATGCGTAGTTGGAAGCGAAGGTAGTTTCTGTTACGAAGGGGAATGTCGATTGTCACATGAGCAGCAGACATCTCCGCGGCTGGAGGCCAAATGCCAAGACCGAATTCGTCAAGGAATCAGGAACATGAACAACCTCAACACGTGCACTGGAAGCGCTTCCATTTATGACTCCGGACGACACTCGGACAGCCAGCGAGGAATACTTGTAAAGGAGTTTCAGGTCACGCTGGCAAGATATATTCTTTTGTTAGCTGAAAGGAAACCTCTGCTGAACGTGTCATTCTTTCATTCGAACCAAAGCCGAGCCATGGCCGCTCCAAGCCGCCTGAAAGCAATAATAGGATTATTGGATAGACGCCAGAGTTTGCCGCCAGAGTGCTAAGGCTAAGAGCATTGACAAGAGATCACAATGCTCTCAAAGTCCGTTAGTAGTCAAGGGAAAGCTTCCTGCTGGACCATCGTTTAGGAGAGGGGCTCTGTGGCACGTAGTTACTATTACCCGCAAGAAACTCATTTTTGGATTTTTAAAGGTAATGGAATCGGTGAGTGGTACTACTCGTAATATAGCAACACGACCTTTACCAACAGCTGACCAGCCCGATCGACCGGACAGTCTTCCTAATGGCGGGTATGGATCTAGGGGAAGAGTCCGTACATGGAGATTTTTAAAAAGGATTTTCAGACCCTTGATGATGCTGATGCGGCGGAGAGGTTGAATAAGGTTAAATAAAATGTATGGATTGTATGGGAATTTGTGGAGAGTTATAGCGAGTTTGTCTGAACTGACGAGTTGCCAAGCAGGCTTGGAATAGATTAGCATGACACAAATTCGGCATTAATGCATCATTGTTGCATTATTATTGACCTCGCTTCATCTTCGCTTCATCAAATGTTCGGTTTCTATGAACAACCTTACCACAACCCTTTTCTCCAGTTCTCCAATCTCCACACTTTCCTCCACAAGCCGTTGCACGTCACGTCGCTCATTTTTTTTTTCAAAACTGCGGAGTCTTTTAGTAGGTCATTCGGTCTTACCAGCCGAGCCAGGCTGACCTGAATTCTCGGATTTTGACGCCACTTGGATCCAATCAGAGTGCCCAATTCAGTCCATATGGTCTATACTTTGACTAAGTACCTTTTCACATTCGGACATCGTTCCATGCTACGCCAGTGCTTTCCACTATGATGCTATGTGTCGTGAGAACCTCTTTATAGAAAGCATCCATGAAAAAAAATTCTAGAATGACTCAACAAAGCTTTAAAGGGCAGTCGTGCCCCGTGAGTACTTCCTTCCGTGACTTGTGATCAACCAACCTTTGTCTACTCTTCTACCATCCATCATCATCATCATCAAACTTTCTTTGTCTTGACCTTTAGAAAACTCTCAGCATCAACAAAAGCTTCTATTACCCTACTACGAACCTGTACAGCTTTCTCATCCTAACCTCAAAACTATCATCATCATCAACAACAACTTCAAAGACCTTGCACGTAGTTGCAATTCAATGCACATCAACGCCTTCCCTTACGAAATCCTCTCCGTCATCCTCGAAGAAGCCGCCAAGCTCAATGAGCAAGATGGAGTCACCTTCACCTTTGGTCTCAGTCAAGCACCTCTGCCGTTGCAGAAGGCTAACTTGCACCGCTACATTCGTGGCCCAGTTCCTCCTGACATGTTGAAATGGGATGCAACTGCCGCCATCCGTCAAGTTTGTCGCGAATGGCACGAATGGGCTGTTGAGTATGCGCTGACCGATGTCTATATTCGAAGGTGGAGGGGTTCCGAGAGATGGGCTGAGCTTTCCCAGAAGAGGGGTAGGTTCAATAGTTATCTTGCAGATTGATGAAGTACTAACGTATTTTCAGAGAACTACGACCTGTATGAGCTCATCGAGAAGCCTTCCGGAACGGCCGTCTACCGCGACCCCTATCGTTCTCTCCGCAGCACTTCGAAACTCTTCCAAGAGTATCCGCACATTGCATCTAACGTCCGACGACTATGGTTCAACGGTTTCTATACAACTGAGACTGATCATTACATCCACGATGCTCTCAAGAAATGCTCTAACCTTACTTCGGTAAGCGTGCCGTGGACGGTCATCCGACATCTCAGTGCCCAGGATTGGGCACAGCTCCTTGGCAATGGTGGCGGCGAAGGTCTTCAGTCTCTCGAACTCCTCGCCGTTGACTTGACGGAATCGCAAGCAAAGGATCGCAAGAACTTGATCGACTTACAGCCACTGAAGTCTCATCTAGTTGACTTCAGCAGACTCCGCAGGTTGAAGATCTTTGGCAATACGACCTTCAAGCCCATCGACGATGAGGATCTCCGAGACATTGCTAGGACAGCAACCAAGTTGGAAGAGTTCCATTTGACGAACCTCTCGACCATTACCATCGAGGGCGTTATGGCTGTTGTTAAAGCCTCTCAGAACACTCTTCGGGTTCTAGAACACTCTCCTCGATCCGACGATGGCTTTGATCATCCGCATCCCGGCTCTTCCATAGAAGGTGAGCATCTTTGCGAGGTTCTGGCCAACTTGCCGCGTTTGAAGACCCTCTCGATCTCCATCCCTACAATGTGCTCCGCTATCTTCGCCAACGAGAATGTGCAGTGGGAAGGAGACTGTCAAGTTCGTGCGGCTCACATTTGTGGCCACCAAAATCGCAAGAATGGTCTCACTGCTGAGCTACGGGACCCACTCCAAGCTCTTCTTCAACAGGCACGCGCCTTGATTACAACTCGGGCGAATTCGTACATTCCTAAGGAGCTTACCATCGAACTCTTCTGTGGTGACATTATCTTCGATCCGCACCTTCATACCGTGCATGGAAATTTCGAACTTGGACGTCTGGTATCCTATGATCAATGGCCAGCATCCGCGGAACCATCCCGCAAGGGACCGTATGGTTCTACCGGTCTTTACGGTAAGGACGACGAAGAAGTTGTCTTCGAGCGCGTCCACGAGGACGAATTCCTCAACGGTATGCGTAAAAACTGGGTGTCAATCTTTTCTTGAAGAATTTATGATACCCCTTAACCAACATTTTGTGGCGTTATTTGGATCCAAAAGCATGTGGCTACTGGGATCGTTATCTTTGTCTAAAATCTGCTGATTAAAAAAAAGGGTTTAACGGGACATGAATCACGAATCTCCTTGTTCCTTCACCTAAATACCACATTTCCGACACGGCCATAGTGTGGGCTTGTCTTTCAACGAATTTCCAGGGCATGGGATGGATCCGGCGTTTATCTCTTGGGGTTTCAAACCCTATTATCAGCTGCACCGGTATTGTTGTCGATTTTCTTCTCTTTGGAGTTTCTCTGCTATGTAAATAATCTACCAAAAGGAATTGAGGGCGGAGTTATTAGCAGTCAGTAGGATACTGCAAGCAGCTCCCTCATGGCCTAGGGTTAGGCTCACACCATTCTAGCAGTTGAATGGTAATCAATGTAATCATAATCCATATCTACCTCTCTTGAGTGAGTTATGTGCTTTGCTGTTTCCATGTTTTTCCCCCCCACGCCCCCCTCTTGACCCTCTTTCCATCAAAGATAAACAGTTGCTATTTTGGTAGCGGCCCAAGAGAAAGGGACACGCCAGTTATCGGGCCAAAGTATATCAGAGGCCTGATTTGGCCACTTTCTACTTTCTAAAACTTTCAAATTAAGGTACGGAGCGGGCGCATGCATCGTTGGCTTAGAAGCTCAACGGACATGGAGGGGTGGTGGGAGGTTTGATAAAGAGGGCGTGAAATTTATTGGAACTAGAGCTAGATGTAGATATCGTGGTAGGTTATAGTGCTTGCCAATGCCTTGTATACTACATGCAGCTCGATCTCGGAGTCAAGCTGTAATTCACGTGGGCGCAGCAAATCACAACTTGCATGCCCCATGCTACACCACCACCGCGATCGAACACATTGATGGACAATAGACAGGGCTTCGTAAATCGCAATAATACGATTACACACGGCTCGGGCGTTGAGAAAGACCGATTTCGTACGGCGCTTTCTCAGCAGTGTTTATTTTGATGGTAAATCAAGTGCGGAATAGCTCCAGTATAGAGATTTCGTAAGGTATTGGTGTTGTCAAAGTCGGAATATGTGAATTTGTAAGGATTTGTTAAGCACCCTGGCATCACGCACGTTGCGGCGCATCTCTGCGGTACATCTGCACGCGGGGGATACACCTTTCCTAGTATGGCTAAATGTGGGGCTCCGAGGATGCATAGAGGCCAAAGATGGACATCGGATGAATGTCGCGATGATATCAATGCCGGAGTGCTGCTACATACACTTCACCTAGAACTCGACCAGCTCTTATCAAGGAGGAGGGGTAGAGGGAGCTATATATGGCTTTGTTCTCCCCTCCCTCAATTGCTTTCCCTTGTTGTCTTCATAGTGTCCTCACATCAATTGATCAGGTCTTCTTATTTTCTTAAATCACTTCAGTCATAAAAGCATTCAGTATCTCGAACAGACAAAATGGCCCCGAAAATCGCCATCGTTTATGTATGTTGCTTTCTAGCTTCAACTGGTCCAGTCATTTTCCTCCGCATACTCTTTTTGCTCTTGTAGAGCATGGGGCGTACCTTGGAACCACTGGTTCAGACTACTCAATTGGTTCAAACAGTGCTGATTGGGTTCCTTAGTACTCCATGTATGGCCATGTAGCCACATTGGCCCAAGCAGAGAAGAAGGGCATCGAGGAGGCTGGTGGAACTGTTGATCTGTTCCAGTATGTATCTCCATATCACTTCCTACATACACAATTACTACCCCTATTATCCCACAAACCCTCTATCTCAACCCAGCCTTTTGCTCTCCATACCACCATTTGATCGATCATATGAATTATTTTCTAAACCTCTCTCATGATCAAGAAAAAATCCGGCCCTTTCTCACTAATCTCGGGCTCAAACGACTAACATACTTTCTATAGAGTCGCCGAGACCCTCCCAGATGAAGTCCTAGCAAAGATGCACGCTCCCCCGAAAGATCCCAACATCAAGACCCTCACAGACCCCGCCCAAATCGAAGAATACGACGCCTTCCTTTTCGGGATCCCGACCCGTTACGGCAACTTCTCCGCCCAGTTCAAGACCTTCTGGGACAGAACCGGCGGACAGTGGCAAAAGGGCTCCTACTGGGGTAAGTACGCCGGTTTGTTCATCAGCACCGGTACCTTGGGCGGTGGTCAAGAGAGCACCGCCATCGCCGCCATGAGCACTTTGGCCCATCATGGCTTCATTTACGTGCCGTTGGGGTACAAGAACACTTTTGCCATCCTTGCGGATGTGTCTGAGGTCAGGGGTGGTTCGCCGTGGGGCGCGGGTACTTTCTCGGTATGAATTCGTTTGGGAGTCGGTGGGGTTTGCGGTATGCTGATTTATTTTCGTTCAGGCTGCTGATGGGTCACGCCAGCCAAGTGAGAAGGAGCTTGAGCTTGCTAGAATTCAGGGCAAGTGTTTCTACGAGACTGTCAGTAAGGTCAACTTTTGACTAGATACTGGGCCGGCGAAGGAAGTCAGGGCTCAGAAGAATGCTGAGGACGGGGCTCATCTGAGGACTGTGAAGGAAGAGCGAGCGTCTGGTGAGAATGAAGAGGAGGAGAAGAAGAAGAAGGATAAAGAGGGTTTCTGTGGGTTACCTAGTAAGTGTATCGTACTATGAAGGTAGTAAATATAGAGGAAAAAGAAGAAAGTACATTTACTGAACCCTGGGTTCGCTTGTCAAATCTGGTTATTACTGATGTCCACCGCCTGGGGTAATCGTTTAGCCTCTAGCCCTCAGATATCCTCCTGGAGCATTTTCGAATTCTCAAATCACTGTACGTGTACCCTAGATGCACTTACCATCTCCATTGTCGGGATGAGTCGACTATTTTCTAGTAGATGAATGCGCGTATAGCTGGAACCATAACTTACAGTCTATCTATTTGTACAATCCACATCTCCCGTACAATTATGATCGATTATACCCCACTCCCTCCGTAGACTCGGCCGCTTTCAGCTTCCACGCACATTATCGTCATTAGACGTGTTCGTGTGGGATGCAGGAAGTCAGGAAAGGGACTCAGGAGTCTAATCTTGAATGTTGCGATTTGGAACAAGATGTGTTGGAGAAAGGTAAGGTAGTTTCCACCTCAGTTCTACTGACCGCAACCATGCACTCAACCTTACCCAACCCAGCCTCCAGTAACTAATCAATTCGACCTCCAAAAAACAAAAGGTCGATCACACTAGATAGAACACTAAGCAACGAAACTAAAATTGTACCAAAAAAAAAAAAGAAAACGATGAAGCAAAAAATCGAACCCAGGCCACTTAGCTCATATGAGCTATATGTGCGACAGCACTGCAGGTAGACGAGGTACCTGCCTACTCGGCCACACGACCCCGGGTTGGATGAGGGAGGAGGAAGTTCGAGGCGCTTATGATTTGGTTGCTGAGAATGGGGTATTGGGTGTTTGTATTTCCACCTTCGAGTGTCCCGAACCCAAAAAAAGGGGGGAGGGTGGGTTTTATGCCGTCTCCCACACACCACCCGGCTGTCCTGACACTGGACACGCTCAGTCCACCCTCCTTGCCGTCCGAAATCTCTCTATCCAAACCACGCTTTCCTGCAACTTCTTTGCACCATTCTCCACGCAAACCCCTAGATCCAGCTCCACAAAACCAGATGGACGTGTGACCGGGTCAGCCGCGCTCAAACGATTAGGACTTGCGTCGTTCATGTACAGTACCTAACGAAGCACGTGAGACCTGGCCCGGCGATTCCAGTCATCTGCGTAGACTTGCGCACCGGGCTCCAAGCACGGATGAAGAACGAACCCCTCATTCCTCTTCCCTCGTTTCCAGCGGTTCGTGGTGAGTTCCTAAGGGTATGTTCAGGCGTTTTCGCATCTACCTTCCCTCTTCCATCTTCTTTTGTTCTTTTCTCGTGGGAAGGGAGGAGGATGGGTAGCTGTCCATCCGGTTATCTAGTTTGCTCTATCGAACTCATCTCCTTACTAGTATCACACATGGATAACATCGCGGCAAACATCCATTTACCATCTCCACCATCCCCATCCCTACCCTGCCCCCCACAAAAAAAAATCTCCCCCATGTCCCCGTGTAAAGTGTACCGGAGTACCACCGACTTGGAAACTCAGATAAGGGCGAGGTATACGGCCGATAGCGGATAGTAGACGACTATCGTATAAACTGTTAATTCACTATGCTCAAACATAAGA
>MU006103.1:314691-480220 GCA_010093705.1 Patellaria atrata CBS 101060
GGGGGGGGGCTGAGGGGTGTGCTGGATGGGGCATGGGTTGTATGAGGGGAGGGGAGGAGTTAGGGAGGAGTGGAGAGAGAGTAAACGGGAGAAATGGATCATACGGGAGAAACCAAGTATATGATACAGCTTTGTAGGGGATGAACTGCGGTGGACTAAAGCAAGTAACTAACTTGGCAGTAAGATAAGTGAACTTGATGAGGAAGAGGGAACGGTGTAAAGAGTCGAGTCTGAAGTGCTGAGTGAGGGGATGGTGGGGAAATTGCTGACTCTTTGGAAGGAGTGAATCATAGAATCGATCAAAGTGGATGGGAGATGTGGACTGTACGGGAGATGTGGATTGTACGGGAGACGTGGACATCTCGTGCGATCAATTGACCTCGTTCTCAACAAAGTCCCCTATTGCGGGAATAGAACTGCCTCTTTCTGTCATAAGTACAGCTTAACGGGGTGATGGAATAGGTGGGTCATCTAGGTTAATTCTTCTGCTGATAGCGCTGAGTGTGTATAATTGATCTGGACTGATTCAGGGTTGGGTTTGGGCCAAGTGGGTGCTGTAAGGTGGAAGATAAGAGGTATAGAAAAGAGTCTTGCCGTCGTGGGATACGGAGGATCAGAGGGGGTTAAGATGTTGGCTGGGAGTCTTAAACGTTAGAGATCTGATGAATATCTATAGGTGTATCGGTGTGAAGGGTAGAATGGTGCCCAAAAACTAGATGTGACAATGTGGAATGAGGTGATGGAGTTGAACGTATAATGCTGTGCTTGTCTATTTATCCGATTAAGAGGACTATTATAATTGAGAAGATGTTCTGAAGTATTTCAAGTAGCGTAGTACTAAAACGTATTTGCGTGAGCCACCCTAAAGGTCTGCTTGTATCCAAGATTCAAAAGGCAGGCAATGATGATCCATACTCTCTTTCCTCATGTCTATATTCAAACCGCTTCATACTAAACGAGGTTTGAGATACCACTTATCTTGTTATTTTAAAGGGTGGACATACTACATTGCCAAACTCCAACGTATCGAGCAGACTTTCTTGATTCGGCTTTACTCGCGACTTTAACATCCGTTGGGACACAAGAGACGTATGAAACTATACATAGTACCAAGATCAGCTTGGAGGTATGGCGGCGTACATCTGTCCGCATTAAATCCTCTAGGAGCGAAGTGTATGGTACCAGTTCAGGTCACCGAAAAAGACATCAGTTTAGTTCGATGAGATAATTGTTGGACAGTAACAGTATAAGGATCGTGATGGACAAACTACAAGTACTATAGGTATCATCTGGTTAAAAGGACTCTGCAGCTTCGCCTACAAAAAAAGTGAGTTTGGTCGGGGAAACACTCTCAGAAATGATCCTACAGCTCGGGGGAAAAGCGAGATTGGGGCGGTTTCCGCGAGGAACTGATGGCGCTGCATCCGATGGGCTATTAGGTTTCTCAACAAGACAGAACCTGACCGCTGGTAGTGACCCTTTCTGAAGTTGTCTGCAAGACGTGCATATTCGGTTGTTCACATGGCTTTTTCTAGATAATGAAGATCGCCCACCTCAATAGGAAAAGAAGCTGTTTTTCAAAATATATTGAGTAAAAGTACCGGATATAGATGAGGCATTCGATAAACACAACTATCTTCTGCGCCCCTCACATGGATTGCCGGTGTCCATGCATACTTGAGAGCCAGACCGAGGACAAAAGGCAGAACCAAGACTGGAATTGTGATTGATATGGCAACTGTGCATAGATGAAGCAAAAGATCAACGTATAGGAATATCTTCCAGTTACACAGCACTACTAGTACAAAATTGAGTGTGAGTGCATTCTTGTAGGCCAGTAGCCGCAGTTCAAAGTCGGTCGCCTAAAGACCGCAGCTGTTAGCGATACCGTGACCTGCAATCCAACTGCTTGAGGCGCAGAAGGGGAAAATGAATGAAGAAAGAATAATAACCAAAACGAGAGAGAGCCGCGAATAGATGGAGAGTTGAAAATCATCTCATTTACTGTATCTTGATCTATCCTTTTCAACATACATTCAAAAACGGCAGTTATACCAAGTGCTCCTGTAGAACTATGTGACCACGTCAAAAGTGTCAAAGTACGCGGTTAGGAACATCATCACCTACGCGTCTCCTCAACGGTTGTATCCATTTAGAACATAGTTACCGTTCCTTTGACTACCGATGCCCGGGTTAAGGATTTTGAACGATTGGAGAAATGCTGATCGAACTGTTCTTCATCAGCAGGAACACGCCAGCCCTACTATACACCTGCTTGGCAACATAACCCTACCCTTTGTATGATTTCGCTACCTTACAAGGTTATGAGAAAGCCACGCCACGCAAGCAATACGTAATTTAAGCTTGAATCTTCGCTTTCCCAAAAAGCAAATGCGATGGATAATATAATAAGAGTTGAAGTGGGACGTAAGTGAGTTTATCCTCCTGATAGCGACTTCTGAGATTGCGTCACCAGAAGTTCGAGGGGATTAAGGATCACAAATCGTGATATTGTAAGATACGGAATAGAAGACACCTCACAGATGATCAACGCCACAGTATTGCGGCTGGATCGGGACCTCGGTGACTTCGCTTACTGTATACTGGTAAGCCGAAATTCACCAATATCATGTACAACCCTAGCTGCTTTCGTGCGTCAATAAGATATCCCTACTTGTATCAAGCGTTGGAGGATTCTTTCCCAGTAGACTTTTAGTAGTAGTGCTATATGATATGTAAAGATGGCCCCAAAAGTACGAGGTACTTAGCTTGTACTCCGCAGTAGCTCTGCGGGCACCGCCGCGTTAGCCAGGGGGAGAAAGGGAAGAGTCATCAACTCCGTACGGAACTAATGATGAAGATGCCACATCTGTTCAAGTTGGTAAAGACAATTGGAGCAAATTAGCTCGAATATAGTCTTTATGCGCGGGATAAGTCGTGGTACAGGTGATGAATGAATGGATGCTCGGTAATGGCTGGATCGGACTTTGGTTTTGAAATGGACAAGAGACGACAAGGAAGTCGGGTCAAGAGGAAGTTTACAATTGCTCCGTAGAGAGCGAGAGAAACGTTCTGGCGCCTGTGGAGGCCGGTAGTTCGGTGCAATGAGTGGTGACTCTGATGAAAGTACGTATCCTTCTGGCCCCCAACTTGGCGTCCGGTGAAACTGAAAAGGGAAAAGCGCTATTGCGACTGTCACTTTTGACACCGCCGCCCGCGCTGCTGAAAGGGCGTTGTCTGCTGCACTTTTGTGCTGGAAAAGGGCGGAGAGAGAATTCCTCCATCGTTCCATGAAACAGTTTGAATATCGAACGGTCGGGTGCAGATCAATTGCATGGCAATAAGGAAGTTGATTATGAATTACACTAACCATTCTCCTCAAGCATCTGGATGAAGCCGAATTGATGCAAGACGCCCTCCTTGGGCAGACTGATAATGATCTTTTGATGAGATGATGAAAGTAGGGTCGGCGTCGCTTTTGTGTCCTTTTGAGTATGAAGGCGAGCGGGCAGTGCTGATGAGATTGATTAGTTTTCTAACGGCAAGAACCCTTGTAGGAGGATTCTCATGAACACACGAACTCTTGATGACATGATCAAGGACAATATCCTCAGGGCAGGAGTAGTTAGTTGTTTGCCCTTGCCCTTGTTGGATATCGTGGGGCTTTGCGGACTGAGCCCCTATTGGATAACCGGCCAGGCAACAGCGAAACGCGACCCATGTACCCTTTCGAACCTCACTTCGCCATCACAGCCTCGAACCGTCAAAACCATCTCTCCATCCACCACCTCTTCCACTCCTCTACTCTATACAACACAAACAAGGACAACTTTCGTCGACCTGCTTCGTCACCGTTGCAATTTCTGTCTCACCGTTTACCATACGACCTAATTAAGGGTCATTAAACTCTCTAATTCCCCCAAATCTATTAGCAGCGGGGGAGGGTCTAACACTGCCCTCTTATACTGATCACGACCCAAGTACGCCCTCCTCACCATTCTTCTGATCCATTCTGCCGCCTTGTCGCTTTATCATCTTCATTTTGATCAAATCTTTTTGGAAACTCGCCGCTTCTCAATCTGGACCTCGACATCTCACCTCTGTATCTCTCATGAGACCCTGATTACCGATCCTCTTCAAGACGCAAACCTCCCTTAGGTCCATTGATTGTTTGGTCCAGGTCATTGGTCACGAAGGCGTCTTGGATGACCAGTTTCTAATCAAGTGTCGGGAGAGATCAGACGAAACATCCCGACCTTAACTCTTCGAACGCCGAGTCCGTATCTTCGCTGCTGCCGAAACTGGATATACACTATCACTTTGATCAGTCCGGTCATAATTTGGGTGAGTCACATCCCGGCCAGTGCTGGACCACTCTGCTGGAATAGAAGCTAATCGTCTGGTTGCTCGCCCTCCCAGATCCCACATAAACTCGAGTCCTCCCGACCATGTCTTTCACTCAGACTCATCCCCGCCGTCGCCCTCAAAAGCCATCCACCTCCCCCACAGCATCACCGTCCCTACCTACTCGCGACTTCAACCTTCGTAAGGGGAACACATTCCATAACCCCACAAACGTGTCGACAGATCTATGTGATCCCCTCACCGACACTGCATACATGCCCAGGCGATCACCAACCTGCCCAAAGTCATTGGAAGACTTACTCACCGACGCCAGCGAGCGACGTGTGACTAGCTTCCTGAAAGACTTCGACAAGACCTTCAACAGACTGCCGTCGGACAAGAACACAAATATACTGAATGACCGAGAGGTCCTTCCTGTCCCCAGCTTCCTCCTTGACAACCACACTGTCGCGGACCCTGATCCTATGGACATTGATGACAAGAAACGGATCGTAGAGGACCATCACCACCAATCAGACTCTGGCCTTGGCTCAAGCATTGGCGAATCCCGGGAAGGTATAAATGTTGCTGCCTTGAGTCCTGATACTCTTGCTAACCCACTATCAGACGAGAACAGTGGTGTCCGTTCCCAATACTCACACCTCACCTCTTCACAGTCCGCCATCACCAAATCATACTCTTCCCTAGGAAGTTCTGCAACATCAAACAAACTTGGACTAAGTGACCATGCTATCAAGCAAATAAGGAGACATATAATCAAGCCTATCCTCAAGGAAGAGGGTCTGAAAGAATTCCATCCTTTGATCCAGGACGTTCCCGCCCGTATCGGACAAAAGAATATACTAAATCTCCGTGATCTCGAAAAGACATTGATATTCCTAGCTCCTGTAAGTTCTGGTAACTGTGCTTCTGAGAGTGCACTTACTTATTCTATTTCGCTCCAACTAAAGTCAATCTCTGCGACAACTGCTTCTTATCTCAACTTTTGCCGTTTATCGATCTACTGCATCCAATCGACAGTCCCGCATCTCAGCGAACGAGACCAGCGTCTGCCGACCGACCGACCCTACTCGACTAACTACTTCCTCGACCTTGTTGAACAGATTCGCCGATACGCAGCAATAATGGCTGCCACTAGAGAAAAAGAAGCTGCGGGAGAACCCCTAGATGACATGGACTACTCTCGGTATGTCTACCCAAACCTCAGTCTCCGGTATTCTTGGTTCAAAAGCCCGCGTTCATTACACCTTGATGAGGCTATGAGTCACTTCACTTCACTTAGACCCCCAAGCCCTGTTCGCACTTTTACTTCACTTAAAACTCCGCCATCTGTCCGAACTTTCACTTATACTTTGTCGAACAAACGATTCCTTCGCTTTGTCTTCCGAAACAAACGGCCACTTACATATATATATAGTGATGAGAAAATAATTCTTCGAGGTGGCCTCAGCCACAACGGCAAACCAATGCAACTTGTCCGTGAGAAGCGAGACGGCAAAGAAGTCACCATCGCTACCGACGGCGAGTTGGCGAAGATGACGACCAAGTTCTCGCCCAAGAGGGGCCACGAAGAGATTGACACCGACGACGATGTTGCCATGCGATCCATGGCTCGAAGACGCAAATCCGATAAGCCGGGAGATGTAATACACGTATGTCGCGACTGCAAGAAAGAATTCAAACGTCCCTGCGATCTCACTAAACACGAAAAGACACATTCTCGACCATGGAAGTGTTCTGACGTGAAGTGCAAGTACCACGACCTCGGATGGCCAACTGAGAAGGAAAGGGACCGTCATTTCAACGACAAGCACGCGTCTTCTGCACCTCAATATAAGTGCTTGTATGAGCCCTGCAACTATGCTTCGAAGCGCGAGTCGAACTGCAAACAGCACATGGAGAAAGCCCACGGCTGGGAGTACGTTAGGTCGAAGAGTAACGGTCGCAAGAAGGCAACTGGTCAAACCGCTACACCCCAAACTCCGTCTACGCCGCTCATTGCGACTCCTGCCTCCGCAATGATGCCTACTCCCGTAACCCCGTTCCTACCCTCTCCCTCGGTCCACGCTTATCCGGACTTTGATCTCGGTCGTTATGGTTATACTCCTGCTATGAGTGTAGCTGAATACAACAATGATTATCGTCGCGAGTCCATTACTACGGCTGGCAGTGCAATGACTTACTCATCTTCTCATTCGCCAGATCAACCAACATACCTTGAGGACGCAGTCACACCTGAAGAGACCGATTTCAACCACAATGTTGATCTCGTCTTCGACCCTGACTATAGTCTCACTGCCAACTTTCAACAACCAACACCGGCCTTGAGCGCCAACCAAGACGGCCTTGTCGACTTCAATCAATTCCCCGTCAACACCAATTTCACCAACGATGTTGTCCCTCATCTATCCCCTACAGCACACCCGGATGTCACCCTTTTCTCCCCTCCAATGGGAAACCTTCCCGTTGACGAGACATTTGGTGACTTTATACCCGACTCGAATTATCGACCAACGAGCGATTTCACATTGTTCGATTCCTCCAGTAATACGCTTGGACTCACGAACGATAACCTCAACCTCTTCAATTGGAACAACATCGGTGGTCAGTTCGACCCCACCATGCAATTCCCAAACCTGGATCATGATGATGACATGATGATGGGCATAAATGGTCAACACTGATCGTTCCACTAAATGATTCGAGCATCTCATCTCTTGTCTCCTTTTCTTCCATTTCCTTCCACGCATTATGTCGTGTCGAGGTTGTTCTTTGCATGATTTGTTAGCGATTTTAGCGCCTTTGGGTGATTTTTTGATGACGATGATGATGGCAGGGTAAAGTTTGAGCAAAACGTGGATCCGGTTAAGTTAACGAGAGTGTTTGAATCTCAAATTGGACAAGTCGGTTGTGGGGTTTGTTAGATACCCCGATATATACCAGAAAATCCAGCGGAAAAAACATGTCTCCTCTTTCATGTTCTCTTTCTTGCTTTGGAGTCTGTTCGGGTTTGGTTTCTTCGCTCCGTTTCATTTCGGGAATGATTCGCTCTTCCCGCAGCATGTATAGTAGATAGGATACGAGCTTGGGTTATCTGAGCACTTGGCAATATCATATGGTATGAAGAATGGAAATTATCTACCCGATGAAACTTTGTTCTTCACAATCATTCCTTTTAAGGTGCCTTTCATTGTGTAGTGTATAGGTCGTGGACCTTTGCCCGTTGAAGTGATGTGTCCTTTCCTTATTCTGGACGAGGTAACCACGGCTCTCATTGTAGCTTCCCCGTGGGCCTCCACAAGTTTATCCCCTTCTCTCTACCACTAAGGTATTTCGTCATGTAAGGGACTTCGACGGAATCAAAACCTACCATACCGTATCGTGTAGTCATAAGTCGGTGTAAACGGACCTCGATGCGGTATACTAACCACGTTTTTCACTGAAGAACACCAGGATTACCTCTCCATCCAGACGAATGGTTGCCCGAGGTTTTGTGTACGTATTGTGCCTCATTCTCACAGGTCACAAAGAACAAGACAGCACTCCCTCCGGTCAAGACAGCAGTCAAGCGGGTTATTGCGTACACTCCATTGGTGCACCTCGTTTAACCCAACACGAAGTAGTCACGTCCTAATGATGCTATTGAGCCAGACATGTAATTCGAGAGACTTGGGACGTGGAAGATTATAAGTTAGGAACGCTCTTGCTCCCATCCACACAATTTCAAACTTTTGTCCTCAAAACCTGTTCCGTGCTACTCGAAATTTTCGAGAGAATCATACACGAGTATTTCACTAAGTTTCTTTCTTCCCCCTATTTTCAAGGACTGGAGGTCAATTCAAGTTTACAGATCACTTATAACCATTCTCGCTTTCTATACCGACATTCCTGGTTAATTAACATTTCCGTGTCACCTGTATGATCCTTCTCCTGGTTTTCGTACTTCCACCTGGTCCCTAGTCACTTCCTTTGTCAAATCACAACTGTACCTTCTCATCAGGATATCCTACATTTGTGGACAGTACCACCTTGTTTAGTTAACATTCATCTTCTCAAATTCCGAACTAACCGAGACGAAATGTCGTACTACAACTCGTCTCATATCTCACAAAAGCGGGAGAACATTGCTGTACGGACTCCTCTTCCTCAACTTACACCATCAGAATCCAGCTTGCCACTCGATAATCCAAGAGATCTTCAGGATATAATCACCGCATTACCACCCCTCAGGCGTTGCTCGAATTTCCCAACAACCCAGGAGACCGAACGTACATCCATACATACCCAGCAAGCGCCTCAGTCCCCCGTCTCATCTGTCGATACAGCGATGGAGTCCGCTGGTTCATGGCCGCGTACCTCAGAGGAAGCGTATGAACGCCACATTCGGCCTGAGAAATGGTACTCTCGCACGACTGTGTCATCCCACTTGGAGATAGTGGAAGGCTCCACGACGACGTTGGAACAGCCCCGTACGGGATCGTGGGCGTCTAACAGTACCTCATGGTACGATTCGCTGCAGCCTCGAAGACGGCTCGGCAGCTGGGGATCGAGCATTGGGACAGCAGTCAAGTGGGTGGGACGAAGAGTTAGCTTTGGGAAAATGAAGGAGGTAATCGAGGCTATGGGATAAGGGATGTAGCGTCACCGTTAACCGACAATAGAATTCGAAGGACCAAGCATGACACATTACACCGGAGAGCCCAATCCTGTATCTGGACGGATACCGTTCTGAACTTCTGGAGTGCGATATGATTGCTTTACGGTACATACCTATGTCCATATGTTATGCTGAGCAGGTGATAGTACTTGGTAAGAATTTCTTTCCTCTCACAGGGTTGTCTAGTTCTCCTGACTGATACATCAATAGGACAGAACAAAACCATATGGGAAGGCTATTGGTAGATGGTTAAACTGGAAACGGGAATTAGAGACTGGGTACGAGCATGAATGATGGCCCGTTATGATGGGATTCATCAAATACATTGACAGGGACGAAGAAGTTGCTCAGTCTTTCTTGATAACAACAGAGTAACTTGCGTACACTATGTATGAGAACAAATAATATCAAGATAACAATCGCTACTACTTCTGCCCCATGAATCCCATTGTACTTGTGACGGAGAAATGCCCGTCCGATTACTCAGTCCAAGTGTGCTGTACAGATATATTAGTGGATAGATTTAGCTTGTTCATAGACTATTAAAGTTCTTTGTATTGAGTTTTGAGGTGTATGCGCGGTACAGCCTGTACGCTCGAGGACATTAATCTGGTGTACGACTTCGACGGGGAGCTGCTGCGAAAATTAGTTTGCTTGCTAAAAGGTGGAGTACTAGAGCTCGATGGGAGCGAATGAAAGGTTTGCAATTCTTCTAAGCGCGAGATCACATGTGCGCGCGTTACCGCGTCAGGGTCTGTGCTACATGCCCTACATTCTAACCTTTCAACTGCACAATAAGAAGGGAATACAGCATGCTGCAAACACAGAGCCCAGCGAAGCATAATCAAATACTTGGACAGTCAATCAAACATCCCAAGTCCCCGGATTTCGGCGACATTAATGACTTTACTGTACCTCCCGCCAAACGCCTTAAACGAAACGACACGATTGACGACGATGAGCCTGTACCATCTTCACCTCGACCGCACCCTCGGCAGATCCCAGGCTCTGATGCGGAAACCGAAATTGAGGATACCTCTCGGGTTGAAAATGCACAGAAGACGGATATTGAAACCGCCCTACCACCGGTAACGATTGACCAGGAAGCCATTGATGACTATGAGGTAAATGTCTGGACAGACCGAACTACAGAGAGACTTATTATGTCCCATGAAGAGAGAATGATTAGAAGATCTGAAAGAAAGCGGGGTTCTATATACGTCGACGCATTCAATTTGGCATTAAATACGGTACTGGAAGAAGAAAGCCACTTATTTGACAAAGCTGAGATGAAGGTTTTCGAAATATGGAGAGGACTAGATTACGAAACTCAATATTTGTGAGATTCCAGTAGATTCAGCGAACATATGAGTACTGAAAGTGGTATAGATACGTTCGATTGTTTCTCCGAAAGACTTCGGCATGGCATAGGATTAATTCTCTTGGTTACGAAAATGACATAGGATACATGGGACAGGCCATAGCTGTTCTCCAAACGACTCGCAAGCTTCCCGTTTCTCTCACAGACGCAGATGACAATCCTGGCGAGCTAGAAGCACCAAAAGGTACTTCGCTTGAGGCAACCTTCAGATTTGCTGACAAGTCTGAAGAGGAAATTACGTCTCTTGAGGAGGCATCATCTCTGCTGAAGCTGGATGAACTCAAGGTTCTTGCGAAAGAAGCCAAGGTACAGGGAAGGAACAAAGCGGAGTTACTCAAAGCTTTACAGAACCATAGCAGGAGACAGTCCGGATTGGGTTGGGTTTGTCTTCGAAGGTCAGATACCGAGAGCTCGACACGTTCTACAGGTACCGCAAGAGAGGACTTTGAGGAGTCAATTAAAGATCAAAATCCTACACAGGAGAACCGAGACGACTATTTTATCCGTAAAATCATGCATGATATTACTGGACGTTGTATAAGACTTTCTCTTGCGCCTCTCAAGCTGTTCGAACGAGTTCATCTTGTATTTTATCGTTCTACTGAATGGACCGAAAAGTCTCTGACCACAATCATTCTAGCTCAGATAGCGCGGCGTAACTTTCCAGAGTTTATAGTCTCCAGATCTGCCAATATATTCCCATCCCGAAGTCTGTTGCTCGAATTTGAGGCCGCTGTACGAACTCAGTTCCGGGTAGACAACATTCTCGAATTCAATGGACCGCCTTCACCAGCGCAATTACAGGAGATACTTGATATTTGCGACGAGGTATATCCTCGATGGAGGGCGCTCCTGAAAGAAGAACAGCAAAAGGAGGACGATGTTTATGAAAGTGGTGAGGGTGCATATTTGCGTAGACTGTCACCAGCGTGGGTATACACACGTGTCTTACACAAAGGTACATCTATACATGCCAAACTTAAAAATTATAAGAAGGAGCACAAACTTTTAGATGAGCTCCTTGCGCAGGGTCTGTTCCACGCCTCTCGTCGTGGAGCGTGGTATCAACGTAAAGCACTTTTAGAAGAACACTACATGCCTGCCCTGACACCAGCGGAGAACAGGAGCGATGACATGCAAGGGAAGTATTGGAGAAAAATTGCTTTACAGACATGTGAGGTAGGTTTGGAAGATAATCTTGTACACATTATATATCATTACGATCTTCAGAAGCGCGTTACGAAACTTGAAAAATCGCTCAAGATTCCAAAGCGGGCACAACACGATTTCGGCCACGTACGGTTAACGAAACCTTCCGAAGTTACGATTGAAGGAACAAGAGTTGAGATGGACACGAGTTCTAAATCGGGACTTGGGCGTAGGAACAGCTCCCCACATCCAAACAGAAGGGGTGCGAAAACTATCTGGCTTGACCCTCTGGAAGACGAGGCAGAATGCAGTGTAGAAGCAATGTGCTTGTCACATTACAGATCCCAAGGCTGGAAAGGGTATCATTGTGAAGGTAGCATCGTTCGGACCTTGTTTGGTTACCTCTTTTACGACGTTCTCTTCACATATATCCCGAATGTCTTTCAAACTCCTTACCAAACTTGTCCGTTAGATTTACACACCGATGCGTTCTATCCGAGTAGACTCTCGGAAATCAACCACCGTCTTGCTGAGATAGCGAACGGGGAAGCAGAGACGATCATCAAGAGAGTCTGGGATGAGCATGCAGAAAGAAAAACCTGCATTGTTGGATTGGACTGGACGTATGCGCTTGAAGACCTATTGGAGATCGTCAGGTTGTTTGACGGTCAAGCTCTAGGTACTATCTGCAAGGTAATAGCACAAGATTATGGGCAACGAGGTGGTGGAGTACCGGACCTGTTCCTTTGGCATATGGAAAGGAGAGAAATCATGTTTGCTGAGGTGAAGAGTGAGAATGACCGGTTGAGTGATACACAGAGGCTTTGGATACATGTGTTGACCGGTGCGGGGATTAGGGTTGAACTGTGCAATGCTGTTGCAAAGAAGGTTATACATAGGTAACACAGTCTCAATTGGAGATTTTCAACCTCTGAAGCTACTTGGTGTCGTGGCATAAGGTAAACACTTTGTGCGTTGTTACTAAAGTGATCTTTCAGTTAAAGTCTAAGAACAGCCTGCAACTAGGTACGTCACTCCAACTTCTATAATCCACGCATTGTCTCTGTATTACCCCCGCTTATGGTTCTTCGAGTCCTATACTTATATCCCATTCTACTGCAGATCACCAAATACATGCTTGCGTGAGAGAATCCTACAGGCGCTTTAGATTGAAAAGACTCCCTCCATCAACGTCACAACTTTAGTACTGTCGAGCATTATCCTTTCCGATGGCCTCCGTTATATCAGCAAATGTCTGTTACAAGCTTGTTTTCTTCGTACCTTCCGCCTCTTTGAATACTTGCAAAACAGCCATGATTGCTGCAGGTGCAGGTCGCTTCCCGGGACCAGGTAGTTATACCGAATGTTGTTGGACAACTACAGGTACAGGGCAATTCCGTCCAGGAGACGCTGCAAAGCCACATATCGGAGCTTTGGGTCAACTAGAACAGGTTGAAGAGGTGAGAGTTGAAACTCTGTGTGTTGGCGAGGAAGTTGCTAGAGAGGCAGTTAATGCATTGAAGAAGTGAGTTTTGTCGTTGATATGGTTTCATTGGTCTAATGATTTGTTTAGAGCTCATCCGTATGAGGAATCGGCGTATGAAATGTACAAGCTGGAGGATTTCTAAACCTGGATATTGCAGTGTTTAGGCCAACCATACTGTAGCGGTGACCTTGGTTGGAAGTTCTGACTCTTCAACCACATGTGTATCAACCATCCATAATCTTTCTATACTTCCGTTAATATCTCCCTATCCTTTTGCGACTAGCACAGTAGATACAGAGTTGCAATGGCTACATCGAATATTTCATTACTTTCCCTCCCAAAGGATATTCTCATCGCTCTCCCAGAATACCTCCACGACATCGAAGATTTCAAAAATATCTCCTCGACCTGCCGCGCCCTGCGTTCCCTTTTCTCCAAAACGCACCCGTCAACGATATTCCACCTCGCCGTCGCCGCCAGCCGGATCTTCTTCCGTCCATCCCCCGAATTCCTCGTCGCAGCCGTGTCCCGCGAACTAGGCGACTGGGCCAGACAATCCCCGACCAACGCTGCCCTCCTCAAAGCAACACTCAAAGAAGGCAACCAAGGCCTCCTCTCCCTCGCCCTTAAACACACGCCCGGCATCAGCATGTCCCGCGTCCGCGCCCTCCACATCCTCCGTTTCTCAGCCATCAACCCCACCGCCGACCTGATCGACAAATGCGTCGGAAAGCAATGGTACGCAACCCCCAACTTCTGGACCGGCGGCGTCGACGACGCTTACACCATCTACGCTGACCCGGACCTCGGCGTCTTCCACCTCGCGACCTACGGCGGCCTCTTCGCGGGGGATTTCGACATCTTCCTCGACCCGGCGCTCCCACCCGAGGAGAAAGAAGCGCGGATGCTGGGCGTCGATACGAGGCTCGAGTTCGTCAAATACTGCATCCCGGACGCCATTTGTATCGAGGGCTTGGACGCGGCGAACGATATCAGAGACGACTCCGCCTTCCTCGATCCCCGCCGCAATGTCGACCCCGTAGGCCCGTACGCCGCTTTTGCCGCGCTGGGGGAGGGGTATGGACAGGGCTTTGATTTTAGGACGCAGAACCAACTCGCGCTCTTGCATACGTTGCGCAGTCGGCGCTTCCGCCACCCGTGGAAGGCCGTCAGGGACCTCGTGGGCGGGGACTTCGAGGAGGAGCGCAGTCTGGCGCGTGGGCGGGAGGAGGATCTGCTGGGGTGGCGGCAGGAAGTTTGGGAGGCTATTGTTCTCACGCAGGGGCTGGAGGGGTTGGGGATGCTGTGGGGGGCCGTGGAGAACTGGAGGGGACGGTTGGAGGAGTGGAGGCGGAGGGTGCAGGGGTTAGATGCCATGCCGCGGAGGGTTGAGGTCGGGTGGCAACATACGTGGGAGTATCCGCTGCTGAGGGGCGATTTGAGGGTTGTTACCAGTGGGCATGTTCTTGGGACTTAGGGGGTTATCCTTTTTCTTGGCGGTGAGGGGGATAAGGGGATCTGATATGGCGGAGACATCTTCGGTACGGTAATTGAGCGGTAGACGGCTTCATGTCCCATCGAAAATCTGGTTCAATCCTAAAGTAGCAACCCCAGGGATCGGTGCCAGCTTGACAGAAAGATCTGCTTGACATAACTTAACTTAACTTAACTACCCGTGATCAGCAGGACCGCTCTGCCTATCGCAACCTTAACTCCCACACCAACCAGCTAATAGCTTCCCCGTCAATTTCGCCCTCGGTCGGGTCGGATGTGGGTTATTTGTTACTCGAGGGAGTGCACAGTACGGAGATTTTGGTCGTGATGGCGTTGCGAAGTCAAGACTTCGATGAAAACTAGAGGGAAGCTCGAGAATTGGGGAAGTCTGGTCTTTTCTTTAGTATATCGATATGAACTCGATTGCGAACGAGTTTGAGGTGAGACCGAGAGTTTCGATCGAAACTTCTTATTTCAAGTCGGGAATAGGGGGTTATTGATACCGTTTCGCACGCCATCACTTCCACGCTCACGAGAAAACATAAGATAAATAAACCATTTATTATCCTAACAATCATCACTCCTTCGCCTCATCCCCATCCTGTCTCCCCCGTTCCCTCTCCACATCCTCCCTCTTCAAAATCCTAATCTTTCCTCCCTCCCCTCCCTCCCCTCCCTCCTTCCCCTCCCTCCCCTCCTTAACCCGTTCCTCCCAGCGCTCTCCCAAACTCCTATCCCAACTGCTGGGATCAACGCCCAAAATACCGCCGACATTATTCCTATCGCCCGGAACGCTAAACTCGCGAAAAGCGTAACGCCACTCATTGAGAAAACCGCGGACGGCCTTACCGACCTTGTCCTTGCCGTTTTTGGAGTGGTGGCCTGTGCCCGTGATGGCGTAGAGGGGGCGCGGGGAGGACTGGTGGGTGAGGAGGATGGAGGAAAGGTAGGTTACTGCTTCTTCGGGGTGGAGGCCTGAGCGTGGGGTGTTAGTATAGGTTGGAATATTCTTTATGAATCTTGTATGGTGGATGATGGTTGCGAAAGTTGACATACCATGTAAATCGACGTATAGTTCACGCGCATTCGGTCCTTGATCCTTATTCCGCTCTTCGTAAAGGCAGCGCGCGGCTTCGCGGTGAGCTTCACGCATGAGGTTGTTCTCAGCTTGGCCGCGGAGACTGAGCGCTTTGGCGGCACGGGAGTCGTTGCGGTTCCAGGCTTGAGCGGCACTGACTTCAACATCAGCATTCCAGTTGATATTATGATGTAATCACAATCACTTACCTTTGTAAGAACTTGTTCCTCAACCCACCGTGCTTGAAGGCCTCTTGTCTCGCTTTCAAATATTGCTTGTTAGCACCCTCACCAGTCTCAAGCCAAGGCACGTGTTCGGGAGCCGGAATAGCTAATGCGGCAGTGCTGTTTTCTCGGCTTCCCGAAAAGCCCTTGACAGCTTTAATACCTTTGCGCAATTGAGCAGGACTCGGAGAAGGAGACTGGCGCACAAGGTCTGCTAAAGTTCCTGGAATACTACTGTTTTCTTTGTGAGCGTGGCCATGCCCTCCTCGTTTGCCGTGATGTCTCTTTCCGCCTTTACTTGCGGCAAGTGAAGAGAGCGAAGGGAACACTTCATTATCATCGACCGGGGGAATTGAAGGAGTCGGAGCTCTCGAAGTATGGCGGCTGGTAGGCCTGGAATGAGGACGGCTGGATATATTAGGGGTGAACACTCTATTCGGAGTGAGACCTGGTGGAGGGGCGACGGGACCACTTGATCCATATAATTGCTCGAGAGGTGTCAATTCCTGAGAACCCGGACTTGACCATGAATTATTGTTTAGAGGCGAGTTTAGACTCGGGAAAGACTCGTAGTCCTGCAATTGAAAATTCGGTTGCACTGTCTGTGTCGGAGGAGTTGATGCACCCTCGATCATCATACGGGCCATTAGTGTGGATGGATCGTGAGAGAACATGCAAGTTTCACCCGCTAGGCAATTGCCCATCATCCAATATCTGAACAGGTTAGCATTCAAATGAAACCAAGTAAAACCGGAACAATACTCACTTGCAGACGGTCTTACTAGGATCATGGCTGAACCTGCAGTCTGCACGAGCACAGTGGCCCGTTGATAGCCAATATTTACACAACACGTTGGTTTTCGCCTGACTAACAGGAGTCGCAGGTCTAAAGGCCGGACTCATGGATTTGCCCACTACAAAGGTCTTCTCTTGTTCTGCAATGCTAGCTGGCAAAGATGAGGGATCGAAGCCCTGACCATTCATTAGTTCCATAATCGTAGCACTCAGATCATATGCATTGGATTCCAAAGCTTTCTCTATATCTTCATTGGACCGCTCGTCACGAAGTATAGAACGTAGCATATCGTAAGGACTCATGTCGGCCGTGTATGGTTGTACCCATTCTGCGGCTGCACCGTTAAGTGTCCCATCTCCAGCGAATGAGGATGAAGCATTGCTGGCAGTGTCATCATTGACCAGCCAATCAACGTTGTCACTACCATAGTCTCCGTATATTTCTGGAGTTGGATGCGGAGACTCGCTGAATTCGTAGGCATTCAAACTAGGACTATGTGGAATATGCGGTGTCGAAAACGTAGGTCGCGGAGAAGGTCTAGGTGAGGTAAAGGGAGAGGCGGTCGAGGACTTAGCCCGGACGAAGCCTGGGGGTGCAACCCCAAAACCAGGAGGGGGGGCAATTGTTCGAGGAGAAGATGCTAGAGGTGTAGGAGCTCGTGCGACCTGCCATGGAGCGGGCGATGGGCGTCTAATGACCGTAACTCGACTCGGTGGCGGGGACGTGGATGGAGTTGCTGAACCGCGATATCTCCATAACGCATCAAGGACGGCATTCTCAAGAGCTTTGCCGGTGAGTTGCGTCTCTTTCTGTATAATTTCCTCCAGCTTCTCAGGCTTATCATCCTCTTCTATCTTCTCATCCTGCAACACCGGGAGACAAATGTCGAAAATGTCGTCAGACAACATGGCCGCGACAGGCGTGAGATGGTAAGGCTTGGGGCGGCTGAAGGAGGATTGTCAGGATAGTGTTAAGGTATAGAGAAGATATCGTATGGATCTAGTAGTGAATCGCGGTCCCCTTGGCACGTCATTCGTAGTTTCGGATCTTTGTTTGAGGAGATAGTCAAATAGTAGAGTTGGAAAGGACGGTGGGTGAGGTGGTAGGAAGGGGGTGGCATGCAACAGCTAGGTAAGTGAAGGTCCAGTCACAACGGCTAACTGCTTAAGTCCGAAAACGAGTGCTTAACAAAGGGTTGCGTGCATTGTCGATAGTAGAAATTGATATAAGTATATAAATAGATAGATGGGGTGTACGAGGTTGATCAAACCCGCCAAAAGATACGGACCTTGGGAGTTCAGGTGTCAGCGTCCAGCTGTGGTCCCCTTGGTCAATCACTTTTTAGATACCTAATCCAGCCCTACACAAGCGGCATCGTTATTATTGTGGGGATATGGGGAAAGACCCAGCCCTGAGCGGCGACATTTTAGACGGAGAAGCCTTGAGACCAAACAAGCTCATCCTTCCAAAGTCATATACTCTATGGTCTCAGGAGACTTGGGCGAGTTCGCAATATTTCACATTGCAGTATCAATTGGTGTCCCAAAGTATCAACTCATCAGCACGCCCCTGGTAGAAGGTACTATAGAAGCTGACTGGACATTTATCCTGGTAAATGCCAATACTGTCTCCAACATACATTCGATGTGGCCTACTATATACTTGCGTAATACTTGGTTCTACAACACTGGGAACGTATTCGTCTGTGTATTGAATAACTCGACTCACGGCTGCTGCTCCATACAGTATGTGTCGCACGATGGTAAGCAAATACGTATAAAGGCGGCGTCGGATAATCTTTTCTAATTCTATCAAAACATCCGCTCCAACTATGGAAATTTATAAAGTCTTAAAAGTACATCCTGCTGAAACGACATAGCTGTAGCTGGAAATAGGACAGCCATATTTTGGTCCCACTACTCTTGGGTGGTATCATGCAAAACTCCCAATCCCATATCATTATCCCCCGCCACCCTATAACCAATTCACCTGCTTATATCTAACGAGCAAGCGGAATCGCCTGTAAATGCAATCCAACCGTAAGGGTTGGATAAGTACTATAAACCCGGCTTCGTCATGCGTCCTAACTCCCGTGGTATCTCGTACAGCCATTGAAAGGAAAAAACGTAGGTGATAAAGACTAGTGATGAAGAAGATTATGTAACGAAGGACTGGCGCTGGCACCAGGGTTATTGATATTGTTGTCGCGGGGAGTCGATGGTCGATTGTCGACTGCACCCGGAGCTGGACTACCGTGATGTGCGCCGTAGAATTGATGATGTTGCGGTGGTCCTGTGTAGGGGCTTTCAGTTTGTCGAACCGGATGAGCTGGTCCGGGGTATGTGGGTGAATGTAAAGCTACGTGTGGGGAATTTAGCCCGTTCGTATGCCCAGCAACCGGATTTGTAGTTGGAAGATGCAGAGGCGGTGGATTGTAAGGTGGGTGATAGGGCGACCTGATTACGCCACCTTGAACGGGGGGAACAGCAGGTGCTGGAATAAACCCGTTTGAGGGTGGGTGGGGGTGCAATGGATGATCGTGAAATACCTGGGGTGGAGGTATATGTGGATGTGGTTGGGCATGGAGTGGCACTCCATTAGCCAACGGGGGTGGGGGAGGTGGTGCCCATCCTGAAGCAACTTGCGCTAAATGTGGAGGGCCATGAGGTGCTGGAGTTGTAGCAGGCATCCATGGTTGAGCTTGAGGTAACTGGCGAGATGGGGACCGAGAGAGTGGTGGCCCTTCCGTTAGACGTGACTCGGACCGCTGAACTTCTGGAGGAGGTGGAGTCGGATCTGGATTCCGCATTTTCTTCCAGTGGCATTTGTTACATTGGACTGAGTCAGCTCTATCAGATGTCGTGTCTCCGTCTACGGCAGAGAGCGCAGCTGAGGCAACAGCAGCTGCGGATCTTGTGCCATTCACACTATTGGTAAGGTCAATCGTTTGGGTCTCTGAACTTTGAATGATAGCGTTCTCCGACGGTACATTGTTGGGTGTCCCGTTGCTCAGGTGAGCCTCATCTGACGGTCGAATCGACCCCTTTGAAGTTTTGACAGTATCAATCGGCCACCATTTTGGACTGACGTCAATGTTGCATGTAGCACAAACACGTTTCTGTGCTTTAGTCGCGCCGTGAGATCCTCCATCTTGGTCTTCTAACTTTACAGTCACTCCTACTGAGGAATTGCGCGAAGCTCTTGTTGGTATCCCTGACATAGTCGTTGTGGAAACGCGGCGATTACCGGTCGCTACTACTGGAGCAGTAGCAGCTTTGATACATTGATCGACTAAGTTTGCTTTGCGAACAGTTCCAGTCAATGTCAGGTCTGCTTGCTTATATTCCATGGCGTATAGTTGCAAAACAATGAGTTGCGAGTCCTCCACAATTTCGTTCAGCGGATGCACTATAGTCTTTGGTGAATGTTCCCTGCAGAATATTACCGGTGCTAACGATCCAGTCTCTGGATTCGGACCGCCCAAAGTATACGTGTTGATAACGTCGCGCCGTGAGCTCTTCACTGGTGATACATCGAACCCAAGTGTATAGCCAGCGTTATGAGCACATGCGACATGAACAGGCGCGTGGCAGGAGTGACAGTTGACACATGCACCATTATTAGTTTTGCAGACCTTGCAAATTGCTTCGTATCGAGACAAAGGGATTGATGCTCGGCCGATTCCTTCAACAACTTCCAAAGCTTTAGCATTACTAAACTTTGGTTCGGGATGAAAGAGGGCGCAAAGCACGTGAACCCAGTTGTTATCGGCTGTTCGTTTCAAGGCCTCACGTGGGACTTCAGATCGACCTTTGTCACGTTGTCCGTGTCGATAGTCCTCGAGGAATTTGATGGCCAGCTCTTTCTCGAGTCTCTCCTTTTCCCTTTCCCTGTCGGTCTTCTTCTTATGAGAGATTTTCGGTGGTTCAACAAGTTCTTGATCTGTATGTTTAACAGGGCAAAGGACACACTCGTATCGCTATAAATAGTTAGCATAACGGATTCTTTAGAGGGTGGAAACGCTTTCTTACATATGAACTAAACTCCTTCTTATCATTACGACACGCATCGCAGATCCATTTATTACCTCGAGGTGGATCTATAGAACCATAACAAGATCGGTGAACAGTGAGTTTGCAGTGATTACAAGTAACCATTTGATCGGTTGGAGGTTCAAGATAGTCACAAACAGCGCAAGGTAATTGCTTAAACTTTGGCTGCTGAGGTACGATTGGGGGTGTAGGTGGTCTAGGAGGGGGTGCAGGTTTCTTCTTCGGTTCAACGGGAACAGGTGGAGGTTGCAACGGCTCTTTCTCCTTTTCAACGGTGGCCTTTGCTCTCTTCTTTGGTGGTTCCTGTATAGCAGCGACAACTGTAGGGGGTGTTGGAGGAGAGTCGTTGGTAATGCCCATTGCGGCCGCTTCATTGGCGGCCGCCCACTCATTTCTAAGCTCCTGGTCAATCCTCCTTTTCAAACCCCTACCTCCAGTCTGGGACATCTTCCGAACTGCTTCATCTGGCTCTTCCCATTCCACAGCGTATTTTCTCCACAATCGTGCGCAGCGTTGACAAAGAGCTACCCACATTTTGTCTTTGCTATTAGCACGACCATCAGGAGAGACTGTAGTTCCAGGAGCTACACCAGGAGCCCGCCGCCATTGACGTGAATGTCGAGTAAAGCAAAATTTGCATTGGAAGCCCCGTTTTAATGCGACAGCCTTTTCGTTATCAAACGCAGAATCGTCTTGATCATCTGCGATACTATCCAGCAATTTTCCCGTTGTATTGGATTCCACTTTCTTTCTGGTTCCTCTACGACCACCATACGAACCCCATACTTCCCTTCCTTTTGGAGTTTTCTTCCATAGATAATAGTATCTTACGATGTCTGCATGTGAGACGGTTTTAACGTGAAGACGTACGCTACGTAACTCGGATCCGTATTTAGCAACGCCTTCTTCAAATCTCTTCTGCTCCTCCTTGGTGAGTTCCGGTTCCCGCAAGTCTTTGCGCCTGTCGACCTTCTTGAGCAGTTTGAGAGCTTTTTCAGCGTCATAGTGGTTGTCGTAGAGTAATTGAACAGCTTTATCAAGGAAATTAGTGTGCCACGCGTCCACGTGTATAACATCCCCAGCAATCACTTTTGCCTTCTGCATGTAAGCATCTACAAGCGCCTCATCAGCAAGCGGCCGGTCGTCCTCCCCTCTAGAAGAATAAACTCCTTTTGGAGGCATTTTGAAAAGCAATTTCGCAGTATTCTGATTATCGTTGTTTGAATGGTCGTCACCCCGTCGCACATATCCAGGAGGCTCATCCTGGACCCACTTTGGCCTCTTTGCGCGTTCTGCTCTGTCTGCTTCGAGTGCTGCAATGGTCTCTTTAGAAAGTTTCGCGTCCTTCTTGTGGCTTGTTGATTTGATGTAACGTTTCTTGATCTCCGCTGGTTTGACGAGTTCTACTGGTCTACCTGGCCATTGCGATACGTTCGCTTGGTGTCTAGGTCCCAAACGAGAGCTTGCGCGCGGGTAAATGGCACGGTCATCATATTGAAGGGCATCTTCCACCCGACAATGGATTCCGAGATATCTCATCGGCCACATCTTTGCAATCGCGATCTCCGCTTGAGTACCGGCGTGTCCTTCCCCGTCTGTAATAGACTCGGCTGGAGTGGGAGCGGTCGTTTCTGCGTTTGCACCAGAATCGTCCTCCTCCTCTTCGGGAAATTCTTCATCGTCCTCATTTGCTGCCTCACCGATTATTGGTGTACGTCTGGCCTCCAGTTTGCGCTCCTGCGCTCTGCTGCATGGTCCGCACGCCCAAGCAAACCCTCGAGAGGGCTTTTTGAGGAGAGGGGGTTTGACGCAGTTCATATGGTATGTCATAGAACAAACGGCACATTCAACAGAATCATTCCTGAACGAATATGTTAGTCAAGTTATTCCCTGGAATGAGTTATAGCCATCACTTACGTGGCACAATAGCCTGTGCATCGCTTACAGGATTTGACTTCACTCGTCAGCTCTTTGCCACGCCCCGCCTCTACGACCACAAATTTCCATCGCTCATCAAGCGCTCTTTTAACCTTCTCAGGGACATTGATAACCTGCTTAGTAGGGATCACATCGTACCAACGATGAATGAAACGATCATGAACCTGATTGAACCAAAAGGAATCACGTTGCTTGCGATACTCTTCAAGGTCATCTATTTCACTGCGGTGAACAATTTGACATTTCCCACGAAGCGAGGTAATTGGACATATGTCGGAGTGCATCGTTCCGTAGACAAGACGAGAGTCATTATTATACCGTTGAACATCCCTAGGCCTGTAGAACCAATTTACGCGTAATGAATCTACCCGGGATTTTGAATTGTCGCTGTCGGTATGGATGAATTCCATTACCCGACAGAGATAGTAGGGCTCCCCAGGTGGCTCGCAAACAAGGTAGATATTGTCTTCAGAACTGTTAGTTACTCTATCTTCACCCAGATAAATTCGTGATATACAGCTATTGCATGAAAATCATCGATTATAATGCTATACTTGAGGGGCTTAAACGTTACTTACCATTTATTGATATAACGGTTCCATCATCAGCGACTAGTTTTCCATCTTTGTTAAGAATTGCTCCAGTGTGCTCATAAGTAAGCATGTCCGACTCTCGCGAGGATTGCATATGGTTGGTGGCGGTTGTTCTTCGAGTTACGGCCTGATTTGCGGGCGAGGCAACCGAAGAAGCCCCATTGCTATGAGCAATCGCCGCAGCCTTGCGCTTTTTGGATGGTGGTGGTGCAACATTAGTGTTGGGATTTGCTGAAAATGTGGATGTTCCTGGAATAAAAACCTCTTTCGCAGCTGATGAGTTGGCAGCGTTCCAGTTACCGGTATTTGCGGTCGCTGTTTTTTTCAAATTGCCACTCGTAGCCTGACCACTCTCCCCACCGTGAGAACTTTGTCTACCCTGTGATGCGGAGGTAGCGTTCTGATGTGTCGAACTGCCGTTGCCTAAGGTGGGTGTTGTCATTTCAAAATCCATCTCCGTATCTTCAGCATAATTAGGCCGAGAGGTGCCAGGTCGATTTCTCGAGCGAGTTCCATAGGGAACAACTTCAACGGCCGAAGCGTTCGAGGAAGTAGATGTCGTGGTGGTCATAGGCTGTGACCGTGGCTGATTATCGTGCGGGTCTGGCTGGTGCAGAGTGGGCTCGGGAGGATTTGATCTTAATGTCTCCATAGTCGGGT
This sequence comes from Patellaria atrata CBS 101060, assembly GCA_010093705.1. NCBI lineage: Eukaryota > Fungi > Ascomycota > Dothideomycetes > Patellariales > Patellariaceae > Patellaria > Patellaria atrata. The sequence continues at coordinate 338,565 of MU006103.1, forward strand.
CGCCGCGCACAATTAATCGCGGTGTGGGGATTGAAACAAAGGTGTTGGAGGGGGATGTTGCAGGAGGATGTTGAGGAGGAAGTGTATGCCCTGGAAGTTGAATTCGGTACGCGCCATTCACTCATGCATACCTAACGGTCGAGGCGCGCCTGAATGGTATGGAGTCTATAGACGCGCGGATGGAATAAGGCCCCGTTCAAGTTAGAAGGGGAGATGGATTACAAAGGAAATAGAAAGAGTTGGAGTAATCCAGCTTGGTTAGGTAGGAAGAGAATTTCTTATGGAGTGTATGGCAGAGGGAATGGGCGGTTGAGACGGGAGGGCCTTGACAGATGGAAGTGCCAAGACAGACGCCAATCACCCTTGAACCCTCATCCCACGACTGTTAACTGTAATAGTGTACAGTACAAACATAATGGTCCCGTGAACGTCTATCTACTGGATATATGAACAAAGTATTTGCCTCATGCACGGATCCCGACAACTGTTCACTTACGCAGTTTTACAGTTATATATACTTCAAGAGAATGGATGGTATAAGTGGTCAACTCCACACTTACCGTTACAGTACATTCTAATGAGGGTATCTCACCCAAAGTCCACAAGCCTTGGGTCATACCTTACTCTCCCTGGGGCTAGGCTAACCAACCTAACCTGGACATGAATACAGTAATCTATACGCCGAGATTTATAGAGAGGCTATCGTACTGTATTGAATTTGTCCAACCAACATTTTCAAGTCTTACCTTAGTGGTACCTTTCGTAATATTTGACTGGTCAAAATTTGAACGAGAACGGTGCTCGGAAGATACTCTATCAATCTTGGAGGGTACTCTAAGGTCCCGGGTGACGCAGAAAAGCATTTCTATGAACAATTTTCTGTATCCCCTAGATTTGACGTTGTTCTTCTACCCTAGACTACTTGGAACCCCTAGGATTCATCGTGTGCTGCGGGACAACGCCTTGGACACCAACAGTTTAGGAAGATCCTGGTGACTTAACTCCTAAGGTAGCCATCGATTCAAATTGGTAGATCCTGATAATTCGACTTTTCGGCATCTTGTTCGATGATACTCTACCCGAGAAAGGGATGCCATCTTTAAAAAGAAGACATGACCAGAACCTACAGTTCTGAGATTTTCTACCTGCGATTTTCTGTGGAGGGTCCCAAATTCATATACCAGCATTTTAACCATCTCGTAAGCTGGGACGGAAATCTGGAACGAACCTCGGTGGTAGTTGCCGTAGCTTGTCCTGCCGTCGTGGCCATTAGCTGGAACAATAGGTTTTTCCATTGCCGAAGTAAAACCCCCGGTTGCTGAATAAGCCCTACCCTGCATTGTTCCTGTCGGGCCGAGGCGAGCGGTATTCTTGATAAGACTTATACGTGCCAACTCGATGCTTTTAATGTGTATTATCAATTCTATTACTGCTTAGAAACGAGAGATGTACATATGGAGAATAACTTTTCCCAAGCCAAATTCCTTGTCGCATTTTTCACGTACATCAGATGAAAGAAATCACTTACCTTAGGCCAAGCTGTAGAATCTCACAGCACCTAGCCCGCCTATTCGAAACTCATCTTCTTGCCCTTGAAATCACCAAAACCTCCACGATTGGTGGTTCCACCACGTCCTCCGCGACCTCCACCACGGCCACCGCGATCTCCACCGCGTCCGCGGCCACCGAAACCTCCGCGTCCACGTGCACCACGATCGTTGAAACCTCCACGTCCACGTCCACGTCCACCCCCATTGTCTGAACGTCCAGGCGCGAAATCAAGGCGGAGAGGACGACCTGCAATAGTGGTTCCAGCAGCGCCCTCAATAGCAGCAGTTGCCTCTTCGATGCTGCTGAATTCGACATAACCGAATCCCTTTGGAGCGCCAGAGTTAATGTCAGTTGGAAGACTAACGCGGTTGATAGTTCCATAGGTAGAAAATGTTTCGCTCAACATATCAGGCGTAGCATCGAAGGAGATATTGCCGATGAATAAAGTGGAAGATGGCTCGCTTCGGGAATCACCGAATTTGCTGGCACGTTGATTTCCACGCTCCTTCGGCGTATCAGACTTCGGCTGGCTAAAATCGACGTTCAACTCACGACCGTCAAGGTGAGATCCTTTCTTCTCTTTCAGAGCTTTAGCAGCATCTTCGGCATTTGCAAATTCGACATAACCAAATCCCTTAGACCTGCCGCTGTCACGGTCGGTGATGATACGGCAGCCTACGATTTCTCCAAAAGGCTCAAACTCTCGTGCCAACCATTCTTCGTCAATATTCCAACTCAAGTTTCCAACGAAGAGGTTGGCTGACGCATTCGCAGGGGTGCTGGCATCAACCTTGCTCTTCTTTGCTGCCGCAGGAGTCTCCGGTTCTGCCTTTCGCTTCTTGGAAGGTGCTTCTTCCTCGCTCTCCTCGGAAGAAGAATCATCCGAGGAATCGGAGCCATCAGAGTCATCCGAAGAGCTCTGCAATCCGTTAGTAAATAATCAAACAATGAAAGTGGGGTTGGATGTCAACTAACGGCTTCTTGCTTAGCAGCTTTCGCTTTACCATTGACAACCTTTGTCTCCTTGGCAGCTTTGGTTCTTGGAGCATCATCCTCAGAGTCACCCTCGGAGCTATCATCGCTGCTATCATCACTGTCATCGCTACTATCACCGGCACCCGATTTATCGGCGGAGACGGCTTTAGCAGGAGTCTCTTCGTCAGAATCTGAGGAACTGTCTGAGGAGCTGTCTGAATCAGCAGCTTTAGCAGTGCCGCTGGCCTTGGTAGCAATAGCCTTAGCAGCGTCGGTAACCTTATTAGCGACAGCTTTCGCAGCACCGTTGACCTTGGTAGCAACTGTTTCTTCGGCCTCGGAATCGTCCGAATCGCTACTATCAGAATCATACTCACTGTCACTGGAGGAGCTTGAATCATCCTTAGCAGTCTTAACAGTTCCGTTGGCCTTTGGTTGCTCTACTTTCTTGACATCTTTCTCGTCCTCACTGCTGTCGGAGCTTACACTGGTGTCATCATCTTCGCTATCATCCGAAGATGATTCAGGCTCGGGTGTTGGTGCTTTCTTGACCTTCTTAGATTTCTTATCCTCCTTCTTTGCGATAGTTTTGGCCACTTCTTTGCTCTTAGCCTTAGGTGTTTGTGTTGGCTTGTTGACGCGGCCTTCTTTTACGCTCGAAAGAACATCTTTGGAGACTTGAGTTTTGGGAACAGCAGCAACGCCGTTCGCCTTGCTGGATGAAGACTTCTTTGTGTCTTTTGATTTACCCATTTGGTAATGTTTCTTTAGTCTATTAATGAAATGGTTAGCACTTTACACACTAACAAAAGAGGGAATTGATGCGTGGTAACTAAAAGAGCGCTCCAGCGAGGTGAAAGCGTGACTAAGTACGAGAGCTGTCCGTCTCAGGACGCAATCGGAAGATCAAGTATAGAGTCGTTGTGAAGCGTCAATGCTTCAAGCCCTCAGCGATGCCTTTGAAAAAAAGCGGCAAGCCCTCAGATCTCGAGTGCTGCTTTGATAGCAGTGCCCACAAGTCAACAAGCCCACAATGCGAGGATATTCAAGGCACCGTGTTCCCACAAGAAGCCGAGAAATCAAAGCAACAAATGTCTCAAAAAGCCCACTTGAAGCCCACTGACCACAGAATGCTTTGGATTCGCTCACGCTTTAAAGCGAAGCGATTGCCCACAGGAACTAGGAAGAGCCGACGAACCCACTGATGAAGTATTTGCTTTATGTTATGCTCACAGATCGAATAGATCGATTATAATGCCCACAGTAATGCGAAAATCTCGCGCGAATGTTTTAAGGCTGTTAAAAGAGTGCAGTGAATTGAGGTGGCGGAATAGAAAAAGTTCTGAGGTTGAGCAAAGTTTTATGCAGGAAGTGGGCCGGCAACTGGAGCTTGGGCCAACCCACCAGCAATTTTTTTTTCACCGCCTTGACGGAGCTTGGCTCGAACGCCCACGCGCGCCAAGATTACTTTGAGTGAACGACACCCGTGATCGCTTACAGCTATCTACCTTTAGGTTGTAACATGAATTTGTAGTCCATTTTTCTACGACTCGCCTGTGCTATTCTCAATACAGACTCAATTTCTTGATAGTATTTGGTCTTATGAGAGCTTATAGTGAAACCGCCTTGGCGATATGATTGGGATGGTCACGACGCCGTAAAGATGGCATCTCAACAGTCTCATAAACCTAGGAGACGAAAGAGAGTCGAGGATGGTGCTTCAACACATTCCAATCATGGCGCCATCATTAGTACTTCCAGGTCCAAGAATCCAGAGCCAGCTTTTCCATTAGTCGCTTTCCTTTGGCCAACGAAAGGTACAGTCTCGCAATGGGTGGTACTACCGCTCATTCTTATGGCCGTAGGATTGTTCAGGTGGACCACAGGACTTTGGGGATACTCTGGTATGAGCCTCAAAGAATGTTGCGCGAATCGAGTTAATCCAATTGCAGGTTTCCAAACCCCTCCGATGCATGGAGATTTCGAGGCGCAGAGGCATTGGATGGAATTAACCATTCATTTACCATTGTCACAATGGTATTTTCATGAACTGGAATGGTGGGGCTTGGATTATCCCCCTCTGACTGCTTACCATAGCTGGATATTGGGCAAAATGTAAGACTCAAAAGATCTACTTGACGATGGAGCCAACTAACTGAAATCATGAAGAGGGAACTTTATCAATCCAAACTGGTTCGCTCTTCATACATCTCGCGGGATTGATGATCCAACACTTAAGGTCTTCATGCGTGCTACGGTGTTCGTTTCCGAATATCTTACATATACTCCTGCTGTGATCATTTTCCTCCGCCGATATACTCGATTACAGAGTGTAAACACATGGGAAGCATCAATTGCCCTAGTAGCGATCTTGATGCAACCCGGAACCATCCTAATCGACCACGGGCATTTCCAGTATAACACTGTCATGCTAGGATTTATGGTAGCTAGCATGTCCAGTGTGTTGGCCGGAAGACCATGGTGGGGTGCTGCTTTCTTCGTTGCTTCTCTTGGATTCAAGCAGATGGCATTGTTCTACGCCCCAGCAGTATTTTCATACCTCCTAGGCATATGCATATTTCCGCGGATAAACGTTGTGCGCTTCCTGGTCATTGGATTTACTACCGTTCTTTCCTTCGCCGTATTATTCGCACCCCTACTTTTGGGAGCGGTATATGATTCATACCGCGGCATACCTTACCAATCTTTAATTCAACCACCGCTTTTGCAAGGACTGTCATTCCCTTTGAACGAAAAGTCATTGTATTATCCGATACTCTTACAGTTGACCCAGACTATTCATCGGATCTTCCCCTTCGCAAGGGGACTATTCGAGGACAAAGTGGCTAACTTCTGGTGTGCGCTTCACACATTTCATAAGCTTCACCACTATTCGGGCGCTCTTGTACAGCGTGCGGCTCTCCTTGCTACTTTAACCGCCATACTACCACCATGCGTCATCTTCTTCTTTAAACCTCATAAAGAGCTAATACCTCTAGCGTTTTCAGCGTGTTCGTGGGGCTTCTTCCTATTTTCATACCAAGTTCATGAGAAGAATGTTCTTCTTCCACTCTTGCCTATGACTCTACTTCTTGGGGGAGAAGGCGGTCTTCTACCATCTACTCGCGCATGGGTCGGTTTTGCGAACCTGCTTGGGGTCTGGACAATGTTCCCTCTCCTCAAACGAGATCAATTAACGGTACCTTACTACGTTATTAGTCTTCTTTGGGCGTATCTCCTGGGACTACCACCCGTATCTTTATCGGCATATCATGAAGGCTTAGAAGGAGGTCTCAATCTCGCGACTAAAATACTTCATGTGAACTTTTATCTCGTCATGGGGGTATGGCATGTGATGGAAGCTCTTGTTTCGCCCCCTACAAATAAACCAGACTTGTGGGTCGTGGGAAATGTTCTTGTTGGTGCTGCTGGGTTTAGTATATGCTATCTATGGTGTCTCTGGACACTTTCAATTAAAAGTGGCGTTATAGCTGGGATCTGGACGCAGAGGGATGAACGGAAGGTTAAACTAAAAGAAAAGTAACTTTGTCAGCAGACCATGGATACCCATTTCATTTCTCGATTTCTATCTTCGGTGTCATAATAAGGCAGTAGCATTTCCTTAAGTCTATACAAGTAGAGAGGGGTAGTTTTTTACATGTTGTATCTTATAGTGCATAATACTCGTACAAAACCCGACTTCATCAAAGTGCTGTTGCTCGAAACGCCTTATCCATGCAACCAATGGGGACATGTCTCAATATAAATAGTCCTGCTCGTCCGCTCCAAGGTCTATATGTTGAATCCGTAACCAGCCATACAGCTCTTATACTGCGATACTAAGTCTTTGCATTCTAATTGCGCGTTATCGCTTGTGGAGAAGAGCATGCACTCGTCGCGTTTAGACTTTTCTTCTTTGCAGACACAGCAAGGCTACCGAATGTCAGCGGCCCATCTTGTGTCTGCAGTTTCTAGGGTAGGGGGAATTTGTACCTTTGGTCTTTCTGTGCTGGTGCCCGCGGACTTGAGGTCGGCGCCCAAGTTGGCAGCTGTTGCGGTTTCTAATAGATGGTCAGCTTCCCTGTCAATTCGACAAGCTGATGAATACTAACTAGATGCCATTGCGCTCATTGTGAATGTGTATGATGTGGAAGAGGTTTGAGTCGAGGGCGAAAGTTGTAGATTAATAATTGCGGAAGCTTGAGGGAAGCCGAAGATGATGCAGGGACGGGCTTGGCACAGCGATTTCCATGCCAATAACGAAATTGCCCCTCCAAACATTTCCCCACAACCATTACCGAATAACTAGTTCTTTTACTGCACACCATTAGTGTTCTACGATCAACTCAAACATAGCTTCTTAAGAATAGAAGTGCAATGGCAACTACAAAGGTCTTCTCTCTCGAGGGAAAGGGATTGAAGCTGGACACAGCAGGAGACATCGAGCCGCATATTGCAGCCTTGAAAGCTAATGACGATGTGGAGGAAATACACTTTCTAGGAAATACTCTCGGTATCGGGGCATGCGAAGCTCTCGCGGAAGTTCTTAAAACGAAAAAGAAACTTCGAGTATGTCCACCATCCGTTTTCACCTGTCTATCCTTACTAACCTATCTAGCACGCCAACTTTGCCGATATCTTCACAGCCCGCCTCCTCTCCGAAATTCCTCTTGCTCTACAAGCCCTCGTCGACGCCCTCGTAACTTTACCGGATCTAAACACTGTCAATTTGTCTGACAACGCTTTCGGTCTCAACACATCAGCACCTCTCGTCTCCTTCCTCTCCCAGCATGTTCCGCTCCAACACCTTATCCTCAACAACAACGGTCTAGGTCCCGAGGCCGGCACACTTGTTGCCGATGCTCTGGTCTCTCTTGCCGCGAAGAAGATTGCTGCTGGGCCCAATACACCAAAGTTAGAGACTGTTATCTGCGGACGCAATAGGCTAGAGAACGGCTCAATGAAGGCGTGGGCAAGAGCTTATGCGGCACATAATGGTGTTAAGGAGATCAAAATGGTGCAGAACGGTATCAGACAGGAGGGCATCACGCACCTTCTCCAGGAAGGCCTAAATCACGCGAAGGACATTCAAGTGCTGGATCTTCAGGATAACACGTTCACCGCAACAGGTGCTCGTGCCCTCGCGGACGTCGTCCCAACATGGCCTAAGCTCAAGGAACTGGGTGTCGGAGATTGTCTGTTGGGCGCACGGGGTGGAGTCATGCTGGGTAATGCCTTAGAAAAGGGAGAAAATCCAGAGCTTGAAGTTTTAAGACTTCAGTACAACGATATCGATATCAAGGGTGTGAAAGGAATTGCTGCTGGCCTATCTAAAGTACCAAAACTCCGCAGAGTAGAACTCAATGGGAACAAATTCAGCGAGGAGGACGATGCAGTGGACAAGATCAGGGATACCTTAGTCGAACGTCGAGACGATGCGGGAATCTCAGCGGAGGATGGGGAGGAGACTTGGGGACTCGATGAGCTGGATGAATTGGATGATGAGAGTGATGATGAGGATAAAGAGGAGGAAGACGAGAAGGAGACAGTGCTGAAGAGGGCAGATGAAGCTGAGGATGAGAAGGTCGCACAGAAACAGGATAAGGGTGTCGATGAGTTGGCCAATCTTTTGGGGAAGACGTCGGTATAGTGTTCTAATGATAAGTTGGATGGTAGGAAAGTTGTTGCATGGACTGTAACGATTGGAGTGAGGTTATTGCATCTTTTGGTTGCGTATTAGCGAGATTGAAGAGTATATAGAAATTTAAAATGATAGAAGAACAGCGGAAGAGCCAAGTTTTACCTCACGACTAGCGGTCTGTGTAGAACCCTAATCGACACTCTCCTCTATTCCGATAGACGTACACCGTCCTTTGAACTAATTGACCGGTATATCAGGCCGAGGCCTATAACGAGCATCCTATACTGTACGGTACAGGCACTGTACGGCCTTTGAACCACCTTTTCGAGCCTTTTACGAGATTGCCTATTAGTGTGGAGTGATGAATTCGACCGGTAGGGAGTGCCGTGAAGTTAACTGTACCAGAGTATTACCGATACACTCCCGGTTAGTTGAAAAATGGGAGGTAATTAGGGCGTGAACATAGACCGAGGCTTTATCTCAACTATGTCATCATTCCAGATCATCAAACCTTGCCTTAATATTACCATCAGGTCTAAAAAATGGTAAACAATCATTGTGAAATTCTACAGATGTAAACTCCACTCGAGTGATCCTAAAACACCCCCAAGTGTGACTAACAGACTCCTCCAGTAATCTTACAGATGGCTTTTGAGATTGCGTCCCAGAAGCCCCGTTTCACGAGTATTTCCCCGTTTGTGTCCAGCTCTTCAATATCGGCGGCATAGGTAGTATAAGTAACGGGCTCACTGTCGATATTGCTGGAGACAGAAACGCTGTCGCCAGTTGAGGCAAATTGAAGACGGGGGCCAGCAAGGACGCCGGCGGCTGTTGAGAGAATTATGATGGTGTTGGTGAGACGCATTGTGGATGATTGTTAAGAAATATTGTGTGATATTTGATTTTCTGCTTTTTCTTTTAGAGAAGATGCGGCTCAGGGGGGGTGGGAGGGCGCTAAGAGAAATATAAAGGGCCATGTTGTGTGACAAAGAGTGAGTTCAATGTAATTTAGGATGAAAACAACAAAGAAGAGAGGTTAAAGGATAACCATAAAGAACCGATACTTGTCCTAGCATACAAAGAAGCATTGTCTCGGTGGCCACAAGCTCTTATGTAAGTCTATAGTGTCCCGTCTTATAGAGCACGTACACAACGAGTATGGATAAGATGTATAACAACCGACAAGTGCGAAACCTGACTGTGAGAGGATCTATAATCAATGATTGTACATGAGCCTTGGTTAAAATACGACAGTAGTCTTAGTATAAATCTTTCGATACCGATATGTAATAATGGATTCTTGTGTGCGGGTTAGCATGAAATTGTGCGGATGACTTTCATTTATGAGAGACGGATAGTTCGTAGATTGCGAGAGGACAGCAATCAAGTTTTGAATCATATCTATGCTAAACATTATCCAGTACGACTATACATGAATGTTAATTAGAATGTCGATAATTGACGTGGGATTGAAGGCGGTTCAGGATTTTAAGGGGTTAGCTAATCAGAGCTACGCAGCAGCAGGAGTCGACAAAATTCGTGGGACAGACCATTGCACCACCAAAACTCACTGATTAAACCACAAAATCCCATAGAATACTAGAATTAAAATAGTTAATATTATTCTCTTTTTACTGAATTATATCCTAGATAGATTTTATTAATTCAATAATTAGTTTTCGTGGTGTTATTATGGTTTTTTATACCTTCACATAAGTTAGTATAGTAAAAGCGTCCCACGAATTTTGTTGACCCCTGGTGAAGCCGGTGAGCTACCGTGATAAAGCCAGTGCCAAGACTAAATTTTCTAGAGCGCATCCCCGTCATCCTACACGTTCTCTCCCTAGTTTTATCAACTATCAAAAGATATTCAATTCACACAATCCATCATCATACCTTCCTCTCAACTCTTTGCATCACGTTGTTCTCTAGAATTATCTCTTCATCATGTTCGTCATCATTCTGCTTTCACCATTGGAACTAGGCTAATGCGATATGCAGGTATCTGCTTCGGCGCGCCGCCTTCAAGGTTATCTCTTCGCAACCTCAGTCTTTCCTCCCAAAAACCCGTTCCATCACAACTGTCACTAAACAAACCTTCCATCAGAGACAGCAATGGGCTGTGTCGCCTTTGCAAAGGCGGTTCGCCTCAGAGGACGCCGCCAGGGAGGAGGCAAAACTGAGTGAAGACCAAGTTGGTGATGAGACGGTCCCTTCCGAAGAATCATCTAAGAATCACGCTACGGTCGACTCTTTGATCAATAGCGCTAGGCAGACTGCATCTGAAGCGGCGGATGCGATCTCAGCCACCTCTCAGGGTGTAGCGGAAAGTGCAAGAAATGCCGGTGCTGCTACTAGTTTTTCTAGATCCCAATCGACAGCACCCAGCATTGTGCAACCGAGTGACTGTACCCTTTACGTCGGCAACCTGTTCTTCGAAGTTACTGCAGATACTCTGAAGCGAGAGTTTGGACAATTTGGACCGATCAAGTATACTAAGATCATCTACGATCCAAGAGGGCTAAGCAAGGGGTAGGCTTTACGTATCCTGTTGATTGACCTTAATACTGAGACTAACACTTGGTTGTAGGTTCGGATATGTTGAGTTCGAGAATAAGGAGGACGCTGCGAAGGCGCTTGAGCGTTTGAATCAGCAAATCTTTGAAGGTCGCCGCATGACAGTTCAATACCACAAGAGGTCTGAAAGGTCTGAAACGCGCGGGGTTCCAAAATATGAGAGAAAGCCAACTGAACCTTCGAAGACACTTTTCATTGGAAACATGTCGTTTGAAATGTCTGACAAGGACTTGAACGATTTGTTCAGAGAAATCCGTAACGTATTAGACGTAAGAGTTGCAATCGATAGACGAACTGGTCAACCAAGGGGTTTCGCACACGCAGACTTCATCGACGTTGCTAGCGCTGAGAGGGCTAAAGAACTGTTGAATGACAAAGAGATCTATGGCAGGAGATTGAGAGTTGACTTTGGAAAGAGAAGTGCCCGGGAACCTGGAACTGATGGTGCTCCTCAACAAGACACTGGAAGTACACCTCAGTAAGAAGTCAAGCATGCTCATCTGCATAGCTTCATAGTTAGATCGAGTCGACCCCAGACTTCTGCTCTTTGAATCTATGCGAGCAATCACTTGACTCCATCATATTTCTTCTCTGTGTTACTGGCCACTTTGTTCTTTGTTGATTTCTTGAAAAATCTTTTCTGCGGTTTCATATTGTGTACATAACGGTTGTAACAATAATAGTTAGATGGATATACATACGGCGTTGTCTAATCGCCACTCATGCTTATTATTTGTAGAGTCTCCTGACTATCCACTGATGATGACCCTCCACAACTTCTTGACGTTTCATTATTGTTCGGCTCGAAAATGCACTGATTGAAAGATCCAAATCATGTGGCGGAGACGCCTTCTGTTATCCCGAAAGAACGCTGTGCCTCGGGATTTTTAGCCCCACCACCAACCAAATAGAAGCTCTTGACTAATCCGCTATTTCACCCTCTCCTGCAACTTTACAGTAAACAACTTCTTACTTGACTCCACCTTCTGCCTTCCTTTACACTTCATATATTATCTGTTATGAGCTTTCTAGGAGGAGCAGAATGCTCCACGGCTGGCAACCCACTCAGCCAATTCACCAAGCATGTTCAGGATGACAAAACGTTACAGAGAGACCGGCTGGCCGGTCGCAGTCCTGGCGGTATGCAAGAGAGCGTTAGATCACAGAATATGAGTCCAGCTCAGGATCAGGTCATTTTTCTAGCACCCTAGTACCATGTCATAGTAGCTAATGAATTGGTGTTAGATGATGGACCAGTTCCTACAACAGTCCGGCCAGTTACCACAAGGACCAGCGTCACCATTCGCCATGGAACAGATGAGACGAGAATTAGAAAGAGCACAACATAGCGGGTCTCCGAACTGGGCTGCGGAGTTCGAACCTGGGGTTGAAGGTCCCGCGAGGATGGAAACCGCTTTCCGACAGATGCCCCAGAACGCCAAAGCTGGATTCACTCCCGAACAGTTTGCTATGTTCCAACGTAACCAACAAGAAGCGCGCAGTGGTGCTGCGAGCCCACAAACTATGAGTGGGTACCAACGTCCCATGAACTACAGTATGGGCATGGGTGGTATGGGTGTGGGATACGGAATGGGTATGGGAATGATGCAGCGACCATATAGCGATATTAGTTTTCAGCAGCCCATGCAAGCAGAAGGCAAAGGCAAAGGACGTATGGTCGAACTCGACGATAAAGACTGGGAGGCACAATTCAAGGAGCTCGAATCAACTGAAAAGGACGCCGAGAAGTTAGACGAGGAAGCGAATAAGGCGATGGAAGCAGAGCTCGAGGATATAGACAGGTCAGTCCCTTCTGAGAGAGATCAATTCGGGAATTTTGAGGATATTTGGAGGAGCATTCAAGCTGAAACGGCCAATGCTAGACATCTCGTCGAAGAAGAACATATGCTGGATCCCATGCATATGGGCGATCTTGGGGATTGGGAAGGCTTCGATGGCATCAGAACGCACAGCGATTTTCAAGACCCCCAGATAGGTGACTATTTATTCGAAGAACAGAACCTATTCAGTGACATCACAAATCCATTCGAGGAAGGAATGAAGATAATGCGGGAGGGCGGTAACCTCTCCTTAGCAGCTCTTGCCTTTGAGGCTGCGGTTCAAAAAGACCCGAATCATGTAGAAGCATGGACAAAACTTGGTGCTGCCCAGGCGCAAAATGAAAAGGAATCTCCGGCGATACGGGCTTTGGAACAATCACTCAAGATCGACCCCTCTAATCTCGAAGCACTTATGGGTCTTGCAGTATCGTATACGAACGAAGGCTACGATAGCACCGCTTACCGAACCCTTGAGCGTTGGGTAGCTACCAAATACCCCCAACTAATTACAACACCTCTCTCCTCTCCAGAAGAGGTCGGTTTCACAGATCGACATGCTCTACACGAGAAAGTGACCAACCTCTTCATCGAAGCTGCGCAACTCTCACCCTCCGGCGAGCATATGGATCCAGACGTCCAAGTCGGGCTCGGTGTTCTCTTTTATGGAGCGGAACAGTATGATAAAGCCGTCGATTGTTTTGGTGCCGCGCTCGCATCGACGGAATCAGGTACCACAAACCAACAAGACCAAATACATCTTCTTTGGAACAGATTAGGGGCCACTCTCGCAAATTCGGGTCGTTCAGAAGAAGCGATAGATGCATATGAACGCGCTCTTTCTATCCGTCCTAACTTCGTCCGCGCCCGTTATAACCTTGGTGTTTCGTGTATCAACATCGGTTGCTTTGCTGAAGCGGCGCAACATTTACTCGGGGCTCTCGCCATGCACAAAGTTGTAGAGCGAGAAGGCCGAGAACGCGCAAAGGAGGTTGTTGGCGATGGTGTCAATGATGCAGAGCTGGATAGGATTGTTCAGCAGAATCAAAGCACTAATTTGTTCGATACTTTGCGAAGGGTCTTTAGCCAGATGGGTAGGAGGGATCTATCCGAATTAGTAGGTCCCGATATGGATATTAACAGATTTAGAGGGGAGTTTGAGTTTTAGGAAGGAAATGTCAGAGAAGTTGTATAGCACATGATAGGCGTTGCATTGCTGGTGTTCGTCTATTGGAATATGTGATGAGTTCTGATTTGGGCACTCTCAGGTTAGGGTGGAATGAGGAATATTTATGAACCCTAGACTTATCTACTTCCCTACAATGGGAGTGTAAACTGACGTAATCATTCATTTACCTTGAAACACACATATTAAAGATATCCCCTAGTAACGAGGGAACTCGTTTTCCATCAAACCAGAAATACGAGATACCATCCCCATAATACCTCATGTACAAGTACAATGATCCAAAACTCAAACTGATACGAAACTTTGCTAGTCTTATGTTGAAAGATATACTGAGCGAGCAAAGCTCCCGGCCAGCCTCCTGCGAGTTCCGTCATGTGCAATGTACGTTCTGGCACCCTCCACTCTCCTCTCGGAGCAGCAACTCTGTCTTTGCGGTATACGACGATTGCTATAATACTCCAGAAGAGATACACCCATATGGGCCACTTTACACCGTAATGGTACCACAGGCGAACCATGCCGGCGAGCGGTAGACATAACGAGAGAAGCTTCGTCCCGAAGGTGCGTCGTTGGTGGGCTAGGACGACTTGACGGCGGTTTTGCTTGGGTGCTTCTACGGGTTTGCGTTTGGGACGGGAGGGTCTGGTTAGAGGCTTTGAGGTGTTCATTTTCTTCATTACTCGTGATAGTGTTATTTGTATAAGTAGGAACTATAGAATCATGATATGCGGAAGCCCGGTGTCGGAGATCTGGAAGTCTGGATTCATGCAGTCTCGTAGAAAGTTATGAGTTCTACGGTGGAACTAAGGTAGGTAGGCCGAGTTAAGAGCGTACATTCCCCTAAAATGAGTTTATTTGAGTGACTTAATCGTATGTACACATTTCCTTGTATTGTAGCGCTGAAGTTAACTCTCCAATCAGGGTGATGAGCTGCGTTGGATCTCCACTGCTGTATATGTGGGAGAGAGGTTTATGGACGAAGCCGGTTGGTGGGGGACGTACATTTGAATAGTGAGACGCATGTAGTAGACGCGGGAGACAATACTGTAAGGAGTATAACTGTGAGGAGTAGCTGTACAGTTACATACGTAGCTTGTGCAGCTCATCTTGTACCCCACTCGCCACCAGTGATAACAATACGATGAATGGGCAGAAAGGTCCCCCTTGGTCGTACCCCGTGCCTTGCTCAAGTCGCTTGTAACTTGCTCGTGGACCAAATACAGCCGGATGACAATAAGATGCGTGCCACTTTGTAAGACCAGGTCATCTGTTATACTTTTAGTATGGTCGATAATCCGTAAATGGCCACTCAGATGAGGCACCTCCCTTTGTTTCCCCACACTTTCATAAATACTCAACAATCAACAATAGATATCTAAATGTTCGAGAGAGAAGAGGACTCGTTGTTTTTTACTGAAGAGTTTGATCTTGAAGGGTCTTCTCGGGAGCTAATTCTCTTGTAAGTTTGATGTTGTTGATAGGGCTGGTATCGTTTATTAGTTCCATCATATCGGCGGTCATAGCCCGTTTAGCCCCTTACTAGACGCCTAAACAACCCACCAGATCCCTTCATAGCATCACCACCTCACAGCCATACTACTGTAAGCGCACCTGACGCCATCTCATTCCTTCCCAGCACTTTGTACCGCTACTCCCACTACGGCCTCAACTTTTCATTCATTTGTTTTCTCTTCAACTTCTCCATTTCTACCTCTTTTCTCGCCCTCAGAACTGGGATCTCTGATACCACCAAAGCACTAATCGACTCGACCCCAAACTTAGGTACCTTATCACCCCGCGGCCTCACTAGTGCCCACTATCGTCGTCAATCGTCACGTCAGCCGCACGAGGTCAACGGAATACCATAAAATAGACGTTTGATGAAAGAGAATTAGTGACGGAAACCATCGCGATGCAGTCCACTCATACAAGTGACAGTTCAACTCAAAGTCCACACGCTTTGCGACCTCAGGTTCATGTCCTACAGGCATCTCTTCCTCCACCTTTCAGATCAAGGTCGGAAGGTAAGTTGTAACTTGATACTTGGACTATTTTTTAGATGGTATTCTAAGTGTAATCCCTAGACTCATGGATAGAAGTCTCCTCACGTCCCTCGTCTTCTTCCCTTTCATCTGCGGCTGAAGATATTGTTACAACTGGTTTACGTGTACAACATGATTCCAATGCTCGTCGACGGAGACGAACTCGGGATGGGAGTCTCTCGCACTTACGCCGCGAGACTCATGGGTCCTGTGCCCCTGGTAGTAGTCAAGATGAATATGAGGAAAGTGAAAGCGATGCTGACCGCTTGATGACGTCGTCCAACGAAGGACTACATCTTTCCCCTTTGGAATCCCGCAAACCGGTACAATACGCGTCATCAGAAAGCAATTCTGTGACTGGAGAATATGAGGAGGATGATGAAGACGAAAACTCAACAGCGGTCGAGTTTCCGCGAAGTGCGGGACCCCCTGGTCCTTTCACACCGCAACCACACGCCTTCTCACACCCTTCCTCCAACCCTATTAACAGACCTCAAGTTCAGCATTCATCAGGCTCATATTTCAACCATAACCATCGACCAACAAATAAAGCGTCTTCCCAACGTCACTCTTATCCCTCACACCAACCGAACCATAACCCCTATAACGCCATATCTCCCTCCTACCAAGCAGATCACGACGCCGCTTTACGAGCCAGTCTCTCCACCCTACTTTCCTGCGCGGCCGCCGCCCGCAGCCTTCCCAAGTCGAACAGACAAGGCGCTCCCACGCTAACGACACCCTCTAACCGCCTTGACCCCACCTCTCTGGGCATGGTCCCTGAGTCCGTCGCTCTAGGAGCGGCTCCCACCACCCGCCTTACTTCTCCCCCAACCAACCCCTCATCCCGCAGCACCAGCCACGAACAGGGCAAGCGGAAAGCAGCAGCAACCCGCAGTAGCAGCAAAGAACGCCGCGTGCTGCAGAAGAAAGTCCGTGGCAGTTATATCGGGCAAAACACCGAGGAGATCAGTCCAACGCTGCTGACGTGGGTCGTGAGTGCGGGCGTTGTGGTGCTAGTGAGTGCTCTTAGTTTCTCGGCGGGATATGTTATTGGGAAGGAGACAGGTAGGAGTGAGGTGTTGGGCGTAGCAGGGGGAACGGTGGAGGCGGGGAGCTGTGCTAGGGAAGCGGGAAGAGGGTTGGGATTGAAGAGGTTGAGGTTTGGAAGTGGAACGGGGAATGTGAGGGTTTAGAAGTTATCACCACTGTTGCTATACACTATGGGATAATAGTTGACGGTGATGTGGATTGGAAGCGATGTTATGACCATGAGTTGGTGGGAGGGAATGCTTTGTGTTTTTAGGGGCGTTTGGGGAAAATGTGGTCATAGGTGATGGGTTATGATTATGATTCCCTGTAGTGGGTGTTGCTTACGCTCTAATCTTATATATGGATGGGTTTTATACTATAGTAACTTAGCTATAACGATGATATAATAATCTAGTTCTGATGGATGAGAAGACTCTTTTGCTAATTGTTTATGTGTATATACAGTATCAGGGATGACAGTCATTTCCCTCTGAGTAAGTATTTTTCTATGTCCCTTCCTTACCGTGATCTTAGTTATACCGGGCCGCTTTCGAAAGGGCTTTGTACGAGTACCTTACCTCTTCTCCTTTTCCAACACACATTTGCAAAAGGGATAGACGACAAAGGGGTTCGCTGGGACTGAAAAGCGCTGAATGAGAACGAAATTAAGGAAATGTTGCTGGTGCCGGTTAGCTGGGCTCACCGGAGTCGAGGTCTTTTGCAATAAAGCCATCAGATGGATTATTGGCACGGTTGGATTCAACACGCCGCAAATCAGAACCAACTTGAAACGGTTATTCCGATCAGCACCGACCAAAGGAACCCGGCTCAGGGATGTTACTTTTAGTTAGATCTCAGTCACACCTCACCTCTCAAAGACTTAAAGAGCACCTCATCCCTTAATTTCTCCTTCTCGTTTGCAATACTTTCTTTGAGGTATAGTGGGCGTTTGGTTTAAGATACGGTGCGTGTGTTTTCCTTCTTGTATGTAAAGTTCTCAAAAAGCTTCCTGGATGTTTGGCTCAAGATATGGTGTGTATAAAGTCGATTTAGTCGGTCTACACACAACACTTTTTTTTTCCTTTCAACTTTTCATTTTGTGCTTTTTTTTTCTTTCTCTCTTTTAAGACAAGTTTCTGACTGATGAGTAGACAACGTTTCATCTCCATATTGTTCTCACCGTGCCGCAATTGCTTCCTACCTTGCAGTTCTCCTAGGTTCAACATTAGCAGTTACTGTTCTAAACAGTCGCAGTTCTGTCTGTGTTCAAACTCTATTGCAAATAGTGTGATTGAAAAGGGGTGTAAAGCTTACCAAGATGAGATTCGATCATGTCTTCGAGGAGAAAACTTAGGACGTCTTTATTCGCTGGATACGAGTTCTTATGCGAACGAAACCAGGACCAGAGTATCCAGCTATGCGGCTCGCAGAGAAATATCGGGATGTGAAAGTAGAAGGTGCTTGTCGTTGTGCAAATGGAGCCTTCAATGTATGCTACAGGGTTAAGTGTAAAGATGGATTCGAAGCTATCGTTCGATTTACTGTCCTGGGACATACCAAGCTTCGGACAGAGTAAGTCACAAACGAGATTGATGCGTCATGAAATATCTGTGCCAATATACGTCAATGCCGGTCCCCGAAGTTCTCGGGGCTGGTATTTGTTGCATGGGACCTTATTTTGTCATGCCTTTCCTTGACGGACGTATCGCGTCGACAATGCTCAAGGACCCGAATCATGAGGGTCGTCACGTTCTAAATCCAAACATACCTGATGTGATTCTCAGAAGGGCGTATTTGGAAATGGCCAAAATACTCCTGGAACTCTCTAGGCCAGGATTTCAAGCAATTGGTGTATTTGAGTTTGAAAAAGAAGGTTTCGCGGTTACCAAAAGACCTCTGACATTTGAGATGAATCAATGGCAAACTGAATCCAATATTCGCCTTGAGGCCCTACCAGCCGGACCGTTTCGATCAGCTACCGATTACTTTGTAATGTTAGCGAACCTGCATTTTTATAACTCCAGCAACAGCATAACGATGCTGTCATCAACGAAGAAGATTGCCGCAAAAAGTATATTGCCCGCTGTCTATTCCGTAAAATTGCTCGGGAAATCTCAACAAAGCATCGGGACGGCACATTTCGACTGTACTGGGACGATCTCCGTCCCTCCAACGTTCTTGTTGATATGCATAACCTCCGTATGACGGGTGTTATCGATTGGGAATTCACATACGTGGTACCCGCCGAGTTTATGTACGCAGCGCCCTGGTGGCTTTTACTAAAAAGTCCACAGGGCTGGGATGCAGACCTTAATGTTTTATTAGACCATTACAAGCCACGACTTCGTCTCTTTCTCTCGGCTCTTCGTGAATGCGAGGATAAGGGAATTAAAGAAGGAGATGGTCCGCTAGCAGATTCACTACGTTTATCTACACGCATGGAGCAGTCGCTCGATTTAGGTCTGTTTTGGTTTTGTGTGGCCGTAAGGCACAGTTCAATGCTAGACGAGGTCTATTTGACCTTCCTTGACAAGTTGTATCACGGTCCTTTGACTTCAATAAACGACCGAATCCAACTTTTGAGTGAGGAGGAGAGAGACAACCTTGAGGAATTTGTCCGCGCCAAGATGGAACAAGATAAGGAGTCACATTTAGATGATCATTATCCTATTGACAAGTTGCTGGATCTCTGACCTTTCACACTCTAAATTTTTCAAGTATTAGCTCTACTATGACAAAGAACAACACCTTGGGAGGTAAGTCCCACTGCTGATTTTCTCCATTTTATTCAAAACATAGATCTAGGTAAGTCCGACATGTTATACCCTTTAGATGTCTTAGCGTCAAAACATCCTAGGTTCTACAGTGCAACTATCAGGATGTTGGTATCTGCGAATGTATGCTAGAGATTGAAGATCAGAATATTACAATCAGCTTGACCTGGCCGAGACCAAGAACAGGAAAATAACAATTGTACAATACTGTACATGCAATAGCAACGGATTCTTGGTCGATGTCTGTTCACTGACATCAGCAACACGATCTCTTGGGAAATCGTAAGAAGTCGAGTATGCTCTATACCCTTGATCGTTCACCTCACTGTCGTAATATTTTTATCACGTCAACACGGGTCCCTACAGATATGGAGACCATTCGGGTATTGCTACAAGCAGTTACCAACGGCATTCTCTCGGGGAATTTTATGGAGGAGATATGATCATGCGGTATTTCTCACGTAGTTCGAAAAAGAGCGGACTCATGGTGCTACCAACCCAGATCTCAGAGGGGAGTAAAGTGAGTGCTATTTCCGAATAAGATCCCCAATTCCAATGTACTTTTACAGTAGGGTGTCCGTCACCATAATGTCGAAACTAAGGATGATCTCTTTATGAGCATTAATTTTGGTATGGGACAGTACTACCTATAGTATTTCTACTGCAGGCCAAAAGCGCCAGTCACACTTGGAAAATCCAAAGGAACAACAAAGCTGTTCTAATCCCCTGCGTCAGCGATAGCGTACCTAGCAGGTCATGTATTTCAAACATGCGGTCGCTCAAGAAGAAATATATATAGGTACTGTAGTTCTCGAGGTACATTAGCGAAGTGGGCGCACGCAGACCGGGACAAGGGAAAGCCAATAAGAATGGTAAGTTAGGATACGATTGCGAGTGTCTGTGCTAGGGAATGGATTAAAGAATCGGCAGTAGATATTGTGTCAGACTAACACTAGAATGACGAAACGGGAGAGAATTTGCCCTATTCTATCGAGTCATAAGCATAGGAGGTGTTTTATAGACGATTGATGTGGAGCGAACAGACCTACCCGGTATCGAGGAACGATAAGGTATCAATGGGATCCAACACACCCGCCGCCAATCATCCTTCGGCACGGCCCGCGTCGAACTGGAACTGCAACCGGAAGCAGAACTACCGTACAGTACAGACCTCAGAGTGTCTTATTACACCTCAAGTAGTTTCGATCAACCTGTCGATCTCGAGCTCTAGTACAACCTCCAGGAGTCTCCTTGCTCCACTACTCCTCTTTCTGCATTTCTGGGCCTGCACAATCAATATCTGCCGTTGCAGTGCAGAAGTCCCCTCCAATCCCGTCTCCCCGTTTCTATGTACCGCGCATGTACAGTGTCTATACCTAGGGCTTCATTCCCCGTTCTCGCAGCACATTTCTACTAGATATCGCTCATGGGTGTGCGTTCCCAAGCAGAACATCCATCCACTTTCGTACCGTTACCTCCGTCCCAAACTTCAAACCTGCTTTCCCCGCCCCCACAGCTTCCCGTAACAGAAATATCCGACACCTGTACACTCCATGCCTCAAGCATGTGCCAGACGTCGGTACCGGGTCTCTCTAACCCACCGTGCGCCAAAGAGGTGCGTGTTCAGTCGAAAGGACGAGTCAAAAGGTAGGTAAGGTATAGGGGACCTGGCATTTCGGTTACTATATTGAACATGACCATACATCATGCGGCAAGTTTTTCTGGTCCCTGGGACGGGCCCGAGTGGAAAATGGACAGCCTCTTAAGCATATAGAAATGCTCACCTGCATCCTCGCGGACGGGAGGAACCTTCTACTTCGAAGTTTGTTGATCCTTTGGCGTCATATCGGAGTTCTGCCTTGCTCTGCTTCGAGTCCGTGGTTTGTGAGTTGCTCGTTCTTCGATCTGTTGTCTCTGAAATTGTATACCTTCTTCTGGCTAAGATGGATCAATTGACGGAGGAAGGTCGACGATGCTTTGTCGCGACGGTGGTTGGTTGTTCTATAGCTACCGTCTCGGTGGCCCTACGATTCGTATCGGAGAGGATGGTAGGGAAAGGGATACATCTGGATGACTACTTAATAGCATTCGCTCTTATGTGTTATCTAGCAGCCTCTGGATCAGTATTCTGGGGTAAATCGAAGCCTATATCCTCTTCTCTACCTCTTGCTACTGACATATCATCAGGTCTCTTCGCCGGCGGTGGAGGTAAAGAAATGGTCGATTTCCTCAAGGACCATTCCCCCGAAAGCCAAAAACAGATGATAATAACCCTAAAGGTAACCCCCCACCCCCCAAATCAACACATTCAAACCATAGAATCTCTCTCACACACACACACACCCAGTCCGTCTTCATCCGCTTCAACATCTACCTCCCCGCCATCGAAGCAATCAAACTCAGCATCCTCTTCTTCTACCGCCGCATCTTCAGCACCCAAAACTACCAACGCGCCTCGGCGGCACTCATTATTATCAGCCTCGCCTGGTGGCTGACGGTGCAGGTCCGCTCCCTCTGGGTTTGCCGCCCCATGCACCTCTTCTGGGCTCCCGGCGGCGTCGTCAGCGGGAACTGCTCCAAATTCAACCTGCACTTCTTCCTCGCCGGCCTGTTCGAAACCCTGATCGATGTCGGGATCTTGGTGCTGCCGATCAGGAGTATTCTGCGGACGCAGTTGCCCACGCGGACGAGGATCACATTAGCGTGTATTTTTGCCTTGGGGGGCTTGTACGTCTTTTCCCTCTTTCTCTTACCCTCATCACCATGCTAGAGAACCCCACATTAACACTGGGCACACAGCGTGATCATAACCAACATCCTCCGCCTCGCCTGGGCCTTCAACCCGCACAACAACGCCATGTTCTTCGGCCGCGTCCAGTTCTGGGCCGACATCCACCTCAGCACCACCTTCCTCTGCGCCTGCATCCCGCTCTACCGGCCTCTCGCCCGCCGCTGCCTCCGTGTCGGCGATCTGCTGTCTTCGCACTTTCGCTCTAAGTCTGCTGCGTATAGGTCTCAGTCTCGGTCTCGGTCTCAACCGATGGGGATCGGGTTGGGGGATGTTCCTGGGATGGGGGCGAAGGAGAGGGGGCCTTATAGTCCGCTGCGGGGGGCTAGTGAGGGGCGGTTGCGGGAGGGGAGTGGAGGGAGCGGGAGTGGGAGTGTCACGCTGGCGGGGGAGGAGGTGGACGGGATTGAGATCACGAGGGAGAGGGAGGGGGATAAGGAGTGGGCGGGTAGGTACGTGTAGGGTGAGAATTTCTCAGGCAGAAAAGGTTGGGGGAGGGGGAGGGGAAAGGGGAGGGGGTGTGTTTGTAAATACGGCGCGGCTTTTCCTTTCTTCCAATGGAGAAAGACGGAGATACCCTAATGAGACATCATTCGTTCAACGGTACGGTCAGTCCTGACGGTGTTGAGACCATGTAATGTCTGATACAACGCCCATAAACACAAATGGAGCACCACCTCTCCCTCCTTCCCTCCCTTCTTTCCTTCCTTCCTTCCTTCCTTCCTTCCTTCCCCCCATCTCCCTCCCTACTTATCCAACTACTACTGGAACACCAAAACCACCCTAAAACCCGACGAAACCCCTCACTTGAGCAGCAGACCGACATCTCTCTGTTGTTCACCTCCCTCCATGGACGCCTTTTCCGTCCGTACCGTCCAAAACCATTATATGATATCCGCACAGAACAGACGAGAGAGTTCGCGACGAGAGTGTGGTAGAACTACCTCACTACCTTCATGAGGTTGATGGTCGGGACGCATCGGATGGAGACGGTCTTGTTTAAGATTGATAGGCGTGACGAAGGGGGGAGGTGCTGAGGGTTCCGACTGGGACTTGTTATGGTACTGTACTGTGGGTTGAGATAAGTCTATCTCACGATGCGAAATGGGAGATAGCCGGTACGAGAATGGAGAGCGACAAGGAAAGAATTATGTTTCTATAGTAACATTCACGAAAGCGAATGGTAGGTTACATCTCCAACAAAAAAAAAAAAAAGAAAAAAGGAAAGGACACCGCCTGAGCGTGCGAATAAGAGATCTAGAACACACCATCCCCAAAGAACGATCTTCCTCTTTTCCCCTTCTTGCGGACAGTTCGCCAAGACAAGGAGCTAAAGCGATGAGATGATTGATGAAATACAATCTTGGCTTTTCTCATGTGCGAACCGTGGTTAAGGCAAGAAGTAAAAGTGATAGGAAGACGTCCGATCTTCGGAGACAATGAAGTGAAATTGGAAGGACTCGGGCCAAATAAATTCATCCTTCTTGTATAGCCCCTAAGTAATGTGCACTCATACAAACATAAGAAGTGGAAATTGAAACAACCCCTCGCTTTTTCCCCCCCTCACATCCTCTCCCAGCTCTTTCACCGTAAAGTACAATTTCAGTCCCCGGACCTACACCAGCTAAACCGTCTTAACTGCTCTTTCTTCCTTGCGCTACTATGCCGTAGGGAGTCCCTCGTCTTTCTTCTCCAGCACTCTTTCGGACTCCCATCCTCCGGCGGCGCCATCTCGGCTCTTAAAATTCGGCAGTGCCATTGCCGTTGTGGTGGCCGACAGCATACCCAAACGGCCCGTCGCCGTGATCGTTGCCATCCATCTCGCTCAGTAATTGGTGGTTGGCTGATTCCGCTGCATGTGGTGGCTGGCCGTAGGGCGGGGCGGTGGTGGCATTTGCTGCATTGCCTGTGCTGCTCCCGGGATCGCCGGGGACAGCGTTGGGGTCGGATTTTGAAAGGTAGATAGCAGGCCCGCCGGGTTGCTTGTTCTGATTTGCGAGGAGGGTCTCGTGCCACCAATCAATACCAATAGTTCAGATATACGTCTTTGGCCAAATATCGGCAACAAAGGAGATGACGGAGTAGAAGGGGGTGAGAGGAAAGGGGAAGGGGCAAATGGGTGGCTTACTTCGCGATATCGGGACAAATAGATTTTTAGTGCTTCCCCGTAATTCTCGAAACCGAGTGAAGCCATGGCGAAGAGAATATCCTCGCCATTCACTGTCTTCCGTTTCTCTTGTTGACATTTCTCCGAAGCTGAGGTTTGATGTAGTTAGTTTCCAATCATGTCATTGGCCGAAAAATGAAATGATTCCATTGGATGAAACTCACCTTCGCTTGTGATGAAGGAGATAAACTCGCTCACGCATTCCTGCATACATTCTTTTGCTTCCTTCGCGATCTTGGCGTTGTCCGGGAGTGCCATCTTCATAATGCGTGCAACTGGAGCAAAATTTCGAATGTTAGCATCTGAGATTGACTGATCTCTTGAGCCACGAGGCCCGTTTTGTTCAGGGGGAGAATCAGATTGTGGCGATCTTGAAGACGACATGATGCAGGTCACCCGTTTTTGAACTACTGCGGCGCAGATTATAGAAACGAAAGAGATTGATTCGACAGCAAGACAAACAAGAGACGCGCGGGAAAGGACTGAATGTGCAGTTTACAGGATGATGGCCAACCACGTCCATGCGTGAGCATGCAGGTGGTGGGATCAAAAATGCGCACAAATCAAATCGAAAGGAAGGGTACATTATGGAAAAAGACGCACCATTTGCAATTGGTAGCCTTAGAAGGTATCAGTTCATGCTACTTGTGGGCTTGAAAGCGGGGGCTGACTTACCATCTGTCCTGCTCCTTTACTTCGAATTCGTACGTGTTAGCTTGCGCTTGTGTATCCTGACCTTCTCTGTCCATATGCGGCTCCGAATCCTCAGGTGAATTGAGTGCAGGTTCCACATCTCCCTTCTTCGGGGGGGTGGCCGCCATGTTGTATTCGGCCGATTGCAGCCACTACGGTGCCGCGTATCCCCTGTGTGAGTTGTCTTTTTGCCAGACGATTCGCTGTTCTTGCCACGTCAACTGCTAAGATGATGGAGCTGGTGGACCTTGGAAGGGCTTAGAGGGGCCGGATATGCGACCTTAGATGAGAAACAGTCTAGCCGGTGTCGTGGAACTTGAGCTTGGATGGGTACCTTGTGGAAGTGGTACGGGGTATGGCTAACCGTATGCCAGGAAAGGATTTTCTGATGCAAGTTACTCTTAGCACTAAAAAGCCGTAGTATGTCTACACGTACAATGGTATATGCAGATACGTATGGAAATGATCAAGCTCGGGCTTCTAGGTGCTTGCTGCTGCTGCAGGCTTGCGTGAAAACTAATGACATGTTATCTAACGGGCCCCAAACAAGTGGCAGAAGTTTAAAGGGAGCCCTTAAAGATCAAGGCTTTCCTCATACAGTTGGCCGTTCTGCGATACCTCAGATACGCGATTCTCCCACAACCCTCCTCCAGACCTTTCCCTTGCCTTGGGATTTTCTCGACTCGGCACACGTTACCTACTGCTTCGCCGTAAGCCTTGACACGCTGCACAGAGTAGACAGTCAACTTTGACGGCGCAGTTCCGAAAGTGAGACTAGGTTATAGACTGCAGTATGCAGCCCGGCGCGGGATGATGGGGAACAAGACTAACTTTCTGTGAGGGTGACGATGATGACGATGATGATGATGATGATGATTATGCTGATGATGCTGATGATGCTGATGATACTGATGATGCTGATGATGCTGATGATGTGGTGATGGATGATGGAGGTGCGGATATTCTTTCCAGTTGGTGTGAAATGGAAAGAACAACGCAGCACAACAAGTGCAGGGACAGGATTCAAGAAGTTACTGCGGTCTGATCTGTGACAACGGTAACGTCCACGTCCAGCCGACTGATGATCCAGCCAGATTTGCACACACAGTTACAACCCGAATTCAAGAGAGACCGCTGCCCAATTGAACGCCACGCTCACGGTGAAGCTTGAGAGCGAGAGCACGAGAAGGCGCGTCTTCGCGCGTAGCTGTCGATTCTATTGCTCTTGATGAGTACTTCTAGCCTATCCTCGCGTCTGTCACCGATCAATCACGAGACAAGCTTACACCGTCGCGATTGATTTATCTCCCAAAGCTCGTCAGAACTCTGGAAGATGTGCCAGCGACGTTGGAGCTATCCGCCCGCCTCGGTTGAAGGACAAGGAGCTAAAAAGATGCTGGGGCAAAGTTCCGTTGTTGGACCTCAAAGGACAAGGCCGCGACAGGGTGTGAATGCTAGAGTGGAAAATGGAATAAAAAAAATAATTCGCAGGTTAAAGGACCAGTAAAAGAACACGTCGAGGTGCAGAATGCTGATTAGTTTGCGTTTTTAAAGAAGCTGTCGCCTCCAATAAGAGGGGAAGCTGGGCTGAAAAAAGACTCCCAGTCACTTCCCAGGCGCCTCCATTTTAGGCTTTTCTCCTCTCTCAGCTTCCCAGCTACGTTATGTAGGAGTACTTGTACCGGTACCTACCAACTGTGCCGTTACCGTACTGTATGTACCTATCCCACCTGTCTCGGTCAGCAGTGGAGAGCAGGCCTCCCCAGGATACCGGTACGAACAAAGAGAGACAGTATTATTACCGGAGAAGGTGGTGTACCACTGTACAGTAGACACAGTAAAAGGCAAGAGAGGGCTCATCCACCAGCGTGATCGCAAGAGCGTGTATAGAAAACATGTTTGGGGTGCAAGCAATGTCATATTGCTTTTTCTCTGCAGTCGAACACTATCTTGCCCACTCACTATTGGTCATCCTTATAATGTAATGCCATGTACAGTACTGTAAAAGGGTGGCCGACTATATATGCAGTAACGAAGTTCCATTTGGGAACAAAGAACGGCAGTTCCTCAATATCGATCTCACCCCCCACCTCACATGTCTTCAGCTTGTTGTCCTATACTATGTTGCTGTACCGCTCTGTTGTCATCCCTCAAGGCGGAGATGGATCTGCAAGTCGAACATGGTCCATGGCTGTCTCCGTGTCTTGTTGATGAAGTACCGCCAGCTACTCTATCCGAAGAACGCAGCTTTTCCCGTTAATGCGTTGTCAAAGTCGTGCGCATCATCAAGCTCCTAGAATTAGAGCAAGTTTAGAACCGATTACACGACTTCTAGACAGCTAGACCCCAGCTGCTCGTCATCGAAAGTACTTCTCCTCTACCACATTGAACGGGGCTCTCTCTTGGAACTGCGAAGCGTTGTGTTGCCTCCAAAGCGTTGCTGACAAGGTAGTGACCGCGTCGTAGCACTTCCGCTGTTGTTCGACATGACGTTGAAGCAGCCAGTCATGAGAGAAGACCTACTGGTCGTACCTGACTTCGCGGCTCGAGGATAGGTATCCTATGAGCTTCTTGTCCACATCCGTGGGATCCGCCCTATATTATTATTGCGCGAAAACTAGGCGTCGATCTCCGCTTGAGCACCCTGACGACGCCAACTCATCTTTTCCCCCGTCACGTTTGGCACTCCTCGGTTGCTGTATGCTTACTGTTCTCTGCTCGGTAGACACTCATACTAAGATCTCGAAAGCATTTTGGTGTTATGTATGGTGTTGGCATTGTACAGCTGACAACTGGGGACCATGTTCAAATCAAACTTATAGTAACTTATTAGGAGATGGGAAAGCATAGTTGTAGCGTCCCCAAGCCACACCCTCCTCAGCCTTGTAAAAGGTTACCGTCCTCACTTAAATGACTACTTCCCGCTGCTGCTGGTTATTTAGAGTTTATGCATGCGAGAACTCAGCATATGATGGCATAGCTAGGAATGAAACCGCAGTCAGGGATCATGGAAGATAGATCGAAGCATGGGGGTAGTTCTGCGGTAAAACAGCTGTCTAATCCATCCTACTCTATGACACACATGATGCATGCCAAATCAACGATATCAGGTATGTACAGCGCACCTCCTGCACGCTCCTGATTAGCGTTATTACACCTCCTTTACCTTGAGCAGTTAGCATCTCCAAAGCGGTTCATTTTTCTATCGAGTAGAAATCTGTTCCGTCATTTCCTCGTGTCTGACTGTCCAAGGAAGATAGAACTTATCACATGCCCGTGACAGAAGCATTCTCTTAGTCTTCGCTTTATCCCCGATTTATGCTCCTTGGGGATTTCCTATGCTATTTGAACATAGCTAGTGGGTTCTTACGCTTCTATAGCCGCTAGGGATCATTTCCGCTCTGAGACAACAGGTTCGAAAGCTCATCAGATATTGTCTTACTGTTGTACGACCTGGACGTTGTTCTTCTTCTGTGGTTGGTAGTGTGTGAGCATGTGAGTCCTTACAGACGCCTAACAGATCCTCTACCCGGCCGCAGAGTGATACGGGAAGATACGTACCTTCCACTTTTCCATCTCGTCCTGCTTGGTCTTGTACTGCTTGAGAAGATCATCAAGTACCTTCTTGAGTCCATCCGAGTTTGTCTTCAACGCTGGTACTACATCTTTAACTGATCTTTCAACTAGAACGCCGTTTATCATGCGAAAGCATTTTCGATCTTGTGGGAGCGGTTCAAGAGTCTCAAGAACGAGCCTGTCAGCCAAAGCGTAAGCATAGATCCGTGTTAAATTTCAAGATAGACTAATGGGGCTATGGGATAATTTGAACGGGTGAGACGGTGTGCATTCGGAGTGACTTTGAGAAATATGGAAACCGTGTAATTGAATGGGGGTTTGAATGGCGTACTTGTGTTCCTCCGCCTCTTGTTCGACGTCTCCAATCTTCTGAGCGATTTGTTGCAAAGTATTCTTGTAATTGGAGTATTGAAGTTGTAGTTCTGTAAGAAGTTCAAATGGTTAGGAAGTCCGTATACCATAATGCTTCTCATGCTGACCTTGTTGCCTCTTGGCGGAGACCTGCTGTTGCTCAGCCATGAGGACGGGAAAGAAGTTTGTGTGTCTTCTGTTGGCGCGAAGCAGGAATCTCGTCCAGAGCTTGGCTGTGATTGTGGACAACCTGAGCGGAACAGTACCGCGCCTAGTTCTAGATATTGCCACCTGGAAGCTAAGCTTGACCACCTCACTTCAGTGTTTACTGTGTCTCAAGCTCCATTATATCAACAATCGGACGTTGGAATAAGGTCAACCAGGATTATTACTTGCAGACTATCCTCAAGATGCATCCGCATTTACATACAAAGGACAATATGGGTGAGAGCCAATCCAGACTCTACAACTCCGAAGACACTCCGCTGAAAGGCGGCTCAACGTCTTTACCTTTACGATACTTGAGCTAATGTATACTCAGCCTGTGAGGAAGTCATGGCCGCATTGGACGAATGTCACGCACGCGGATTCCTTTGGAGATGCATGGGGATGTGTAACACGGCGAAACATAATGTCAACATGTGCTTACGAGCGGAGCGTCTAGAGAGAACGAGGAAGAATCGTGAAGCAGCTAAGATCAAGAATGCTGAGATTAGAAAGATCTGGGCGGAAATTGATGAAAACTCATGAGCGCTCCTAAAACTGGCTCCTGTATTGAGATATTGGCGCTGGTTGACTGAATGAACCACGGTGGCATGCGAACAGGCGTAATTGAGGTATGACTATTATAGAGTATGTCGTCTTTTTTTCCTATTCCCCCATCTCCTTCCATAGTTTCGAAAGATTGAGTGCATCTATCTCCGACCAAGTCCTAATCATCCTAGCCCGCAGTCTCAAAGATAGTAGAGCACTTTAGTGCGCAATAATTGCACACCTGAATTGTTCGAACCTAAACTTAGCTATCCCGCTTAATATACAGATCTTAGCGTAGTACAACAATGTATTAGAAAAAGGGTATTGGACGTAACCGTGAAATTCATCGAAATATAGGAGGCGATAAAATTTAACCATGCGCTATTCTGTGTTTCGAGGATGCTTTTGATAATCAAAAATGGTGAAGCAAAAGAGTTACCGTGACTTGAAATGTTGTGTGTGGTCAATGACCAAATAATAATTTCCCAAATTTCCTTGCAGTTAGAAAAACAATCGAACACTCTTCAAATTCTACAACACACATTCCTCGAAAAAGATTTTCTCCATTTATCCATAACGTATCTGAAGAACGATCAACGTCGGTCATTTACGTCTTCTTTTGACTTACTGTGCCTCCTTTTTGTCTCCACCTCAAAATTCTCTGCAGATTCATCTTGATATCAAGCTATGAATTCAGATCAAGGTCCCTCTCGCAGAGATATCTGCAAGGGTAAA
Source organism: Patellaria atrata CBS 101060 (assembly GCA_010093705.1). Taxonomy (NCBI): domain Eukaryota; kingdom Fungi; phylum Ascomycota; class Dothideomycetes; order Patellariales; family Patellariaceae; genus Patellaria; species Patellaria atrata. The sequence continues at coordinate 369,247 of MU006103.1, forward strand.
GCAAAAGAAGAGACCTCCTGTGTCGCCTGTCTGGATCAACTACCTCCAGCTGATCTAGTCGCATTACGTTGCCATCCAAATCCACATTATTACTGTAGCGTGTGTATTACGGTCCTTTTCCAAAAGTCTCTCGCCAATAGAGCGCAACCTCCGCCACGCTGTTGCAGACGTGATATCGAAATAGATGAAGTACGACATCTCCTTAGCGCAGACATTGTCAAGGCATATGAAGACAAGACTATTGAATATTCGACGCCTAATCCCACCTACTGCTTCCGAAGGGAGTGCTCACATTTCATCCGTCCGGACCGAATCCGTCTTGGTGTCGGAGTGTGCTCAGCCTGCAAAGTTAAGACTTGCACAAACTGTAAGCAAGAAGAGCATAATGGACCATGCCTTGAGAACCAAGAGACTAAAGCGGTCATGCGATACGCGACAAAGAGAGGTTGGAAGAGGTGTTATAACTGCCGTAACCTTGTGGAGTTGAGTCAAGGTTGCAATCATATGGAGTATGCATGTTGAATAACTGTTAGAAGTCGAGGATAGTGTTGACGTGAAATAGGTGCATCTGCGGAGCCGAATTCTGCTATAAATGCGGTTCCCCTTGGAATAACTGTTCGTGTAGAACTCCTGTAGAGCAGCATTTTCGGATCAGAATGAGGGAGGACATCGTCCGACTGAATCAAGAAGCGGCAGTACGCAACCCACGGCGCATCCCCTTACCCGTATATCAACGTGCGCTTCGGGATCTCGAGGAAATGAACCGCAATATAGAATTAGAAGAGGCCCATGCGCTCAGAGATCAAACCGAAGCACGACCTCCCACCGAAGCAGCCACTCGATTGCAAGAAATTAATCGCCGTGTGAATCGGTTATTTAACTACTCCACGCGGAATCCAACCCTTGAACGTCGTGGAGAAGCATCCGGCGAACCCGAAAGGTTGTTGAACGAAAATAGACTTCCCGACCAAAGGTCCATTCCTGAACGCAGCACAAACCCATTCCTACGTGCCCGGCAATGGTTAATGAGGGATGTTGCCAGGACCACAGGACCTCATGAGCAATTTCCCATTAATAGGAGATCCCATGAAGGAAATCTTCCCTCGACGCCGCGTTTTCCCCAATTAAATCCGCCCCAATTAATCCCGACAGCTCCAGAGTTCGAGAGACCCGGACAACGCGGTGGACAGATCTATAATGAGCTCACACCTGAATACAGGCGCAATTTCGAACGTCAAGTTACAGGCGGACGACGCCTGGAACTGGCGATGGAACGAGAAAGGGATCGATCTCGACAGCTTGGTGAACAGGGAGAGGCTTCAACTAGAAGGACAGCGCCCTTGGGGCCTACGGCACCGCAAGGGCCACCAAACTCGCGCAGATCTACATCGTCGCGCGTACCCACTAATCCGTCGAACGTGTCTACCGTCCCGGCGTGGGTATACACTAATCCACCTGGCGTCAACCATGAGTGGAATATTCACCCGAACTCAACGACTGCCCCTGAACGTTCTAGGAGGGTTCCAACGCCTGGTCCGGCAGTTGAACAGAACAGAGATCACAATGGCTGCAATCATATATGGGAGGAGTTACCGGAAGCTGTGGGTTTGATCATGACTTGCGAGAGAGTCGACTGTAACGCGCGTCAGTTCGCGCAATGCCTCAGATGTCGCGAAAGGGTGTGCGCATGGTGTAACTTGCGTCGCCATTTACTACCTACCACTGCTGAACAGCGGGCTGCCCGTCGGGCTGAATGTCAAATTCAGGTTGAAAGCGATAGGGAGCTTCTACGCCGGAGGGAGCATGACCTGGAGAGGATGCGTGGGAGTGTGCGTACCCTTCAAATGGAGCAAGGAGAACCGGAAGATGATGTTGAATGAGATGGGTTGGCACATGCAATTAAGTATTAGCCGGACCCATTTGGAGCAAGGAGGGACAGCATGATCTTGAGTAGAATGGGCCAACATATGTGATCAAGCATTAGCTGGACCCTCCGTCATCGATTAAGGTAGATAGGAGTGCTTGTAAAATAGCGATAATGATACCTCATCTATCTTCATACTATGCGTACTAAGATCACGTATGATTTGCCAATCAGCCTCTCTGCTTATATTCTACACTCCCTCTTAGGAACTCCCACTTGACCAGTCAATCAAACGAGGTCTCAGAACAAAGGACTTAGAATAATATATATGTAAGCGTAGAGGATTCATCATACTCTTGTAATACGGATAATATCCCATTCATACCTTCCTCTATCCAGACACCAAGCGTACAGTAGAACTAAATCCTACAACCAATCTTATAAAGCCCTTCGGCTATACCGTCAAAGCGAGCAAGCAATCTAAATAACCTTGACTTGTACAAAGTATAAACTATATGAAGCACAGAGGTTGATGAACACGCGACACCATACGTTCTAATGCGAAAGAAACAGCAAAGATACAGTGACTGAAAGCGTGCATAGTGACGAACGCTGATACCCGTTTTACCGTCCAAACCTTGTACTCTGAGAGTGTAGTATGTGTACTGTAGAATAGTCGAGAGGAGAGGGGACGCTCTTGTGAGATTGTGGATAACTGAATATAGTCGCTTGATTTTTTTATCTATCTATCGAAGGAATTTCTATATATACTAAAGAGCTACTGAGAGTCGTTGAGATATCTGTTGAGATAGTGGAGTCCGTTGAGGACGAAATAAACAATTGTTGAAGAGAGACTTTTTCGTGCTCCATGCTACTCTGTGGTTGACATCTGACAGATAGTTGATAGATCCACCAAAGGACCCATACTTCAACAGTACCCATGGTCGCCAATAGCACCAATACTCCAACAGCGCCACCATCTAACAATACTTAACTTATAAGTCGGAGCCGAGCACTTAGCTCTGAAAACCTCCAACATAAGGCTTGGGAGATCAGCCGTCTGACAGCTCTTCATTCTATCAGAACCAGCCAGTTTGGTATAAGTCGTCAATTTGAAGGTTGCTTTTACTGAACTGTATAGACAATTGAAAGGTCGCAATGGTAAGGTACAAGTTCATCGGTATACTATTATCTGCACAGAGAGAGTACTGTACAGCAACGAAGGATCGTCCCATCATGCTTGAGTGGGATATTTAGGATGACGTTCTGGATGTAGGTATGTTTAAATCATACATTTCGAACTGGAAGATATACAAGGTCAAATAGGTTAAAACATGTTGCTCATACTCGAGAGACAATGTAATGGTAAGATATTCCGACCTTGCTTGAGATGATGTTGTTATTAAGGTAATTACCCAAAACGGACATAGCCTGGAGGGGAACAGCTGTCCCATCATCCTCACATGCCCCTTCCTCCATCCCCCACGCAAAAAGTCCTCACTCACCAGCGAATCCTAAACTACAACCCTCCAAACCCACAGTACTACTCCCCTCTCACAATGGAGCTCGCCCAATTCGACAACGACCCGAACCTCTACCTCTTCACCTCCCTCACCGCCGGCTCCTCTCACATCGTCACGGCAACCTCGCGCATAGAAACGATCCTAAAAGCAAACCGCATCCCCTTCACCTATAAAGATACCGCGACCGATGAGCTCGCGAAGAAGCTCTTCCAGCGACGTGGCGCGAAGAAGAAGCTGCCCTTGCTCGTCAGGCAGGGTTACGTCATTGCGGTATGTGCTCCTAATTCCACGACGCAAAACCGGGGGGGAAAGGGGGCATGGTGTATGGAGGCTAATTTACATTGGGAGTTTTCTAGGATCTAGAAGAGGTAGAGGATTGGAACGAGATGGATGAAATAGAGGAAAACCTCGGCGATGTGCCTGGCGCGGGGACTATCCCTATGTCCACCGCGCCCACGCCCGCCGCATCTTCCACATCCACGCCCGTAAAACAGGCTTCTGCACCGCCGAAACCGAAGGAGGAAGACTCGAAGGCTCTGCCTATGCGGCAGTTGGCCTCTGAGGCTGCGTCCGTCGCTACAGCGAAGAAGAACGCGGCGGCTGCGGCCCTGAAGCAGACGACGGCTTCTACGATAAGTTCTACGGCAAAGTCTACGGGTAGTACATCTACAGGTGCATCAATGGGGGAGGAGTCATCTACGTCCTCCACCGCTGCCAAACCTGAGGTTCCACCACCTGCTCAAGCTAGCCCTTCCGGCCCAGCGAAGACACATAGAGGGTCGAGTATCAGTTTGGCAAGCGAGGAGGAGATAAAAGCGATTGAGAAAGCGACTGCAATACCTGAGGAGGATGAGGAAGACGAAGAGGATGAGGAAAGCGAGGAGGATGAGGAAGACGAGGAGGATGAGGAAGACGAGGAGGATGAGGAAGACGAGGAGGATGAGGACAAGGGAAAGGTCAAACCGGCGGTACCAGCCACATCCAATGCGGAGAAAGCAGCTGAGGTCAAGCCGGTCACTGAACTGGATGACAAGGGAACGAGTAATTCAGAAGCGAAGAAAAAGCATATGGCAGAAAATGAAGACGAGGACGAAGAGAACGAAGGGGACGATGATGATGATGATAGTGAAGAGGAAGAAAGTGATGAGAGTGACGAAGACCTAACAGCCATTACATCAAAGATGCCTACAGCAATTGAGACTCAGGGAGCTAAGGAGCCTGAAAATGCAGGAGTTAGTGTAGAGGACTAATTAATTTGTATTATGTGATTGAAGATATCCATAAAGCGTAAACTATGAATTTTTATTCTCGATATGACATTGCCCGTGTGCTCATTATCATGCTACCACAAGCTATGTACGGTAAAGACCGATTGAATTAACAGTTACCCAATGAAGTCATAAAGTCACAACCAAAAGTAAGCGAAAGAGGTATAAGAGAAACGAACGGAGACCGGTTCCAGATCAAGCGAAAGCGGCATAGCTTTCAATTTTCGTGGCAAAAACGATACTGAGGGCATCTCGAACCTCAAATTCTTCCAGCACGGCCCCAAAGCTAAACGATGTCAGATGATCTAGCAATATATATAATATAAGCGAGGATTACTTACCCATAACATCTCACCTTTGCCAGAAGATCTTCCTTGATCGTCTGGAAGTCTTCCTTAGTGAGTTCATTCACACGGGGATGTTGTAGGATGCTCGCCCACGCCATGATAGGCGTAATCTCGCCATCGAGCGGTAGCCGATTGCTGAGATCGAGTAGCTTGAGCAGGTCGTTCATCGATACGTCCGGCATCTTGTGCGGATACTTTTCTTCGGGGTGCTCGTGGATGTGGCTCTCCGGTGGGCACGAGGCGTTCAGCACATGGCCGCTGAAGCTACCTTCAGCATCCTGGGATCTTAGGAGAAGGAACTGGGCATGGTCTAAACATGGTCGCTCGAGTCTGAGGAGAGACACAGGTGTCAGAAACGATTGTTCCAATCAGGTGAGGGCTGGTGAAGGCCCTACGTATAGTATGCTTTGGATAAGAGAGATAACAGATATACAAGAGAGATGGATTGGGTTATTGTTGCGGTGGAGGTGAGAGATATGGTGTTCGATCGTACGTTAAGACAAAATCAATGCCTATCTGGCCATAGTCCATATTGCCTCGATCGAGTTGCTCTATTGGCGGCTGTCCTTGTATCGATTGGGATGGAAATCCCAAACCTGATGTGCTTGGCGGTGATGTCATGCCGGTGGAGTTTGTTCTGGGATTATAACTCCCAGAAACGCTACCACTGGAGCTTCCTCCATAACTAGTCGAGCTTCCATTAAAACCTAAGCCGGGACTTAAGTTCGACCCGTCTATTGAAATGCCGTGAGCAGCTAAAAGGTCTCGCAACTTTCGATTCTCTTCTGCAAAGCGGTCACGTTCGCGTGCAGTATTAGCAAACACCTCCTTGAGACGTAACACTTCTTGTTCGAGAGCTTTGATATACATCTCTTTTCGTTCTCGGTGTGTTCTGTAAGATGGATATAAGTTCATGCTAGAATGTTGAATTATGGAAGGACTTGCCTCTGAGCTTGTCGGTTGAGCTCTTGCCTACGAGTTAACGCCGGTTTACTATCTGGTTTGGGACCCCGTCTCTTGGGAGTCTGGCCATCTGAATTTCATAAGTATCATGGTTGCATGAAAGTAGAGTGGAGAGTACCTTTCGTGGTTTTCTTATCTCCCGTTAGGTTCTTTAAAAAGCCAAAACTAGCCAAAGGGCTCTTTGAGCTATTTGATTCGCTACCTGCTATCAAGTCTTGCACCATACCACCATCCGTCGAAACATAATCGGTAGGGCTTCCTCGGTTGCTACCTTGACTTACACTCCCCGCGGAGCGAGTATGAAAGGGGGTAGCTCTCGAGGAACCCCTCACGATTTGTTCGGTAGGATGATAGTTGGTGCGCGCCGTTAGCCCGTCTGTCCACGACAGTGAATATGAATGAGACATGGGAAGGTGGAGAAATGAAAAATAAGAGTGTAACAGAGTGAGTTCGAAATTAATGAAGGGAACAAGCGTCGCCTTGCTAATGAAGATTGTCAAGGAGATAAATGAAGCGCCGGCATCAATGGATTTAATAGCTGGAGGCGATCATGCCATGATAGCTGTTAAGTCCACAGTACCAATCGGATATACAGCTTAATGTATTCTCATACAGGTCAAGAAGTCGAAGACCATGCCTTATAGACAAGGTGAAAGGGTCGACCTGTACAAAACGGGGACTGTATAGGCCGATTGGCTAGCAGAGTACGAGATAAGAGTAGGCTACGCATGAGGGAATAGGAAGAACACAAATCGTCCGTTACAGCTGACGACATACGACTCAGATTCGTGGTTGACGATGGCGTCGAGATCCCATGTTTCCCGAATGATGGTGGTGCAGCGAAGGTAGATGGAAGCATGAAAGAAGGGCAGACTAAGGATACATCAAACACTTACCATATCCATAACTGTTCGACCTGTGGTGACCCGATTCGCTGCCGCCAATCGCAGTCTCGGTAGGAGATATAGTAGCCATGCTATTGGGTTTGCATCTGCGGTTGACGGTCTACCAAACAGTAAGCCTCGGTTTTGCATGCTTTGACATAGAAAGGCGGAGAATGATTCAATACAGATATGAAGCTCGCCGTGGAAGATTTGGCAAGATAGGGTATGTCGTTCCATGCAAAGCGTCGCTAAGCTAAGCCTCCACACGAAACAATAATGCACAACGTAATCGAAGAGTCAAATGGAGACGACGAGTTTCGGTGAAATGGGGGCAGTGCATTGAAAAAGAACGGGAGTCCTGAGGTAGAAGAAATAGAGATGGGAGAAGAGGATACAGTTATATGGAATTGTCGAACGCAAGCACTGAATTGGAGAATAATGCCCAGAGCAGCACAGCGCAGCGCAGCAGGGGATATTGATACTCGATGCTTGGAGTGGATCTGGCATGATATACAGAAAACTTACTTACTAGTTGATGAGAGAGTATGGGCAAGAGTCCGCTGGACGTCGATATTCTTGATAAGGTAGGGTTGAAGCGGTTGGTTGGCAGTTATTTGGAATCCTCGAACATAAGCCGGAGACGGAGAGGCGCTAGTCCCGTTGCACTTGAAGAGGGCTGAAGCAACTTTTGTAAGGAGCGAGGGGAGGGGAATCACGAGAGAAGGAAAGAAGGAAAGAACCTAATAAGCAGTGGAGATGGGTAAACTGAAAACAAAAACTTTCGGAATGAGAGGGAACAGGATGAAGCTTTGCTGGAATGTAGTTGGGGGGTGCGGGATAGATTTGTACAGTACGTTTTCTCCTTGTAATGGCAAATAAATGGACGAAGAGATGGAAAATGATGGACGAAAATGGCCTACCTTAGCGGTCAATGCTTAATGTTGCGGGGCTCGCTTACTTCCTTTAGGTACACAAACTTTGTCCGTGGCGATAACAGCGATAATATGCACAATGGAAATACTGCAGTACCTCCTCTTCTGTCTTATTGTCAGCACTCAGAAAGTTGAGCATGAGACCTCTTTTGAGTTTATATTCCATAGGCATATGCAGGGATAATGCTCGATTAGACTTGGGTGCTAACCAGAACTCAGAAGATACGGTACTGTACCTCTACTCGTAAGGTACTCAGTATTTCCTAGCAATATCTTCGTCAGAGTCAGATGAATAACTGTGTGGAATATTTTCTCACACCGTTATATGATAACTCTGCACAGTACTTATAGATGGTCTTCGCAGTCAAGTTATTCTTGTTACTCAATCCCTTTAGTGCTGATCGGGGCTTCAAAGTGGCACCGTTCTTCGAAATAGAGACCACCCTTCGTTGTTATGGGCAGATATGATTCACATAATCACGTCCTGGGAATTGTGTTGCTAGATATTATTATAGTTCTCTGCTCAAATGTGCTGGAACTACTCCTCTTCCCTGCTTTTGCCCGGCTCAAAAGCAATAGTTCTATCAGGAATATGCAAAGTCGAGTCGGTTGGCGCAAATACTACGTGGTCATATTCTTTTTTATATCATTGAATGACTGCTTCCTCTTGAGTATCTATTGCCCGTATTCCATTAGCCAGATCGCTGATAAGATAGCTCGTAACTATTTCCTAAATAGTGCAACAGATATCCATGTTTTGTTCCACTAGGGCAAGTTCTAATACCATCAGTGACCTCCACTCGTTCGATCGTTAATAAAATCTCTATCCCAGACTCAGTAACCCCACCTACTCCCAGTTATAAATATGCCTTATGTGAAGTCCCTTTACCCCAAGATAGAGGTCTGTAGCTGAATTCCACTTTGCATGTCCTACCGTGTTCTTTGGTGCAAAACCCTTTACTCTCTAAAGTTATCTCGTTGTCTTACTATTTCGACTATAATATGGGGCTAGTTTCAGCTACCAATGCTCTCCTAATATTGTTTTGCTATATTGTCTATAAACAAATTCTATCTTATCTTTCTTTCCGACGTTTTGAGCAGTTTGCACATAGAAACGGCTGTGAGCCACCACCACCCGGGCCTAGTAAATGGCCGTGGAGTTTGGATCGCTTCATTCGAGTACTCAGAATCGGGCAGACCGGCGAAGATCTCCTTGATGATTATTTGTGCAGTGCGTACAAAGAACTCGGACGATATACATATTTCGGAACAGGGCCTTTCGGGAAACGTTCTGTACAGACGATAGAACCGGACAACATCAAGGCGATTCTGGCAACGAACTTCAAAGACTATGAGCTGGCATCTGGGAGATACAAACAATTCTCACCTCTTCTAGGCAAGGGAATCTTTACAACTGACGGAGAAGCCTGGGAACATTCTAGAGCACTTTTCAGACCACAGTTTGCGAGGGATATGATCAATGACTTGGATTCCATTGAAAGACACGTACAAGCTCTGTTCCGGGCAATCCCAAAAGCCAATGACGGATGGACTACAGAATTCGATTTGATGCCGCTTTTGTTCCGCCTCACTCTCGATACAGCGACTGAATTTCTCTTTGGGGAAAGCGTTAATACGCAATCTTCTAAGAACCCGTATACCGCTCTTTCGGGTCAGAGGGGACGAGACGTTGGGAATTCTCGGATTGCGAAATCTAAAACTGCGATGGATTACGACGAAGCATTCACCATTATAGGACACTACGTATACAAGCGGATGCGCTACCATTTTTTATATTTCGTAGCAGACGGATTCGAATTTAGAAACGCCATACGGACGCTGAAAGGCTTTGCCGATCTCTATGTGCGCAAAGCTTTTGAATCGGCGAAGCATGATATTGAGAAAAGACCGTCCGCGACTGATGGCCGGAAAGAAAAGTTTGTCTTGCTGAAGGCGCTCGTCCAGGACACGCAGGATCCCGAAAAGCTTAGAGATGAATTATTGGGTACGCATTCCAGAAGCATATTGTCATCTGTAGCCATCAAGAATATTTTTTTTACTGACTTACGGGCTTTTTAGCATTACTCCTGGCCGGCCGGGATACAACATCATCATTTCTAACTTGGGTATTCCTTCTCCTTTGCAGAAATCCGCGGGTGTTTAACAAACTCCGGAATGAGATCATGAGTACTTTTCCACCTAACGCTAGGAAATCTCAGGAGAACCTCTCTTTCGCCTCGCTCAAGTCTTGTCGTTACCTTCAACATACAATGCTTGAAACCTTGCGTCTCTATTCCATCATCTACGTCAATATCCGCGTTGCGATTCGAAATACAGTGTTGCCCATCGGTGGAGGGCCATCTGGCACCGCTCCTCTCGCAGTGAAAAAAGATGATGCAATTATATACTCAACGTATGCGCTCCATAGACGGCCTGATCTGTGGGGCCCAGATCCAGATCAGTTCAGACCAGAGAGATGGGAAGGCCGCAAAAGTGGATGGGATTTCCTGCCATTCAATGGCGGGCCTAGGGTATGTCTGGGTCAGCAATACGCATTGACTGAAACTGGATATGTCATAGTACGAATGCTACAGACTTTTGATAAGATTGAAGGCATTGGACCAGGAACCAGTGCGGACGAAAAGCCGAATAAAGCCTTAGGGGTTACACTCTATCCTCGGGATGGTATTAAGATACGACTGAGAATAGCTAATGATTAGATTAGTCAAGGGCGTAGCTGTTATGATCCTTTCTCTTACAGTGGATATTGTGTCGCTTGAGGTGGTGGTAGGCGGGATGTTCCTGTTCTGCTCACTTAAGGTCGATAAGGTACAGAACTTTTTGAACTCAACTCTTTACCTTACCTATTTAATGTATGGAGTATATAAAAAGCAATCTACAAGAACAAATTTGGATTGATTCTAATATCACGCTCCATCACGCTCTTCGACCTTAGTGAAAGAGAACGGGAATGGCGGTGATGGTCATGTATCACAAGCGCTTGATTGAATCGAATCCATTCGTGCGGACAAATTCCGACTTTGTTCGGGGAATCGGCAAGTCGGTTCGAAAGTCAGGGGGCTGATCGGCTCCTTCTCGGGTGAACTACCGACATCAGCCCTCGAAAGTGTTATACCTATCTCCTAGAAATTGTTTTTATCAATCTCTTATACCTCACAATACAATTCTCTGGGTCCCAAGACATAATGTCTGAGTCAATTGTCATCCGCCAGTTCTGTTGAACATAGAGAGTTGCCGTCCCTTTCCTCAGTAACCTCTACTTACTCCGCAATCCACTCCAGTGTCTCACCGTTAACCAGTGTGTACCCTCCACGCAAACGTATTCCTCCCTCTACCACCTAAAACTCGCACGTAATTACCCACTGGTTGATTGACCTTACTTTCCCTTTCGAGTAGCAGTGGAGCCGTCGTAGAGTACCCACGCAGACCGTCAGGCTGATATCTCAACTTACTCTGGTGCTATTGGAAAATCAGTACACAAAAAGGAATTGGAAGCGGGTGCACCAAAAAGAAATATCACTGGAGAGTTTTATGAAGCAAGAAAGCTTCTTTCTTCTATAAAATTATAGATTTTGAGAATATAAGGAGCCAAACAGCAGGGCACAAATCTAAGGCCCAGTTCCTGACAGGACCGTCGACTTTCATAACCTGAAGATGCTTAAGTTTTTTGTTTGCTCTTAGTCTGGCGTCATAGTTTTGGCATGACTGTATTTTTTTACTCGTGCCTCGATACCTTGACTTTTGGATTTCTTGGCTGTCGGTCTCTGCCTTGACGGGTATAAATAGTCTCTAGCTCCTCACTGTGAATTTCAATATCTCCAAGATCGGCGAACCTCCTCCTCAGTTTTGCACGAGTCTTCAAACTCGTTTCTGCCTAAATTTGCCCCGGTCCTAGACGAGATAAAGGAAGTACTCCTCTCTAATAGGTATGTCTGCGTCATCATGTTCCAGCAGTGTCAATACCGACATGATCTTTATTTACATGAAATGTCTAATCCTAATGTTAACTAGTTGGTCGGATACTCTTTCTGTAACCATGGAGGACGAGAACACGCAAGTACTCACTCAACAAGTTCTTGATCCCCGTAGGCTTGGGGCTACAAACTCAAGTTTGAATGAGTCGGACATATCAGATGTGATATGTATTCTACATCCCTCATCTCCAGCAGCTTTCCGAGTCGTCGCAAGTGCCGCTGAGCGTACTCCTCAGCATGTACTTCAGAATCGCGGCCTATTAACATTCAGCGATGATGAAGCTTTAGAGGGAGCAGAAGAAGCAGATACATTCATACTCGCGGAGCATTCTGATCAACCACAAGATCTTGCTTTAAGATTCTCCTCAAGAACCATAAAACCCTTCTTAGGTTTCTGTTTCGGACGCAATCCTAATCAGTGCGATGTTGTCCTAAGTACAATGTCGGTCAAGAGGGTTAGCAATCTTCACTTCCGCATATTTGTTACCAAAGATGGCATTATCATGATTGAGGATCTTTCCACCAACGGCACCTTAGTGGACGAACGACACCTGAAGGGGAAGGCGAGCGAGCTTCCTGCTACAAGAATGCTCAACCAGGGCTCTGTCATCCAAATTCCATCTGCAAATCCGGACGAAACGATTAAATTCATTTGCCGCATGCCCTCTCGTGAAGGTCATGAGGAAGAGTTTGCTAATAAATTTGATGCGTATATTGCGCGTGTTACCGAAACTCAAGACCCGCATATGCTGGACGCTTTAGGTCATCCAAAACGTATTCATGCAGAGCGAAGACAAGTAGTACCTCAAAAAGGAAAACGCCCAACTATGACAAGTGCTTATTCCCACGGTATGCACTGGAATGGAGGCGACCAGTATAATGTTGTAGGTCTACTTGGGAAAGGGGCGTTCGCTATCGTGTACCAGATCGCACACGCCATGGATGGCCGTTTACTTGCAGCTAAGGAGCTGGAAAAGAGACGATTTATCAAGAACGGCCAGCTTGACCAACGTCTTGATAACGAAATGCGAATCATGCAAGCGCTATCCCATCCTAACATAGTACAATACATCGACTACAAGGATGATAATAATCACCTATATATCATCATGGAGTACGTTTCTTGCGGTGATCTTCAGGGTTATTTACATAAACACGGAGTATTAACGGAAGAAATGGCCAAACTTATGGCCCGTCAAATTCTTAATGCATTATCCTACTTGCACGCTAAAAACATCACCCATAGAGACATCAAACCTGACAACATACTCATCTCTTCTTACGAACCTTTCACTGTTAAGCTATCTGATTTTGGTCTTTCGAAAGTCGTTAAAAACAATGATACATTCCTTAAGACATTTTGCGGGACACTACTTTATTGTGCTCCTGAAGTCTTTCCCCACTATGATGCCCATGTGGCGGGAAGGCGTGAGAAACGACGAAGGTCTGGACCAAACGGCAAGCCAGAAAATTTTCACTCGTATAGTCAATCTGTAGACATTTGGTCTTTTGCGGGAGTTCTTTGGTTCTCTCTTTGTGGCCAGCCACCATTCGAGGGCGTAATGGATCACAACGGTCGCGGAATGTTTGACAAGATTATGGACACGGCTCTCGATGTTACACCGCTGAAGGATAATGGTGTCTCAGACAGTGGTATCGGTCTACTCCGAGACATGCTTAATACTAACCCTGCGCTACGACCAACCGAGAGACAGTGTTTGCGACATCAATGGCTCTACGACGATGTGGATCAACGGGCGGATTCTCCCACAAGAGGATTGAAAATGATCCCGGAGGAGAGTGAGGCTAAGGAAGCCGAAACCGAAGCACAGTTGTCACAGTTGAGTCTTCGCGATCACGCTACTGGCGGTGCAGAAGAAATTGATTACGATTCGGACGATTTCAACTTTCTAAATCCTCGGGAGTCGAAGAGGATCAAGCCCGATATGCTTTACCCACGTAATCAGATTCGCGATCAGACTGAAGCAACCTCAAGCGCAGATGTATCTTTCGAGCGACCTCGATTTGTAGTTGACGGAGATGAAAGCTTCACCGTCCCCTCCTATCATCCTCGCCCAAACAGATTGTTCGGTGAGATTGGACAATCTGCGCTAAAGAACCCAAAAGCTTTAGACTTTCATGTCGCTCAAGCTCTCGAGCCACGAGATTCCTCTGCTTCCGCCGACAGCTCTCATGTGTCACGATGGGATGCATTTGGCGGAGTAGATACTACAGCTGCTTCCATGCATGAACCAGATGTCAATGCGCATGCACAAAACCGGGAAGATTTCAACGGCAGTAGCCTTCTAGGAACGTTATCAATGGTTCGAGAGCTCAATATGGCGTCTCCACAATCCGCATATTCCCCGGTAAATGAACCACCGACCCCGAAAACGCCGAGCTCATCTCAGAACTTATCGTTTCAAAATGGAGATACATCTGAGGCCGTGGGAAGTCTTTCTGAAGAACCCACTCCGAAACAGCCAGCGTTCAGCCGGCAAATCAATATCAGTATACCCCCACAGCCTCCATCAATTTATTTCGACTCAGAGGATCCAAGTACACACAGTCCCCAGTACGACCTCGACGTTAGTGGCCAAGTCTTTACCGGAGGGGAAGACAGAACACTGGTAGATACATCAGGTACTATTTTGCTCCCGGACACCATGACAGCCCCCCCTGGAGGACCGATAGACGAAGTACAGAAAGTTGATGGGATACCAACGCTACTTCCACAGGAATTTCGGCGTCCCCGCCCAAGGTTAGGCAGAGTATACTCAACTATAGATTCCTTCACTACCATCCACCTTCGACTCGAAGACCGCATAACATCTTGGGGTCGTTGGCCAGCGAATTCACACGTCTACCCTGATGGGAATGACACGCGAATACCAAAGAACGCTTTCAGTATCTACTTCCATGCCGCAGGGATTGAGAAGGTCCAGGAAGAGGATAAGGATTGGACGAGCTTGGACGGTCTACATACTGGAATCACAACCGACACTAAGCACGGCATCCATATCAATGGAGTGAAGCTGATGCCGGAAGATAGTAAGGATGGAAAGCCACTATATGGTAGACTGTACACCGGAGATGTTATCACTATATACCAAGGAAGCAGAACGAGCGCCCCATTGCGATTTGTGTGCGAATTTTACCACGGAGAAGCAGCGCGGGCTAGACCCGCCGGGAGTGGATTTGAGGTCAAGAAATCTTCATATTGATAACATATTCTACATCACGTTTTAGGGTCTACTAAAATCTCAAAACTGCAAGCGGGGTGTTGGAGGTTATATCTAGCGTTTCGTTTTCCCAGCATTATTACCACATCTTTCATTTGTAAAGGCGGACATGGTTGGGGTTCGGGTGGTTTCTTCTTGTTCTTCTTGGAAATGGGATTGAGCCATATAAAACAATGTAGTATAATTATTGGGTAATCACAGCATTAGACTCGTCTATCAATGTTATGAAGCACAAAGCCCATATAAAATCCCGAAAAGGGGCAAGGTCGGTACGGGATATGTACCCTAAACAACACTCCCGTCCCGAACTCCGCAGGTTGTGCACGACCTAAAACTAACCTAAACATCCTTTCAGATTAATGTGAATAACGTAATTTCGATTTTCACTCTTCACACAACTTGCTTCTCCCTCATCACTAAAGTGAACATTAACTGAATTATCAAATACTATCACCCATTGTACTTATATTGAATCATGCAACCCCGCCTTCAGTGCTAGGCACAGGTGACATTTCCACCAACTCACCCAATCGAGTCCTTGCCTTCACCTCTCTTAACTGAACCTACCTCCAACGCGAACCTCCACCAGCTCCTCCCACAAACACAACCCCACCTCTCTCCGCGTCTCCTCCGACAACAATGTACATACTCCCCTCCCTCTTCCTCCCCGTCGACGAGACAACGACCATGGCCCTCGACCCGCCCTCTCTCACCTACAACCTGGGCAAAAGAAAACGCACTATCGCACTCGACGAGCCGAAGGCGGAAAAAGCACAGAAAACAAACACACCGTTCGGAGTTGAGCACCTCGAGGGAAATTGGAACGAGAGACAGGAGCACGTGCTCCGCGATCTCACCGCCATGTCGAACGCGGGAAATATTAATGTGGAACTCGCCCAACCGACGATGACAAGGAGACACACGCATCCCGTACATCGACCGCTTGCTGCGTCAAGGAAGCGGAAATTACACCTCGTACAGTCGGTCCCGGAGCAGAACCATACATCGTCCGCCCCGGGTAGATGTCATATCTGCGCCCGCCCACAGAGGCTGAAACGGGATCTGTTGGCTTACGCAGACTGTGCGCGCTGCGCAGGACGGACGTGTTTCGTGTGTTTGAGGGTTTGTGAAGGTGATGATACTAACCAGGGGAATGGACTGGGGCATGTTGGTGCTACTGCTTTCGATGATATGGGAAAACACGTCGGTCTGGGACAGGGCTACAGAAACGAGCTAGGAGGGTGTGGGATGCCGGAACCGGGACGGGGAGGAGAATCGGCGGATCACGGCTGCGGCGGACGGAAGGTGTGTAGTCAGTGTTGTGTGGAAGTGGGGCAGGAGGGACGGAATGTTTGTTTGGATTGTCTTGGACGTTGTCACGGGGAGCGGATGGGGGAGTAGGGGTTGAAATAAGGTACCTTAGGTTTGTACAGTACGGGAGAGAGAGAGAGAGAGAGAGAGAGAGAGAGAGAGAGAGAGGTGACGGCCCGGGTGAAAGGTCCCCTTGGGAAGAGTGTATCGTACATATTGGGCAGGAACGCGTTTGTGGTGGGTGGGTTTGGGCGTTGGAAACGCACTTGCCCCTTTCGGTTGTAATATGGATACGTTACAGTACAGCATCCTGATACCCCTACTTTAGCAATCAATACAACAGCGGGTTCTTAAGTACGGTATATTCTAATTGCTGTTTAAGTCTTGTACAGTACGAAGCAACATTGTCAATATCAGTGATCTCCGTTGTGGTCAACTATATCCATTATTGCGTATGATAGTACATGCCTTCTCCGAACCATATCGAGGAAAATAAGCTAAGGGGTATAAAACATTCTCGCCGAGCCGTCTAGAAAACCTCCCCGCGAAACCATTAAAAAGAAAAAGAAAAGGAGAAAGCTCATCAAAACATTCATCGCAGGCAGGCCCATCCTTACGCCCTCTCCACATGAGTCGTTCTCGGCTTCTCCGTATACGTCCTCTCCCGCCGCTTTCGATGCCCAATGCAAGTCTCCACCATCCACCACACACAGCATATCAGCATCGCAGCCGTAGCACCCCACGTAAGACCGAGGAACTTATTTCCTCGCTTTGCCTCGATGCCGATATCGTCACCGTACTTGTTGATTATATTACTACCTTTGACGACAACGGCCGTAACGATTCCGGAAGCGATGCCGAACGCAAGGAATGCGAGGAGTGCGAGGGCTGCATTTAGAAGCGCGGTTGCGCGGCCGGAGAAGAGAAGGCCGAGAACTGATGTGATGAGGGTGAGGATGGAGAGTCCGATGCCAATGCAGTAGAGGACGAAGGCGGCGCGACCGGCTATACGGAGGCCGTCGAGACCATTTTGGATCGCGTCGGGCCTGGTGGGTAGAGGTTAGCAGTTGCTTGTGTGTAGGAGTGTCATGATCGGGGAGGTTTTGGCGTTTCCATGAACGTACCATCTAAGGTCTTCAAGTGTGATTGGAACACCACTGTCGTCTAGGGATTGTTGGAGAATCTCAGTGGGGTTGAAGTGGTACATTGCCCGGCGGTCGGAGCAATCTTCGACGTGCTTCTTGGGATTTGTGGTGTCGTTCCCGATGGGGCCAGGTAAGTAACTGCCATAGCAGTAATCCATCAGATGTGCGGAGTACCAGTCCTGGAGGCCCAATTGCTCGGCGATAGAGCCGACGGCATTGTTGATAAGGTCGGATGCTTGGTCTTGAAGGTCGTCGCCAATGTTATCTATGAACTCTGAGATGGGGTTGCTGTTGTCATCATCGTCGCCAGCGTTCAGATCAACTAGCTCGTAGCCGATTCGGGACGTGTTTAACTGAGCGCTGTAAGCTTGCGATTAAGGTATATGGCGAAGGGGTTCAGAGATACTCACGGTCATGACGTGGTACTCCTCCATAAAGTTCTTTTTATGGCCTGCAAACAGCAACAGGAATCCTAAGATTGTGGACGCTATGGCGCACAGGATGGGGATGAGGGCCGTCAACCGCATTTTGATTGACTGGAAATTTATATACAAAAGGTATGTGGAATGAAGGACTGGAGGAGAGAGGTAGAATCGATCTAGGTACTTGTAGCAAGTCGAAGTCTTGAGAGCAGACTTGTCTTATGGCTTTAAGTTTAAGGACTCGGCAGACAGAAAGTCAGGCTGAGTAGACAGTCAAAGAAAAGAGATGCGTCACCAGAAAATAAGAAAGAGCCTGGTGGAACGTTATGCTGATATAGACGTTCAGGCGATGACACAATCCTCGGTCTTCCTTTACGACAGCCAAGTAGTAGCTAATAAAATACTCAAGGGTCCAAACCTGGAATAAAGAAGGCGAGCCTACTTGTACCATGAATGTTGTTGACGGTCCCTCGTGGCTGGGGAGCATTCCGATCGAATTTGATTGATGCCAGGTACTGGGACCGTGAGGCGCCAATGACAACAAATCCCATCATTATTGATTGAAGCAAAAGTTGGCACTGGACGATTATTCACGAGAGACGGGTAACACGGGACAACGCGCGTACGTCATAGCATTAAAAAGCGAAAGATGAAACGCTTGAGGTGGTGATCATCGTTCTTATGGGAAAGATTTACCGAAGTATCTCTCTGATCACGTGCACGACTTGTACCGTATACTCTACCGCCGTTTACAAGAAATGTTTGTCTTCAGTGATTGTAGAGTATATCCAGTAAAACTAGGAGATAAAATCACCGATTGTCATTCTCTTAGTACTGCTAGACTAGGAAACTACAACTTCCACAGATACCTTGAGAATGGACTGTTTGTTCTTCTGCTCACTTAGAGCTAGAGTGTTCAGGTACTTTATCCTATCTAATTGAGAGAAGACTCTACCGAAACACATCTAAAGTGGTGATGATTATCTAAATATCCTCGCCCATCTCTCCTTCTTTCCCGTAGTCATTCTCGTAGAGGTCGTTGCTCATTACTCATACCCATATCGAACTTTTAGATGCCATTACTAGCAGAAGAGGACTCTCTGTCTTAAAAAGGATGCTATAGCAGATCCAGATGCCCACCCCGAAGAAAAAAAAAACCTTCAACCAGTCTTCTTCGCAGCTCTACGCGTTTGCATGGGGTGGTCACCTATTCTGTCATTCCACGGTGAATAAGGCGCCGCCATGACGTGTACAGGATCTCTTTCAGGTTCACCAGCAGTCGGCCTTCGTTTTTGCTCTTCATGCAACTTATCTAATGAGTCGCCAACAGCATGATACTTCGCCCAGTTGATAGACGGACACCGATAGACATTCTGTGGTTGCGGTATAGGACCGAATTTAGAAGGTGGCCCTTGCGGCGAGGACGGGGCAGAATCTGACGCTTCCGACGCTGGACTCTCCTGGCTGTCGGCTATTTCGATATCATGTGTCGAATCCGTACGCTTTTTGAAAACTTCACCCTCGCTAGGAAGTGGTCGAGATTTGACTTTGGTTTTTGGTAAGTTGAGAGTAGCCCGGTTGCCGGTAATCTCCTTGACAAACCCCTCGGGGTCCGCAAGAGCGGCTTCTTTGGCGCGTAGTAGCGCTTTGATATCACGTTTACTCTTTTCACGCTGAATCTGTAAAATGGAGATTGCAGACCTCAAAGCTATTGCATCCGTGTTCTCGCTCTCCGATATTGGTATTGGATCCGGTCTTCTCATCAGTGTTGTCGCAGGTGGAGGTATGACGCGCTCTTGTTCATTGTGGTCTGCCAGTTGAGCGAGCTTTGCAACAGGTGTTATGGGTGAGAATGGTGGCCTAGGTGGTTCCGCCGAAGATCCAAACTGGTAGTAATGTGAAAAGTTGTCTCGTGGTGGTGGCGGAACGCTGGATACTGGCGGAGAGGCTTCTGACGCTTGTCCCTCGGCGGAGAAGGCGAGCGCAGGCATAACAGTACTTGGTGGGATTTCTAAAGGAGCGGCGCACAGCTATGTGTCAGTTGCTGGCAGACGGAGCAAGGGAAAGAAAAGAAAATAGCCCAGATAAATGGTGCTGTTCCTGGTGGAGCGGAAAATGCGACGTATAATTTCACTTTGAGGTAAAGCCAGCGCCACGGGAGATTTGCTGTTCGGGAGTGGCACGGAGCGGTTGAGAGGCCTGCCGCAAAGATCCGCAAGACCGACTTCCTGAGCACTTTCTTCACTATCAAACATGAATCGGATCCGTACCGTACCGTACCGCATCTATACAAAGTCTTTTCGAGTTGTCCTTTTTTACGTACAAATACTGTAACTAGTCTCTATAGCTCTAGTCTAAGGAAAGTTCCAACTCGCAGTAGTTAACAGGACGGATAAGGACGGAGGTATAAGTACAAGCTAAGGATAAAACACTAATAAGTCCATCATAGTGTTGAGGTAAAGTAATGGAGTACCTGTTGGTCATGGTGGTCTATACTATTGGATCAGTAACTGCGAACAAATCAAGGGCCTGTCTAATCAGTCTCGTATTATGGTAGGTGGTTTTATGGTACAGTACTGCAGAACTACATGAACCGGAAGCATATCCAGATACATAAGGGTTCAACAAGATAGCCACAAGAAAACACTAATTCCATGATCCTCCTGAGCCGTCTCGAACGGCAGAGCGTGGGATATGTATGTACACGTAAGGTATTTCATCCAGCTACCAGCATCATTGACTGGGCTCTCGCTCCTTGATATGTACAGCATCGGAAGTTGCCTATCGGATTTCTGCAGTCCTGTACAGGTACGATCAGATCTACATTGTAAGCTGGCTAGCCATCAGTAAGTACTGTCGTGGCTTTTCGGCCCTTGAATTCAAATTTTGAAAACAAAATACTCCGAACATCTCAGCTGTGACATGTTCAAGCCATACCAAAGTGTTGTATCTTATCATTGGCTACTAAGAAGCGAACATTGGATCGAGATCGATCGACACGAACCGTTAGCCATACCTAAAGTATCACACTCCGCAATTGCATCTTCCTAAGGCGTCAACATCTCTTAGTTTTCATTAGCGACTTGTGATTTCACCCATCTAGTTGGCTCATCGTCTTTCGTGTGGCTGTCTCCTCGCAGATGTTGATGCAGTATCTGGAGCCCGTATACGATAACGCATACTTTCAGCACTGGGCAACGTTCTACCTGTCGTAGCATGAATGTAACTTTGTAATGAGCCATGGAGACACACCCCTACCTCTCATCAATTGCCATGTTATATTCCCATTTGTTCTAGGTACCTGGAAATACTCGGCGAGCTCCCGAAAACCATTACTATTGAAGCATCCCAATCGCACTAATCGAAGGGCTTAGCTAGAGATTTACCTATACCCTATCGGACTGTCCACTAACGCCATATATCCGGGCTTTACAGCTTGTACTCCTGTTTTCTCGACCGAAAGTTTGACTTCCAGTATTCTTCTTTCTTCTGAACGAAGCAATTCTTCAAACAATGTCTGAACTCTTGAATGGTTCCCAGAGTCAGGGGCCCAAAGATCTCTGGCTCACGAGTTCATTAACAGATCCTCCTTCAAATGGACTAACTGGATCTCGAAAGCCCGCTGTTGGGAGACACGATCCGAGATGTACCCCTCCTCGATCACCTTGTGCTCCAGCGTTCGCCCAAGATTTGGAAAACAGGATGTTAAAAGATACGATTGAGTCGATTCCAAAGGCTACAGTACAGTTCACACGGCATCGACCCCCTGTTTCTAGTAGGACATCAATGTCGGATGATGTTTCTGTCTCATCTTCGCACATGTCTATGTCGACCTCGAAGCGTAAAAAGGGGGGGTCTAAACTAGGTCTCTTGAGTCTGAAAGAACCGTCGTCAAACGCACTGGAGCAATTTGCAAAACAGGAACGCAAAAAGGCGTCTGAAAAAGGTGCAACCATGAAAAGTGGCCATTTTCCAGGCGTGTCGTTGCAAAAGTTGCCATCCACAGTTCCAAAGGTCAATCAAAAATGGGATGGTATGCCAGAGTCCACGATACCGAAGGACAGACGTTCCTCGTCCATCTTTGATGGCAGTTCATCCGTTTTCAACGGAGATTCCTCTTCCAAAGGTCGACCCGGCAGCATGGCCAGCTCCACAAGGTCCAACTATAATATCGAAAATCGCAGACGACCGAATTCTCTCGTGTCGTCTTCCTTCGAAAGCATTGCCTCGTCTACCGCTGCCGCCTCCTCAATCGGAAGCCCGCTAAAACCTCAGTCATCGTTCGCGACTTCATTAGCATCACCGAGGGAGGACATTACAGGTTTGGAGAGCCCTCCCATGAGTCCTCCATCTATGGACTCGCTCCCAGAAATGACATGCTTCTTCCCTCCAGATGTGCTTTCAACGGGAATTACAGAATCTTCAGTAGAAACCCGAGCCGAAGACTCAAATGGCAACAACAGCAGAGACGCTAATTGTCAGCTCACCCCGCCTCTAGAGCCTCTAGATCAGGGCCAAGAGAAAACTTTCGATGACCCTCTTAACTGGTCTCTTCCAGCAATCGCCATCACGGATGGGATCACTTCATTGAATATTGACCAGTCCCATGAGCCCGAGAGTACCGCTCCGGTCTCTGTCAACGACGACGCCCGAGATATGACGTCTCGCGAGGCCCTACATGACGATGAATGTGATAACCTCGTAATATCCCAGACCGCAGACTCACACGAGTCCGTCACCGATTCACTTTCTCCAGTCCCAGTTCCGGATACAGGGCTCGAAGAGCGTATGCTCCGCGCATCCGAGCAGAGAAGGAGGGAGTATGATACAGTCTCCGTGGTTAGCTCCGTAGCCCCATCGGTGTTGTCGGCACAATGGTTCCGGTCGCCGAAAGAGCGACTAGGGTTGGGAGGGAAGATGTGGGTTGAAAGGCCTCTGCCGTGGGAGGAAGGGGGGCAGGTGGTGGTAGAGAAGAAGAAAAAGAGAGGATTGTTTAACAGGTAGATGGATCGATGGGGGGAGGATGGGTGGTGAATATGACAATAGTTGGGCTGTCGGATGAGCCTCTGTTGAACGGGGTAGTCAACATATTCTATAGACGCAGTTTAAATGAAATAAAATCAATCAGTTGCATACCTAAGGTGTCTCTCCTGAATGACGTGACAGCCGGCCGCACCTACCCAACGCGCAAACCACGTGCTCGACGGAAGGTGCAAGGCATAAGTACCAACGACCAATCTTCTTTCCATCGAACTCGGGGGTGTAGCCGAGTAGGCAGGTACCTCGTCTATCTGCAGTGCCGCTAACTTACCGTCACCCCGGGTTCGATACAGAGTACCTTCACCTCGGCGGGGGAACTGTTTTTAATTTTCTCAATTTTTTTTTTTGATTTCTAACACTTTTGCTGCTGCATTTGTCCTTTTTTCGTTTCACTAGATGATGTGTGTTGCTGGAGTGATTCTGGTTGTGGGCTTCGACTTTTTGTTCGTGGTTGCTGGGGAGACCGCTTGGATGAATGAGTCTCTGAAGTAACTACAAGAACCATTAAATTTCTTCGCTGTACGTACGTACCCTTGTCACAGAGGTTAATATTTAGTTTAGAGGGGGAGATTGGTCTTCTGGAGCGTGGGAGCTGTGGGCTCTGATGATTAATTTTGATTGTGATACATACACACATAAAAGGTCAGCGCGGGAGATATTAGTCAGTGCGAGTATAGAGAATCTCCATCGAGTGCAGAGAGATGGATGATATCACGACTTTACGCATAGATTCATAACTTACGGTAAAATCAGAACGTACTTGACCGTATTGAACAGCGATTTGACATAATGCATTTTCAACTCTAACACATCATTCAATTGTGTACGTGGGGGAACATTCGTTGATACCTCTGCGTAACAACCACAAAAATCAAAGATCATAAAAACCAACACGTCGAACGTAACGTTGCTTCCTATTCCCCTCAAGTTCCTAAGTATCTTACAGGCTACTCAAAATACTCTGAACGCCCACACTGCCCACATCCTCCCTCTTCAACACATAACTTCTCAACTCATTTCTCTCGTTCGAATTCCTCAACCTCTCCCTCAACGCCTCAGGCCCAATCACAAACAGCGTTCCCACATCTACCAGAACTTGCATCCCACCCTGGTCCGCCGCGAAGTGTTCACCGACCGGCCATCCCCGGACCAGCTCCGCGTATTTTGTCACGTCTTTGCTGATGACCAAACCGCCCGTCAGGCTCACGGTGAACTTCCTGAAATGCTCGAGGAGAAGGGAGCGTAGACCGGTCGCGAGCTCCTCGCAGAATAACTGGCGGTTACGGCCGTCCAGGGAACCTGCCACTGCAGTAGCGACGTGAGATAGAAAGGTGAACACGGCGAGACAGGTCGGCGTCTCCGTTCCTAGCGCTAGCGCTGCATCGTCTTTGGGTCGGAAATCCTGCTTCTTCTGCCCTGCGAGGAGTTTGCCGGTCCACGCAAGGGCGGCGTCAAGTGTGCGTTGTAGGATTGTGCTGATCTTGTGCTCAAAGATGGAAAGATGTGTCTGCGTTGTCTTCTCGATTTCGCGCCGGATGGTGAGGTTAGGGGAGGCAAGGGGGAAGAGGACGGTTTGAGTGGCGGTTTGTAGAAGGTGGATGATGGTGATAGCGCTACGGAGAGAGGGAAGGTAGTTGAGGTCAGGTTCTGTTTTGGTATTTTCGGCTGCGGCGGCTTGTTCAGCGGCCGCATCCAGTGCTGTCTCAAGGTATATTTCGCCCATGTGGGAAAGAAGTAGACTTAGTAGTGCTTGTACGTCTTTTGGTGTTTCGTTGCCGCCGCTTAGCTCCAGGCTTCTCCCCACCCCTTCTGCGAGCCATTTGAGCATACGTTTTGCGTTGGGGAGACTTAGAGCGCCATCCTTTTCTGTGACTTCGATCTCCCCTTTCGTCTTTTCGCTATCGGCGTCTTTCAAGCCTGCGATTCGGAGGAGCATCGCTTTTTGGGATGCTGGGAGGTCAGATGAGTCGAGTTTATCCATATATGCGTCTCTTGCAGACGATATCAGCTCTCTTCCTCTTTGCCCTAGAGAACCCAGATAGGTTGTAGGTACTTTCCTCCGTTTGGACTAAAAAATCTTAGTATATATCACATAAAAGTATTCGCTTTGTTGCTTACGTGATAAATTGTGAATTTGAGCAATAGGGATGAATAAAGCTCCTCTAGATTCTTCTTCTCCCGCTCAATGTACGATGAACCTACAAAGTAAGGAACAAAAAGATCTTCCAGCTGCTGATCAAGCGTAGCAGCTATTTGTGATGAAACTGGTTCTGGAGTCTGTGTCAACCCATGAGCCTTTAAGTCGTCTACAAGAGTCCCAATATAGCTTCGAGAAGCTTGTAATGTTCTAAGAAATGCCAATGAGGAGATGGAATTGGCTTTTTCTAAGACCATTTCGAGGCGTTGTTGAATCTATACCATGTCAGCATCTGACGAACAAGAGCACTATACCGCGCCTACTGATTGTTGGAAAATACGCTGCAGAAATCTAGAAAGGACTTCATCATAAAAAGGAAACGCATTTTTGATGATAAAGGCTTCATTTTGAACGGTTATCTTAACTTCGTCTACAAGCGATTGTAAACTCGGTTCTACGCCCGGGGGTTCGGTGTCTGGATCTGCGAGTTGATCCCAGCTGTACATATGGTCAGATGCTTTGGGTGTATGCTTAATTCGTTGGCGGAAGAAATACGTTTCATCATTCCCAGCAACTTCTTCCGTGATCAATTGACTTCTATCAATGAAAAACGGATGCTGATTGACGAACAACGCCATCATACTGGCACCATCACTAAAATCTCGCAAGGCGATCGCGCATTCCTAATATTAAAGTAAATATGTATACAACGTGACATATTGTACAGTTTTGACTAACCCTCATATTTTCAAAATGCTGTTTCCGATAGGAATCATCAAATTGCTTGAGAAGATCGGTCTCCAAACCCTCGAGGAACTTTTCGATGATTTCTCTAGTTGAATGTTTGGTGGGAACTGCAGTTTTTCGTCTGTCTGCTCCATCTGTTGAAAGCTTACCGTTTACCTGAGAGCCAGTCTCCATTCTTACACTTATTTTCAAGAGTTGTCGCGCGATATGGGCACAGCGAATCTTTCCCTCTGATGTACCCAACCTTCTGACGTCTTCTAGTGATGCAAGATTTCCTTTTTCACTAACTTCTATCCAGCATTGTATTAAGAATTTCGCATCCTGAGCCCGTTGTCGTTGGCCATCTAACTCATCCAACTGCTCTCCAATGCGCACAGCGGTGTTCCCACCAATATCTCCATCTCTTTCACTACTGCTTCCGTTGAGAGAGCTATCCAATTGATGGAATGATTCTATTGCTCGCTCCAACTTCTTGCTCAGTTCACTCACATTTGCATTATGTTGCGCTTCCGCTCGGCGTACTGCGCCTGACAACTCATTTTCTTGTGACTCGAGCTCTTCGGAGAGGGAACCTAGACGGGATAAGGCATGTTCGAAAGTTCGGATGAGAGGTTTAGGATCGAAAGCGGCTTGGTGAGTGATTGGAGCTGAGCGACGACTGGCGGGTATAGCACTATCTGATAGAGCTTCTATGAAGTCTTTAACGATGAAGTCTTTACTCTATGATTGAGATTTAGCCCGCTTACTTGATTCTTGGGTTTGCTAGGTTACTTACGGAGAAAGTCTCGAGGGTAAAGTTATGCCCCTTCCCCCTACTAATAGTACCAACGGATGATAGGATTGACGCAGTGTCTCCACTAGAGGTAGGCATCACGAAACAAGTCGGCTTTGATGGCGCATTAGTTGAACTATTTTCGGTAGGTGTAAGGCATTGCTGATATGATCTTGTTGTTTGCTCTGAGAGGTTAAATCCAGTAGTTTTCCGATTATCCCCTGACGGTCGCAAATCTTTATGTCCCGTTTACAATATCAAATCGTGATGAGCCTGGTCGTTATCGAAGTTGTACTGAGGTGTATACCTCCGTCTATACTGTACATCAAACCGTATGGGGTTTAGCTTAACATACGCGTGGAGTTTGGTAGATGTGGCTGAAGCCCTAGTGATCCCTGTTAGCTTCAAGGTAAGAGCCGCAAAGCGTCGTCGTCACAGGATGGAGCTTGCCTACCAAACTTTTGTTAGTGCCGGCTGCCGTCTCATTCAAATGGAAGTCAACGTGAATTTATATACAACAATGCGCTCTCCACTTCCTTTCTCCCGAAGTCTCTCATTTTCATGAGTATTATCACACTACCAAAGGAATTAATTTTTATCTGTTTCTCTACGGAGTTGTCTCCGCCGCAATTGCTTGTCTCGAGAAGCTTCTCAGCTCAACATAGGCACAGACTATCCGCATATATTCTTTCGTTCACCATCGTATATGGTCTATTTGACTCACAATGGTTGGTCGAGCAGAATCCACCGCATTTCACACAAACACAGGTCCCAATGGCCAGGAACTCGACGTAAAGGAGAGAGAACAGTTATTTAGACCTTACCTTCCGCAACCACCAATAGCTCCCTACTCTCCCTCCCGTGTCCCATTCCAAAGACAAAAGGTACCACCAAAAGGTCGTCGCAGAAAGCTAATTCGAAATTTTTTGAAGTCTCGATTCCACTTACTGGTCTATTTCATAATTCACGCGATCTTTTCCGTCTATATACGATTCCGTACTGCATATCACGTAACCGTCAATCAATTAATAGCCCCTTTCAGATACCACTGGCGAACCCCTCAATACATTCAGCGCGATGTTAGCAGTTTAGAGCAAGTTCCACGGCATCTAAGCGTGATATTAGAACTAAACCGCAACGATCGCGACGGGTCTGGGCTGGAGAGTTTAGTTCACGATGTTGGGCAGATCGCAGCATGGTGTGCCAGTGCTGAGATTCCTTTTCTGAGTGTATACGAGAGAACTGGTACTTAACATAATTCTTATGGATTTCATTGAGTTGTTGCTTATCTCGACTTTAGGCATCCTAAAGAGCAAAAACGCTCATACATATGAAGCCATTGCAAACACTCTTCAAAACTACTTTGGAGATTCTCCAAACCGGCCTACACTCTCAGTTCGAGCTCCAAATTTCCCTTCATTCAGCCCACCGCAGACACCCCCTACCTCAGCGGAGGGCGAGCTAGTACCTGATGAGGAGGCATCCGATGAGATAGGACCTTTCCTACCACATCTCACAGTTCTTCTCATATCTGCGGAGGACGGACGAACAACTCTTGTTGACCTTACAAAAACGTTGGCTGAGATGAGCCAGGATGATAAACTGTTCCCTGATGAGATCACTGCTGAAGTGATCGATGCAGAAATTAGAGGACACGTGATGGACGAGCCGGATCTTTTAATACTCTTTTCGCCGAAAATCGTACTGGACGGTTACCCTCCTTGGCAACTTCGATTAACAGAGATCTTGTAAGTCATTGTCCGGTTCCTGAAACGGTATTTCAAAGCTAATGACTATCAAACTCAGTCACTCGCCTGATAATTCAGGTGTAAGCTATATTGTATTCGGGAGAGCTTTGCGAAAGTACGGCAAAGCACAGATGAGATTCGGGAGATGATAGACACTCCCTTGCACAGTTTTGTCTTTAGTGAATCAGGACATAGCTGGAATAATAAATTCAGTTGATACCCAAGCGTACCAAGGGATAATTAAATGCGCTCTTCGCTAATAATGCTCCTTATCAGCTGACTTCTACAGCTAGTGCACATGTTCATTCCATTGTGGCCGGAATGGTGGGTATCTCAATTCTTTGGAATGGGCTAATGCATTTCTTTGTTCGAAGCCTAATGATATTTCGTGGCATCTTTCAGATTAAGATTACTCGCTGAGATACTCACCAGTGATATCACGATGCCGAGCCCGAATTTTCACCCGCTGTTATCACGAGCTAAAAGGGCGATATCGAATCGTCCTAGACCTTCAACTTCTGGTCATTCACCAACATTTCCGGAGGAGACTAAACAAGAGCGATACTATGGCTGCAAATGTCCCGAAAGCCCTACCATAAATGACCTGAAGGAAGATCTGGTAGGACGTACAGACACTTTTGAGAGACAGTCCTCCTTTGCTAGTAATCTTGTGGACGAGTTATCACGTATAACCCCCGAAGAGATGACAACTACCATAGCTCGATCAGCAGAGAATAATGATGTCATTATGTCTGACTCTCCTCCGAGTATCTTTTCCACTCCGGAGGTCTTTGACCAGGTTAGCTCAAAGAAAGCGACATCTACATCTTCGAGTCCAACGAGTCCTAGGTATTACCACCGCCTGACTCCTAATAGAAGGGCAATAAGAGCTCAAATGGCGAGCTATGTCGCTCCGGCCGACTACTCTGTTACTCCACACATGAAGCACCATCCTGTTGGTTTGCAGAGGACGAGGTCCATCCGCAGAAGCACCAGCCGTGGGAGTCAAAAGGGCAAGATAGGTCTTAAGCTAAAGTACAACACAGTTAGAGTTACAAAATGCATATCTCTGCCCAAGAATAACCACATAGTATCACATTGGCAGTCCATGGTCAGAGAAGCATCCCTAAACGCAGATTCTCCCACTCGAGCTCTGATCCAAGACGGTCTCAAATCACCCCGGGTCATAGCCCTCAAAAGCGAGTTCATCGACTTTGGATCCCGTACACTCCCTAAGACGCCAGAAATCTTCTCCAGTCCAACCGAATTGCTCAACTTCTCCATTTCAACGCAATCCACCACGCTCAACTTTCCCCAATCAACCCCAACAACCCCGCGGGCCAACCAAGACCCACTCCATTCCTTCTACCTGTCTCCAGGCCACTCGCACACCCAATCCCACAATTTCGGCTACAATTTCCCCCTCACTCCCATTGCTACCTCTCTCGACACACTCGCTGTGATTGCCTCCGATTCTCCCATTTCCCCGCATCGCACACCTCGCGCCTCCATCCACCCTCCGATATCCCGTAGTACCTCTATCCACCTGCACTCAGGTTCCGTCCTCACCGTCATCTCGCCCGAAGACAGCCCCTTCCAGCGCTCGACTTACCTCCCCGGTCCAATACGCTTACAGCCCCCGTACGCACCCGGGGGTGTCGTCTCCCTCGCGACATGGAAGGAGACATTAACCTTAGACGGGGAAGGCGCAGTGAGGGCACGAAGACAGAGCGAAGACGCGACGATAGAGGGGCTGGTCAAGTATTTCGAGGGGTTGGGAGTTGAGAGGACCGCGTCAGTCGGCTCCACGGACCAGTTTTGGAAGAACGGGAGGAGGAGCAGGAGGGCGTTGGCGAGGAGCGTGACGTGGATCGAGGGCATCGGGGAGAGTGGTGAACCACCCGAGAAACCGTTGCCCGCGTTGCCGGATACCCCGAGGACGCCGGGAACGCCGTGGAGGATCTCGGATTCCGGAAGGGGGTTGGGCGAGGAAAGGGCATCGACGGATCCAGGTGAAGGGGCAAGGGTGTTTGAGAGACCGAGGAGGCCGAGTAGTGCTACGAGTACTATGACGGGTGGTACCAATAGGAGCAGTATCAGGGGCATTGGAGTTCGCAGAGGAAGTCGGTTAAAAGAGTTATGATGGGTGTTGTATCAAGTGTTTGAGTTCGGGGATGAATGCTACACGCTTTTTGGCTTTTTTCTGTTTTCTTACTGTAAAGTGTAGCTAGATCGTTTACCATCTGTATGATGACGTGTTACACATGAGGAATGTTGTACTCCCGTGTACATGCGGTACATTGCACTGGTGATTACTGATCGGGCTAAACGCTTGTGTTAGAAAGTATGAATAGGGCAAACTGTAGCACACCGCTTAAATATACTACTCATCAATTGAGAAAGCAAGTAAGCAGTTTCGTTATGGACAAGGGACTACTCTGATTGATAATATTTGCATAGAAAAATAATGACTCTATAAATTTATAGTTGTAATGAATGTATATGACATGCTTGACAGGTGAACATATGCGAAGAGATACCATAGTAGGTAGACAATACCGTAGCAAGCTGGAAGCCCCCTATTCTCAAAACAAATTTGGATCTGATGGTCACTCCTCTGAGAAGGTCAAAAAGACGAATTGATCTGAACCGTGTTATTCGTTACCGTAGCAGGAGACGGAAGCTTCAAGCCCATGTTAAGAGGTCGTACTGATGGGTAAGTTTGCTTAACCCCCTTCGAACCCAGTCGGCAATTGCAACTGAATGGGGGTGGCTTTATTCTTAGTATTTCTCTTTATTTCGGGGTTGAATATCTTCGTCTGAAGTAGTAATGTTGGTAAAGTAATTTTTCTTCTTCTCCAAAAGTCTATATTCTTCCTCGAGCTGTTTCACCCGAATTTTAGGAAATATTAGTACACCTAAAGAATACTAGAGCGTATATCTACTCAAGAAATATCATAGGTTTTCCATAAATGTAGTGAGCAATGAATTCTGATGATGATCAGTCATTTCCAGACAGGTCCTTGATACGAGTATTGGAATCTGTGGTTGACAGTCAGCTTTGAACCCATGAACGACATTGATCAACATAAAGGTGGTGTAAATGAAATTCAGAGACCCGTATTATAAGCACCGACAGCAAGCATTTGTCGATACCTGCTATACCTTTTCCGGCTCTTCCTATATAAAGATTTTGTAGGGTGAAATATCTCATCAGAGTAGAATTGATACAGATTAGAAGATGAGGAGAAACTTACATTATGAGTCGACCATTGTTGATAATAGTGCACCGTCCTATTCTCAAGTCATGAAATGTCTTCTAACATAAGTGAGGACGTAAATTGAAGCTGAGGTGCTCATGATTCTTCGAGGAAAATTGGACGGGAAGAGAAAACGTTTGATAGAGCACCTACCACCTCGATTGGCGCTAATCTTACAGCAGTTTAGGCTTGAGAACCGCGGAGTAGCCCAATTTAGGCCTAGCGAGGGGGAAAATTGGCGGTGAGATGCAGGGACGAGACGGGAGCTCAGCACGGGCACCAATTGTAACGTTTTTGGGGTTGCGTGTGCGACTTGCCTCCAAATTGATAAACCTCCCCTTTCGCACACAGAAGCAGAACTCGACCCTCGCACATATTCCTCTCCTCAATCTTCTCATATCGTGGTAAAAATGGCTACTCTACCTCCAATTTATATCGTTTCCGCCGTCCGTACGCCTGTGGGCATGTTTCAGGGGTCAGTGTTCTGCCCCCCTCTTGTTGGAGAAAATCGTGTGACTGACAAGTCTCAGGTCTTTGTCGAGTCTGAGTGCTATTCAATTAGGTACTCATGTTGTCAAATGTATGAAATGTCTCTATCTCCTTTCGTTCTACTATTGCTAACAAATTTACTCAGCTGCTGTACAACGAGCTGGTATCAAGTCTGAGGACGTCCAAGAAGTTTTCTTCGGCAATGTGCTCTCCGCAAAGTATGTTCAGTAATCATATACACACACTGCTTTAGACTAACCTTTCTTACTTCAGTCTAGGCCAAAACCCTGCAAGACAATGCGCTCTCGGTGCAGGCCTACCGGAAAGCACGGTTGCTACCACCATAAACAAGGTTTGCGCCTCCAGCGTAAAAGCCATCATTCTCGGCGCCCAAACGATCATAACCGGCAATGCGGACATTGTTGTCGCTGGTGGCACAGAGTCGATGTCCACAGTCCCCCACTACCTTCCCAATCTACGGACTGGAGCCAAATTCGGAGACCAAAAGCTCGTCGACGGCGTGTTGAAGGATGGCCTCACTGACGTGTATAAGAACGAGCACATGGGTCTCCAGGGGGAAGAGTGTGCCCAAGACCACGGCTTCAATAGAGAGCAGCAAGATGACTACTGTATCCGTAGCTACAAGAAAGCTCAAAAGGCGCAGGAAGCCGGCTGGTTTCAAGAGGAAATCGCCCCTATCGAGGTCAGCGGCGGTAGAGGCAAACCAAACATCACCATTGACAAGGACGATGAACCTAAGAACGTAAGCACATACTCTCTTCGCCCTCACTTCCTGCTATAAGGCTGACCCCTTTCCTATTCAGTTCAACGAAGCAAAAACCCGCACCCTCCGTCCCTCCTTCCTCCCCAAAGACGGCACCGTAACCCCTGCTAACGCGTCTCCCCTCTCTGACGGTGCCGCAGCCGTAGTCCTCGTCTCCGAAGCCAAGCTCAAGGAACTAAACCTCACCCCAATCGCTAAGATCCGCGGCTGGGGCGACGCAGCACATAACCCCTCCAAGTTCACCACAGCGCCAGCCCTCGCGATTCCCAAGGCACTCAAGCATGCCGGTCTTGGGATTGAGGAAATTGAGTTTTTTGAGATCAACGAAGCATTCTCCGTCGTTGCACTCGCGAATATGAAATTGCTCGGTTTGCCCGAGGAGAAGGTGAATGTGCATGGTGGTGCAGTTGCGCTGGGACATCCACTTGGTGGGTCTGGAGCTAGGATCGTAGTCACAATGCTCGGTGTGCTCAAGGAGAGGAATGCGAAGTTGGGTTGTGTGGGTATCTGCAATGGCGGAGGTGGTGCGAGCGCTTTGGTTGTTGAGAGGTTGTAAGGTAATGCACTGGAATGCCCCGTCACACGATTTAATGTGAAAAATGGAAGGAAAGAAACATTGTTTGGAAAAAAGCAAGAAACTTGCTCACTAATGGTATATACCTAGATGTTTAATCACGAGAAAATCTTTATTCATCCCCTGAAAATCCGACACGCTGAAATGCTCATGAACGCGCCCCAGTGCTGTATTCATCGTCCCATCTATGTATGAGGTGTTGTTCGTCACCCCTAAATCATCATCACGAAATATCAAACCCGCTCACAGCTCGTTGCGCCCGGGGAACTTGATCTCCCAACCCCGAGGCGGAACCGGGTACCCGATCCAGAAATACCAGATGCGCATAACCTCGTACACGATGATATTCCATCTGCCCCAAAATGTTAGCATGTGATATGCTAATACACCTCCGTAGAAGCTACATCAATAGGTGAAACTTACACTTTAGCCGGGATGCCTGCATAGCTCTTCAGCACCCACCAGAACGTGCTCCAGACCAGATCCCATTCCTCGCGGAATTCTTCCGTGAGAGTGAGGTTTTGCCGTCTATTTCTGCGGTTGAAGTCTGGGCGTCTATCTTCCTCGTCGTCATGGGTATCTCGCTCTTTCTCCTGAGGGAGTGTCTTCTGCGTGAGCTGTTCCACAGGAATACCAAGCTCCTTCGCCTCCATCATGCGCGAGAAGTCCTTGATAGCGGTGAGTGAATGTGATACGCGACCAAGGGTGTTAATAAGTGCAACGAGCTCCGTACGGCGGAGTGGCGGATCATTCGAAGAGTCATGCTCATCAAACTCGAAAAGTACTTTGAGCGCGGTACCGTAGCCGGCCGTCTGCAGTTTGCCCCACAGTCGACACTTATCACAACCTACACAATCCATGAT
The DNA here is from genome assembly GCA_010093705.1 of Patellaria atrata CBS 101060. Taxonomy (NCBI): domain Eukaryota; kingdom Fungi; phylum Ascomycota; class Dothideomycetes; order Patellariales; family Patellariaceae; genus Patellaria; species Patellaria atrata. The sequence goes on from MU006103.1 coordinate 403,557, forward strand.
GCGAGAGACGTTACGGAAGCGATTGCGGAAGTCCTCTTTCAGGCTAGCGACACTAGGATCCCGAAACATGACGGTCTCATCGAAAATTTCGGGGCCAGCGGGAATAGCTGCTGATAGGGAGAGTACAAGGTTTTTGGTCTGTTGATCCTGTGCCGGGTCCGCGGAACAGTATTCGTAGTCCTTGATATGCTGGCGGATCTTTCCGACAGCTCGGAGCATGAGGGCGTAGTTGAAGTAGAGGTTTGAAATGCGCTCGGGGTGTTTGTGGAGACGTTGTTCGTAACATTCGAGATTGGGACTCCATTGGCCGGTAGTTTGGTTCAAAAAATCGTAGCAGAGGTGGGTAGAGATGGAGGCGTGCATACCACTAACCACGCGGTGGAAGACGCGCTTTTCGAGACATTCATCTTCAAATTCGAGGGTATCTACTCGAGAAGGTTCGGCGTTGTGGGCGATAGCAGACTGGATGTTTTGTTGAACTACTTGGGCTTTCAGTACGCTTCGCAGATCTTGCGCTGCCTGAGCTTGTCCGCCGAAAGGAGATTGGTTCATACTGGATTCCCAGTCTGCTCGAGGTTTGGAGAAACAGTTCTCTCGGTAGATAGCTTCCCATACTTGGTGAGAGCCTGCACCTGCGTAGCCTGTGAACCGTTCCGGATTATCTATCAGACTGACGTAGTCTCCCTTCCCTGTAGCATTCTCATCATCTGGCACGCAATAGTCCCGGTCATCACAATCGTCATCATATTCCACAACGCAACTTTCCCCGACATCTTCACCAAGTTCACCCTGTAACGGCCGTTTCGGTCTCTTCTTCTGAGCTTCTCTTCCAGGATGTTGAGCTTTTGGGCCCTCCAATTTTCCAAGCTCTTGCGCTCTCCACACTAAAGGTATATCTCCTTCGTTATCTAGGGTATTTACAGCGCATGCTATGTTTCCACACATGCCATTTTCTTCGGACCAGAAGGGACATTTCTTGTTATACAGATTCAATCGGTAGTAGGAAAAGAAGTCGGTATTCTGAGTAATCGATTTGACGTAGGGATATAATCGGTCGTTGAGGTCGTCGAGGGTAGAATAGGAAGCACACGCATCAGATACTATAGCTCCTGGTTCGAACTGAGAGGGATGTTTAGACGTAAAATATCTTCCAGAGGGTGTATTAGTTGAATTAGATTTGCTTACTGCGCAGACATTCGGTTGGGAATTATTTGATTTTGTAGGTGGTTTGGAAGTCGCATGAGACGTTCCTAGCAATGAGAAGACTGCTAGATAGAACAGTTTCTCAGCAGCCCGCATATTTACGGTTCAACCCCTTTTGATCAATCCCAGAATGTCAGCGCATAGGTCCACGATTCGTTTCAGGTTCGGAGGACGCGGCGGGAATATGAACAAGGGAACGGTACTTACTTATGACAAAGGCCGACAAAGAGATGCTTGTTAATCGATTGTTTAGGAAGCTCGGCAGCATCAAAGAGGCCAGATTGAATTAGAGAGCTTATTTATGTGGTCAGACCGGGGTGTGGGGGTGGAGTAAGGTAGGTATAGTGATCAAGTAGTAGAGTTGGTTGGAGGGAACCGGCCTAAGGCGGAGAGCTATTAACAAGTTGATTGAAAGAGTAGGTCCAGTGACGCGGGTTGCCGAGGGCTCAATAATGGAAGGTGATAAAGAATATGAACGAGAAATAAACTAGTATATATTGAAATAAAAAGGACACCAGGACATTGATGGGAAGTGTCAAAATGTCATGCCAGCATCAGGAACCCGCAACGCCACCCAAGCAGTAACTGTTACTCCTGTAAGGTGGCCTCAAGCAGCGGGATGACGGGCATGAAGACGTTTACCAACCGCCCGAACCGTACCCGACAGGAGCTGCGTAAACGGCGTCTAATTACGAGATGTGTAGGGTCAAATTGATTCTCGGCTTGAAATGCTACGAATATAGAATTGAGATCAGTAGGTGAAAATTACCCTCGTGCACCAGAATGTTCACATGCTTATCGATAAGGTCGTTCATCAACAACTAATTGATATGGGGCGGCTAATCTTCGCCACTTTTTTAGAAGAAATCTAGTCGCAAAATCATTCCCCCAGTCCCGATGGAGCTCGAAGCTTTTCGCGACAATTTGTGACTGTGGAGCTACGGGATACGCGTAATTACAAATTCCTCGTGTTCAGAATCCCCTCCCATCCAGATCTGACATCATGGACGACCTTTACGATGAGTATGAACCCATTCCCCTCAGTCTTACGGGACATGCTAATGGGCCTGCAGATTTGGTAACTTTATCGGCGATGCCGAATCAGAAGAGGAATCCGATAATGGCGCGCCCAACGCGGATGCGTATGTGTATGACGACGATGCCGAGGAAGAGGAGGAGGTCAATGATCAACAGCTCATGGAGATTGACGAGAGTGGACCTTCCAATGCCGTAGTACTACACGAAGACAAACAATACTATCCTACAGCGCAACAAGTCTATGGCGAAGATGTTGAAACCATGGTTCAAGAAGAGGATGCGCAACCTCTCTCTCAGCCCATAATAGCGCCTGTTGTACAAAAAAAGTTTGCAGTGGAAGAGACAGACCTACCACCAGTATTCTTCGCTCGAGAGTTTATGGCAGACCTAATGAACTTCCCAGCACAAATACGTAATATCGCACTAGCCGGTCATTTACATCATGGGAAGACCGCGTTCATGGACCTTCTCGTGATGGAGACTCACGATATACAAGAGCGGTTAGATAAGAAAAGGGGTAAAAAGCGGGATGAGCAGCTGAGATATACGGACGTGCATATCCTAGAAAGGGAACGAGGTCTATCTATCAAAACGGCACCGATGAGCTTGGTTTTACAGAGTACGAGAGGGAAATCCCATCTATTTAACATCTTAGACACGCCCGGCCACGTAAATTTTGCAGATGAAATAGCAGCCTCACTCCGCTTAGTTGATGGTGTCGTACTGGTCGTAGATGTAGTTGAAGGCGTCCAGGTCAATACACAGCAAGTTATCAAGCATGCTGTTCTGGACGGTCTTCCATTAGTACTCCTCATTAACAAGATGGATCGATTAATACTGGAGTTAAAACTACCACCAACAGATGCATATTTCAAATTGAAACATGTGATCGAAGAGGTGAATACTGTTATCGAAAATACAATCCCAGGTCAGGGCGAAAGTTGGCGAGTGAGTCCCGAGAAAGGCAATGTTGCTTTCGCGTGTAGTAGCATGGGATGGTGCTTTACTCTCCCATCTTTTGCTAAGATGTATTCCGACAACTACGAAGCGAATAGGGTTGGGAAGCCACGACATTCTGTTAGACCAACAAACGGTGCAACGGCAAGAATACATACGGATAGTATTGCTCCCGATGAGTTCGCAAAACGGCTATGGGGTGATATTTTCTTCAATCCTGGCAGTCGGAAATTCTCTAGAAAAGGGCTCGAGGAAGGCTCAAAACGATCTTTCGTTAACTTTGTTCTGGAACCGATATACAAGCTCTATTCTCACACAATTAGCCAGAGCCCAGATGAGCTAAAGGAAACACTCGCATCTTTAAATATTTATTTAAAACCATCTCAATACAAGGTTGACGCAAAGGATCTATTAAGATTAGTCTGCGCTCAGTTCTTCGGTCCCGCAAATGGATTCGTTGATATGGTTGTCAATCACATCCCCTCGCCTCCTGACGGCTCTAAGAGGACTCTCGAACGATTTTATACCGGTCCACTAGACACAAAAACGGCATCCGCAATGGAAACTTGTGATCAGGATGGCCCACTTGTTGTTCATGTCACTAAACTTTTCAATTCGGTTGATGCAAAGAGCTTCCACTCGTTTGGTAGAGTTATGAGCGGTACAGCTCGTGCTGGCCAACAAGTTCGTGTATTGGGCGAGGGTTATACTCTCGAAGACGAAGAGGATATGGTTGTAGCAACCATAAACGATACATGGATTTCAGAATCCAGATACAATGTCTCCACTAGTGGCGTCCCGGCTGGTAACTTTGTACTCCTGTCAGGTGTCGACAACTCTATCGTCAAAACGGCCACTATCGTGGCGCAGAAACTCCCCGATGATGAAGATGCCTATATTTTCCGACCGTTAAAGCACTTTTTCGAATCGGTTTTCAAAGTCGCTGTGGAACCCATCAATCCTTCGGAGCTGCCAAAGATGCTGGACGGTCTCCGTAAGGTCAATAAGAGTTATCCTTTGATTACGACCAAAGTTGAGGAATCCGGCGAACACGTTGTCCTCGGTACTGGAGAGCTTTATATGGACTGCGTACTACACGATTTACGTCGACTCTATGCCGAGATGGAGATCAAGGTCTCTGATCCAGTAACCAGATTCTGCGAAACTGTAGTCGAGACATCTGCAATCAAATGCTACGCTCTCACCCCAAACAAGAAGAATAAGCTTACTATGGTGGCCGAACCGCTAGATCCCGGTATCGCTGATGATATTGAATCTGGTAAAGTCAACATCAAAGATCCAGTTCGCGTTGTAGGGAAATTCTTCGAAGAAAATTATGGCTACGACCTACTTGCATCCAGGAACATCTGGGCATTCGGTCCCGATGATATGGGCCCAAACATTCTTCAAAATGACACTCTACCCTCTGAAGTTGATACCAAGCTGCTCAAGAGCGTTCGTGAAACTATCCGCCAAGGGTTCAGCTGGGCCACTCGTGAAGGGCCACTCTGCGAAGAACCCATTCGCAATATCAAATTCAAGCTTATGGATGTCAACCTTGCTCCAGAAGCTATCTTCCGAGGCGGCGGGCAAATGATCCCAACCGCGAGACGAGCTTGCTATTCATCATTTTTGATGGCCTCTCCTCGCCTTATGGAACCTGTTTACGAATGCTCGATGATTGGACCTGCAGATGCCGTGAGTGCTTTATATACTGTACTTGCACGAAGGAGAGGTCATGTGCTACAAGATGGACCCATCGCAGGCACACCATTATACCAGGTCAAAGGATTAATTCCTGTCATAGATTCCTTTGGCTTTGAGACAGACCTGAGGGTAAGTCATAACGCTGTCACTAATATGCCTTTTCGCTTCTGCGTCACTAACTTGTCCATACAGATCCATACTCAAGGTCAAGCCACTGTCTCATTAATCTTTGACAAATGGTCCATCGTCCCTGGTGATCCCCTCGATAAGGAGATCCAACTTCGCCCGCTCGAACCTGCATCCGCGCAGGCTACTGCACGCGACTTCGTACTGAAGACTCGGAAGAGAAAGGGTCTCGCTGAGGATGTTACCATCAGCAAATTTTTGGAACCTGATCTCTTCAAAAGTCTCAAAGAGAGTGGTATCTTGGACTGATGAAAGTAGCTCTGGTAATTGAGGGCCAGAACCTACTTTTAGTATGGTTATGCAATGACACGCAGAATGAGCCAGCCCGTCGTTAGCTCGCCTTTTGACGGAGTCGGGGGAGAGCGGATAGGAGCAAGTTTCCGCTACGAACGGACAGTGAGTTTTTACCCGCTTGTCGTACTCTTTTAGCGTTCGGTCTGATTGATGCTGTCTCACCAGAAATATACTCCTGTAGTGTGGACCGCATATTCCAGTTGAGTTAACTTCATTGGAAATTTTTCAGTTCCTCGGGGTTATGCCTGGTTCATATCAGCTCCCTAGTGAGTCAATTCAAGGAACTTCCTTCTAACTGCATGTTCCATGAAACTTTCCATACTTTCTAGAATAGAGTTCACCCTGAGTCTGAAATAATGCTTGCCCACCTTCCCGTGAATACGCGGATCGTAAGAGCTTTTTGCGTAGAATACAGAAATAGTCAATCTAGTGCACACGTATTCCTTAATCTTGCGCTGCTTGATTTCATAGGAAAACTTCCGAGTGATGTTCATGATGTTGAGCCGCTGCCCATTCTCTGTCTATTCAACCCCCTTTAGAACTCCTTGATATGGATCCAGCAACATAACAACCAAATCCCTCAATAGCCATATAAAACATTTGTACTTCGAGACCGGCTACTAGACCATCATTGTAAGCTGTCCCCACAGATTCCAAACATCATTCATAAAACCTGTCTTTCCCATAGAGCCGATAGCCCCTAAACCAACCACTAGAACGGCTTCCAAAAGCACCTGAATAACTCCACATCTAGAGCACGCAAACAACAAAGTATGGACGTCACAGACCGGCAGAAGCAGCATGACTGAGGAGAGAATATTTGATGTAAAAGCCTGGTATATCTTCGTCAGGAAAGGATCTTTGATTTTTCTTCCCATCTTGTATCAATATCTTTCTGTTGATTGCTATGTTCCTTTATATCCACACCTTATCATTTTAAGTCTGTCATTATATCGTTTTATAGACCTATACGAAAAATCATTTTACAGTTCTGCTATCTTTAAGATCATCCCTCTTGCTGGCAGTGCTGAAGATTCCCTATTATAATATCTTGACATTCATGAAATTCCACCTAGGACGACTTACAGGCTCGACTTTCAAATAAGTCGCAGTATATATTTCTTTAACCTCCATAGCTTTTTGCCCAACGTAAAATCTACTTAAGAGCTATAATGAGTCTCATTCCTCAGCTATGCAGTAGTTACCATACACTACGACAGAGGGGTGTAAACAGAAGACCTTATCAACACGAGATGTCGAGAGCCAGACACAAACACATAAAATAATCGTGCACATAGAACGCCGCGCAGATACATAGAAGAAGAATACTATACATTGAACAGTATTCCCGACCATCAAAGAACCCATCACCCGCGCCTAGGACACAATTTCCCTATCTAAACACGTGAGTCTCCCCTTCATGTGACTTACCATCTTAGCACTTGCACCGCGCAGCTAAGAACCTCCAAACCGGTAGTCATTTCCCATAATCCCCCGGGCTAGCCTAGTGGTAACGCCACCAGGAAACATCGACAACCCCGGGGGTCGACTCCTCGAGGGGGCAAATTGCCCCCATTATCTCGGGCCCCAGTTGGGGCGGCAGATGTACCACGTCCCGCCTAGAAGGCGGGACGTGGGAACTGTTTTTTGAACTTTTTTTGAACTTTTTTTTTTTGGGCTCAGTGGTTTGTGGTTTTTCTGATCGAGGAGAAAGGGGAAATGTATGTAGAGGTGGTGGAGGGTGGTTGCGATTGGAGAACGTTGCATGCGTACGTCATTAATCTGTTGAATTTGAGGGTGTTATAGTTGATCTAAAAGCACGATACAGTTAAGGAATAAGACTCGCCGTAGCTCTCGAGTAGATCTCAGGTCAACCTGAAGACACGGAAGAGATATAAGCAAGAAATACTCCCCGATGTTTAGTGCTAAAACGGCACTGTAAATCACGCTTCGTAGATGTTCATGAAGGTCTTCCGTCAATCGTACCAGATTACACCGTAACTGTTCGGAACACCATCGGAGACACAGTATCGATAAACCTCATTTCCAACTCTAGAATCACCTTCATTTTCCTTACCTATCCTGGTATAGCGGCACACCTACAATTCATCTTGCACGCAGCGGTTGTTGTAGTGTCACCTTCCGTGAGTCCATAACTCTCTGGGAGAAAGGATTTCGAGTGTATAATGATCCGTATTGAACGTGGTTGAGAAATCTCCTTGGGCTGCCAGAGACGTGATTGTAAAGACTTAGGCTGGATATCCATAGGGAACACAGGAATGGGGAGAGAGGATATACGGATGGGGTTGAGAATATTAGAGGCAAGATTGCTGGTGAGGTTAAGGGGTGTGACGATAAAGATGTACAGAGTTAGAGGATGGAAGTTAGGGAAGTTGAAAATAAGGGGGTTAAAGCGGTGGAGTGACGACAATCAGGGAGATGATACTGTTGTGAGATGGGGGCTAAGTTTGGGATGTAGAAAGGAGCTTTCGACCGGCTTACTCTATTTATATTCTATATTAATTTTATGTGTGCATGAAGATATATACACTGCTAAGAGACATCTAAAGCACCGCGTGCTCAACGGAAATAGACATGGGTATCGTGTACGGGGATATGCAGCGACAAACCAGAAGGCTAGAAATGCATCGACAGATACCTCCCCAAAGGTAAAAGAGAATACACCAAATCCACCTACCCTACCTTTCTTTCATCTCACCATCCACTAAATCCTTCTCATCCTCTCTCTTCTCTCTTTCATAGTCCCCTTTCGTAGAATCCACCTCTAGTGTTACAACATTCCCGACTTCCCCATCCTCTCTCAATATATACCTTCCATTCGTTCTTTCCCAAGGCTCCACACCCTCACACCCCTTTGGCACCCTGCACGTACCCCTCAACTCTTTCGGCAAAGTCCGCCAAATGACCTCCCTCACTTCCTTGCCTACCTTCTCCATCGCATCAATGGCCCATAGAACATCAAGGTGCTCATAACCCTCGATGATTTTAGCATGCACGACATCGACATAAGGTTCACGGCCACGCTCGAAGCGGCGAAGGAGGCGGCGACCATCAACGAGGTCATCGGAGCCGGCTACCCAGAGGGCAAATGGGGGCGCACGTTCGTCGTACCAGGCGTACTTACCTTTGTCATCCTCGTCATCCTCCGAGTTGTCAGATGAAGGAGGCGTGGTCGTGGTAAGGGCGTGGGGGTGACGGTGATGGTGTGGAGTTTCTGATTCGTCTTCTGGATTCTTACGTTCGGAGGGATGCATTTTCTGCTCCTTGAAATACTCCTCGTTTTCCTTGTCCTCAGTTTCCCCATCCTCTTCATCTTCAATTCTGCGTTCCTCACGAGTGGCTAGAATGCACTTATGTTTGGCGAAGCAGTTTCTTCCTAGCCACCAGCGCATACTCTCGGCGGACACATATACAGGGGCAAACTGGAAGAGTCGAGCCCGTAGGTCGCGCTCCCAGCGCGCGTCTGTCCAATTGAAGAGGAAGGCGAAGACGCGGTAGCCCATCGCACCGTAGAAGCTAGCCGGTAGTGTAGCATGCATTGTCATCATAAACGGAATGAAAGCGTGGATACCGAAGATGACACGGAACATATTCGTCGAAACAATCCGCATGAACTTGAAGTACGCTTTGCCGATCAGGGGTCCAGCATAGGCGGCAGGTGCGAGCGCGCAAAAGACACTTATTTTCTCACCGATGTCTGGTCGCTGTTCTTTTGCGAGGGCGACAAAGGACTGAGTTGTCCCTTGGGAATGGGACACAAGGGCTAGTTTGGGGAAACCAGTCTCGGTAAGTACGCGTGATATGAGAGCTGGTAAGTCCATTACTCCCATTTGACGAATGTTCCAAGCCCACATGCGAGGGTCTTCATACTTGAGGAGGTTGTGTCGCGGACGGAATCCACAACGGTTGTTGCCCAACCACACATCATAGCCGGATTTGGCCAGATAGAAGGCTAGACTCTCATCATCGTTGGTGCAGTAAGCGCCAGCGGATTGAAGCAACCCGTGGACAAGAAGAACAGGATATCTCTTGTTATCAGATTTCTGGGAATCTGGTAGACCAGTTTCATGAACACTATCGTCTTCATCTTGAGGAAAAATATCCGGTGAGTGCGGTTTTCTTTCCTCGGAATTTGCGGCTTGGCGCTCTTTCGGATTAAAAATGTGCCAGAGTTCAATGATGAAGCCATCTTCCGTCTGTACAAGGAAGATTTCACAATCTAAGCCCACTCTGCGTGCATAATACGCTGGGTCACAAACGAGCTTGTCCGGTCCACCTTCGAGTGGTGTATATTCGTCCGAACCAGTCGAATCCTGCTTCTCATCGTTTTTGGATTTCCACGAATTATCTGCTTCTTTCCTCGCTTTACGTCTCCTTTGCTCTTCATCGAAGAAAGGCCGTCTCTTTTCAGGATTGCGAAAGGTGAGCCACAATCCTAGATTGCTGAATCCAGCAGGGATACTTGTAAAAGCTGCTCCGAGAATTATGACCAGGAGAAAAAGAAACGACAGGACAGCGGAAGTACACCTGAAGAACCAGCATTGGAGATTCCGTAGCGGAGTGGGAGGGCCCCATACTGGCAGTGGTGGAAACAGCGGATTTGTTCTTGAGAGAGGTATAGCATCTTTTAACGACGCGTTGGCGTCCGGACTCTGAGACTCTGCTTCATCACTCGGCCGAACACCATGAATTGTGCCATCTTTTGCCTTTCTCGTTCCGCCTTTCACGGGGTTACTCTTTGAAGGGTCTCTTCCTTCTAGTTCATCTCTTAAGCGATTGAGCTTCGTGGCCTCCTCGATGGGAACTGCAGGTAGGCGACCACCATTTGCTGTCACTATGACTGGGTCTTGGGCAGTTACGAACTTGGCCTCAACGGCTTGAGTAGGACCTGTATTCTCATCCTCTTGATCTGGCGTCAATTGGCCTAGGGTTTCTGCTTGACGCGCGAACTCAATCGCGTCCTGTACTTTTGACTTTAGATGGGAGTGTGAAGAGCTTCGTGTCACTGTCTTAACCGCACTCATACTACTTCGCTAACCTAAAGTTGCTAACCAAGTCACTGCCACACTAGCGTTATCAGAGTGGAGGTGAGGCGTTGAAAATGGAGTTCAAGCTGAGAATATAGAGTTTGTAGATTAACATGTGTATAGACTAGGAAATCAGACAGAACGAGAGGGGAAGGGGTATATAGATATATATAGTGAATATTGAATTTTAATTTTTCTGTCAACAAAAAAGAATGAGAAACATGGCAAGCAAGAACCTGGCAGGAGTTCTTGTTGGCGATCTGCTACGGATATGGGTAAAGTGGCTGAAATTCAAGGGTTTGAAGGAGCTAACGCCATCAAAAGACGTCATGTTACACTCGCCTATCGCCAGTATCAGCAAAGAAGATCCTACTGTATCGCCATCGCCTTGGACATGCAGGAAGACTCAAGATAGACCTTTGTAGCGGAGATGCCGAGCTCTATAGTTGAGAACGGCTTCATGTTCCTGCTCTCTAAGGAGCTAATATGGAAGCAAGTTCTCGTATCGCCGAGGAAGGGTACAAATATCACATGTTTGCAATTTGGAAAATCATGCTGATATGCTATTAAAGTGAAGTTAGGGTACCAGTATGGCCAGTCCGTATGATGATAGGTAAGATATGTTTTGAGGAGGGAGACTGGAATGAGGTGAGCGGTAAGGTAGATTCCACACGAGAATTGCTGTGTTTGCATGGTTTGTTTTCCTCTCGTTATCCTTTGATATCACCCGCATTCGGGGTTCCTATTCAAAGTAATATAGGAGTTTAGGGATAAGTCTGATTACCTTATGATGTAAAGATCAGGGACGACGTCTAGAATTTGATCAATCATTGAACGAGACCTAGATTTGCCGTTCCAATCTTACATAGAAGGAAAAACTCCCTCACATTAGAGACTATATTGATATATATTTATCCCTCGTTTATGTAGTACTCAAGATACACTTGTGTACTGTTTACTATCAGTGTAAGAATTCCATTTGAGCAACCTGCCGTGTAGAGGTGCCGTCGGGAAGTTCAACCTCGGCTTTTCAACCCCAAAGCTCGGAACCCTGTATCTCTGGCCATCACGGCGCGTTGCCGACTACCTCAGCAACCGCAATCTAATGTCGCCCGTCTCTGGAGAAGTAGAGCTTCGGAGCTCTAACAAAGCATATCCGCATCATGGCATTCGAAAATTCGGCTTTGAACATCGCAAAACGGAAACGACGGAGACGGAGACTCGACAAACTTCCCCTTGCAGCACATCTAGTCCTCGACGAGCTACTGAAAGGACAAGTCGGAATCCTATCTGAAGATCTCTTCGCAGACCTCTTTCCAGGATTCAAAAATTCATTTGGTACACGTTGTCATGCAACCTGTGTACATATGTACCATTTGTTAACCATACTGCAGGAAAAAAAGATGAACGGACTGACCGGGTTCATCATGTCGCTATTACACCCCGAATGCCGCTCAGCATAACCTCCGCTGCTACTCTCCCTTGGACTATATTACCGGTCCGTCGACAAGATACATCCAATGCGGGTGAGAATAGGCCTCATGCTTCTATCCGCTTTCCCGCTGCTTCGCTGGCCCTCCAGTCGTTCGCTCACACCCTCACCTCAATCTCACCCAATAAATCCGGGCAACGCTTCGATGTACCAATTGAGATTCACATATCGGATGTCGTACCGTTGGGCCTGGATACAGTGTTTGTGAGTCTAGATACGGACGCTTTAAAGAAGTTGGATGACGTACAAGCTAAGTTTGGAGGTGGTTTTGATTCTCGTCCCAACCGAGGAGTACCTATCCAGCGAGGGAAACAATCACAAGCAAGGGCTTCATCTCAAGATAGATCTTCGCAAAGGGAAAAGACATGGAAAGAGGCTGTTCGAGAAGCTTTGCGAGCACCCAAACTAGTCCATGAAGGAGATCTATTGCCATTACCACTTCCTTCTCATCCCATAACCCACGTCTCTCCCCCGCCCGCGAAAATTACATTTTGTGAGCCAGTGTCTCAAGGTTTGTTGCTACCAAGCACAAAGATTGTAATTGTTCAATCCCACACACGTCGAATTGCTTCAAAATTGCCATCATCCGTGCCTGTTCCATTAACCCCTTATGTCGGATTTGATGATGGTGAAGATACTTCCAACGAACAATTCTACTCTGCGGCCGAGGACCGGAATCCCTCCCAAGGAGGGACACCCCCTGATGAGGAAGCCTCCGACACTTTCGATTCCGAATTATCCACTACTGATGCGGACGATCTCTCTGATGATTCTGAGGACATGATCTCTCTAGATGCGCCTTTATTACCTCCGCATTCATCTGGAGTTCTTTCATCATTTTCCTCAGCGACACCACGGCCTGGTGGATTTCAAACTAATGGTGTTGCAACTCCAGGGAGCGTCTTCTCCTCATTCACAGCAACAACTATACGTGGGCCGTCCCAAAAAGGGAAGGTGTTTAAGGCACAAGGACTCCTCGAGAAGATATCAGATGAATTAATTCATCCCAAACCTAGTGGTGACGAGGATGAAGAAGCACGGGTGTTTGTAGATACCACAGCCCTTGTCAAAGTTGGCTGCTTCTCTGGGGACTGGGTCAAGCTCGAATCTTATTCTGAATCAAATAATCTGGCAATGTGGGGATCATTTGGTGATGAAAATGGAATTGATACAGAGTGGAGAGCAGCAAAAATATATGGACTACCTGAAATTATGACGAAAAAAGCACCGCGATATCCAATTAATAAGCTTCCTGATCGGAGATCCAGCTTCTTCGGTTTACCGGGTAAACAGTCGACAGCAACAGTGTACATATCACCAATGATACTGGCGAATCTAGGTGACCCCACACAGTTAAAGATCTCCCCCCTTACAGGACGGCCCTCCGGTGCGCCTAGAATACCGGGCCAGAAGCCACGCATCACGGGTGCGTCTCTGCCTCCCTTGGCTAAAGAGGTAACGCTTATGCAACTCTCTACCCCTTTATCTACAGAACGAGTACTCCAACCTAGTTTGTTCACTGAATTGAAGACTTATTTCGAGCGGAAGCGGCGGCTAGTCAAAAATGGTGATCTTGTGGGGATTACCGTTGACGAGGCCCTCGGTCGAGCAGTTTACGCGGGCAGTAATGCAGAGGATGAGACGTCTCTCAATGAACTGCTCAAAGGGATGAAGCATAATACTGGCCAAGATCCAAAGACTTCATCTAATCGAAAGTCAGTTGCTTGGTTTAAAGTTGGAAATGTTATTACATCATCCGCGGAAGACCCCCCAGAGGATGGATTGGATGGCATATGGGGTGGCATGGCTGTTATTGATGTTGATAATACTACGATGGATAAAAAGGGCAATGTTCAGGGAAAATTACCTCCGGCATCACAGAACTCATGGTCTTATTATCTTGGTGTGAAGAAATCGCCCAAGCAAGCTCTAGCATCTGGACGAAATCAGGGTATGGTCGAGCGGCTAAAACCGTACACTTCATCTCTCAGAAGACGGCTTAGAGAACTAATATCCGCTGCTACAAGCCCTCGAGCCATACATCTTGGTCTTCCACCTTTAGCAATACTTCTTACTTCAACACAGAGGCAAATTGGCAAAGGGTTTGTGGCCACGCAAGCTTGCGAAGACCTTGGCTTACACACTTTCCCGATCGATGCCTTTGATATCTTGACTGATGGAGGCGCCGGAGGGGGAGATGTGAAAACAGTAGCATTCCTGGAAACTCGAGCCGAAAGAGCATTATCGTGTGGTGCCGAATTCACAGCTCTGCTTATAAAACATATCGATGCATTGAGCGCTGATAGAATGACAACTTTATTAAAAGAAATCCTCGGAAAATCCAGAGTTCTCATTGCAACAACCACCGAAGTCGATAAAGTACCTGAAGGTATCCGCGGAATTTTTAGTCATGAAATTGAGATGATGGCTCCTGACGAGGGAGAAAGAGAAGGCATTCTTCAAGGCATCGTTGAAGATGTTGGTATCCAATTGGCTGCGGACGTCGATCTCTCTGCTGTAGCAGTCAAGACCGCAGCTCTTGTTGCTGGTGATCTTGTCGATGTCGTGGATCGGGCGATGCTCGCAAAACGCAACCGTCTGGAAGCGCTCGCTATAACTGCCTCCAAATCTTCCCCAGATCCTGAACAAACAATTACTATCAAAGACATAGAACTCGCCGGTGGTAGTGCCAGTTTCACCCTGGCCAAATCTGATTTTGATGCAGCAGTTGATGCGGCACGCAAGAACTTTGCTGATGCTATTGGGGCACCTAAGATACCAAATGTCAGTTGGTCAGATGTTGGAGGACTTACACACGTGAAGGATGCGGTAATGGAAACAATTCAGTTACCCCTTTCACGACCAGAATTATTTACGAAGGGAATGAAAAAACGAAGTGGGATCCTCTTTTACGGTCCTCCTGGAACGGGCAAAACGCTTCTCGCCAAGGCCATCGCGACCGAATTCTCGCTCAATTTCTTCAGCGTCAAAGGCCCGGAACTACTCAATATGTACATCGGAGAGTCAGAAGCTAATGTCCGCCGAGTGTTCCAGCGCGCAAGGGACGCAAGACCCTGTGTCGTTTTCTTCGATGAGTTAGACAGCGTTGCTCCCAAAAGAGGAAATCAAGGTGATAGTGGTGGTGTAATGGACCGGATCGTGAGCCAGCTGCTTGCTGAACTTGATGGCATGAGTGATGGACGAGAAGGCGCTGGAGGAGTCTTTGTCATCGGCGCAACGAACAGGCCTGATCTACTGGATCAAGCTCTACTTAGACCTGGTAGATTTGACAAGATGCTTTACCTAGGAGTAAGCGATACGCATGAGAAGCAACAGACCATCCTGGAAGCTTTGACAAGGAAGTATGTTGTATCACCGAAAATGCTTGGCCGAGAATTTAATGCTTATGAGTTCTATAGGTTTTCACTCGATCCGTCTCTGTCTCTACGTGCTATCGCCTCCACACTCCCGTTCACGTACACCGGTGCTGATCTGTACGCCTTATGCTCTGACGCGATGCTGAAAGCTATCACTCGTCAAGCTTCAGCAGTTGACAAGAAAGTCGCTGCGTACAATGCTGATCACCAAGAAGACCCAATATCGATCGCCTACTACTTCGACCATTTTGCCCAGCCGGAGGATATAACCGTTGAAGTCACCGAAGCGGACTTCATGCATGCAAAGAATGAGCTCGTGCCCAGCGTGAGCATGGACGAGCTCAAGCATTACGAACGTGTTAGGAGGACATTTGAAGGCCAAGAGAAGGCTAAGGCACGAGAACGTGAGCAGACAACGGGCCTTCTGCAGCAAAAAGATCCCAACAGCCAGGTCGGTGGGAAAGCCTTGGCCAAGGGGAAAGGGAGAGGAAAAGGTGCTATCGTGGATTCTCAGGCGGATTCTGCCCAGCACACTTCAGATAAGGCTAACACAGAGGAAGACGAAGATTCAGATGAGTATCTCATCCGAACAGATAATGTCTCGACGAACGGTTCAGCAATATCGGACAAATCCAGGGTTCATGCGGAGGCCGAATTCGGCGAGGCTGCTGATGGGGACGAAGATATGTATACATAGATATGGTAGTCCTTGTCGCGAGTCATTGTACAATAGTTGTCAAAAGGTTTGAGGGCTAGTGAGCAAGCTGAAGGATTTAGAGCATGTCTCTTTTGTCTCTTACCAGTTACCATGAGACGTTCACCGTAAACCCCAATTCACTCCGCACGGACTTATGGAATTGCGTATGTACAGTACCTGTCAAGCGAACTAGTTCCCGATCCTGAAGGCAATCAGGGCTCGCTATGTGCCTCATCTTTCCCTAACCACTCCCGAGTTACAGGTTGATTTCAACATTATTCTTGAATCTGACAGACAGGGACAACCGAGACAAGTTAAGCTCATACGGGAAGTACCGACATTAGGATTTGACGCTTATCCCAAGAGGCCAAGATGCCGTCAAAAATCCCCATTGCGGTTGTTTGTGTAACGGGATTCCGGTGTTCGAAGAAGTTTCGTCCGTGGATACCGGCAACCGAATAAAGCGGCATGTTGGCAAAAGGTTAGAGCTTGCGATGAACAACCGCCTGCCTCTAGTTTTGTCGTCTATTCACATTTGATATTCGTATCTTGATCTGAATTACGATTAGGGGTCAATCTTCATTGGCTGATTTTACAGTTTGGACAATGTTTCGGTGTATTAGCTCTTTTTGCAATGAACGCCTATCGTGTTATGCTGGACCGACTGATGCCACCCTCCCACTTCTCTCGACCAGTCACCGGTAAACATCAGACAGTATCATCAATTGTTCTACTCCTAAGCCGACCGTGCTTTGCAGAAACCCCCCTCCCCCAAAAGGCCTACTCGACAGTGCCGCACATATCGCACATGTGTGCGTATCGCCGCACGACATCGCGCACACATTTTTCAACTCCACCTCAAGGGCAACCTCCTCCCAAGAACCCGGCACCAAGGGTCTGTCACGGCCTTTAGAAAACTGTTGGGCCGAAAGAATTAGCCTCAGCTATATTCAGGTCCCATCCCATGTCTTGGAATTTCTTTCAAAGCCGCGCTGCTGGGATAGAATAGACGCGGTGGTAAGGTGAGGTAGTTGAATACTGCGTACTTACTGCAGTATCTGGCCTGTACCACTTGCCATGTGTCTAGATAAGGTACAGTACATACAGTAAGGTAAACCAACAGGCGGCTCGGAGTGTGGAGACGGGAGGGGAAAGAATCCTCTACTTACCCCCGCCGCCGTTCAAACTCTTCAGCCTGTTCTTCGTCTTGTATGTACATACTCCAGTAACAAAACTCCAACTTTGGTTACTTACCGTCTTGTAAAACACAGCAACACGGGTACAGAAATTGAATCGGGCCCCTTCAAGCTGAACTATCATCACACATCAGGGCACGATCGTCCATGGATTACAACTCGTGGGCGTTCCCGTCAGACTACAAGCGAACAAGGGCAATGATCTCCTTTCCCGTCCGTGGGATGCACATGCCCCAAAAGGTTACGCCTTACTGATACACCTGTAGAGCATATTCGTACCAAAACTATCATTGTAGAAGACTACTTATCAGTCCAGAGCTCCACACCCAGTCTGTGTTACCCAGAGCGTGCTGCCCCCATCTCATCTACCCCGTTCCATGATAGCATTTGATATAACTGTATTATACAAAGCTATCATTTCTTTTCCTACCCAGTGATGGACAGGTTCACTTCGCGTAGGAGGTCTGTTCAGGATGTGCCGGTGACGTCTATTCTCGCTGGTGGAGATGTTCCCTTCGACCCAAACCACCCAAACTGGACAGCAGACGAGGAAGTTCTCGCTGCTCTTGGTTACAAGGCCGAGTTCAAACGTGAATTCGGCCTTATGACCACTTTTGCCGTCTCTTTCGCTGTATTAGGTCTCCTCCCGTCCTTCGCCTCGACTCTTTACTATGGTATGGGCTATGCTGGTACTGCTGGTAAGTTCAAACAAAAACATCTCCCACTTTACTCTATTCTAACGGCGCTTAGGAATGACATGGGGCTGGGTCGTACGTTTAAAACTTTGACGACGAACACATTATTCACGGAACTGATTCAGATTAGGTTGCGCTCACTGGTATCATGGCTGTTGCTGCGTCCATGGCTGAAATCTGTTCTTCTATGCCAACCAGCGGTGGTCTCTACTATGCTGCCGCCGTTCTTGCTCCTCCTGGATGGGGTCCTTTCGCCGCTTGGGTCACCGGTTGGTCCAACTGGTTGGCTCAGGTCACAGCTGCTCCATCAATCAATTGGGGCATTGCGTCTATGACTTTGGCCGCCAAATCTATCACGGATCCCTCTTTCCATGCTAGCGATTACCAGGTCTTTCTCCTGACTTCGGCTTTCATGATCATCCACGCCTTCATGGCGTCCGTCCCAACCCGATGGATTGCGAATATCAATTCCTTCGGCTCCATCCTTAACATCATGACCCTCATCATCGTTCTCATCATGATTCCGGCAGGTACCAATCGTGAGGAACAGGGTATCTCCAAGTTCAACAAGGATAGCGCGGTCTGGGGTGACATCTACAAGGGAACAGCATATCCCGATGGAATTTCCGTCCTCATGTCCTTCATTGCGGTCATCTGGACCATGTCCGGTTATGATTCACCCTTCCATTTGGCAGAAGAATGTTCCAACGCCAACGTCGCCTCTCCCCGAGCCATCGTCTTGACCGGTGCAACTGGCGGTGTTTTCGGCTGGTTCCTTCAATTAGTCGTTGCCTACACCGTCGTCGATATCGATGGTGTTTTGGAATCCGACATTGGTCAACCCTTCGCCGCATACCTTGCCCAGTGCATGTCTCAGAAGATGGTCCTCGCCATCCTCTCCCTAACCATCATCGCCGGTTTCTTCATGGGTCAAGGTGCCATGATCGCCGCGTCCCGAGTCACCTTCGCCTACGCCCGTGACGACTGCTTCGGCCCCGCCTCCGGCTTCATCAAGAAAGTCCACCCTCTGACCTCGACCCCCGTTAACGCCGTCTGGTTCAACGCCGTCGTCGGAATCGGCACCCTCTTCCTCATCTTCGGCGGTGAAATTGCCATCGGCGCTCTCTTCTCCATCGGTGCCCTCGCCGCCTTCTTCTCCTTCGCCACCCCCATCTTCATCAGAGCGTTCCTGGTCGGCGACCGCTTCCGTCGCGGACCCTGGCATTTGGGCAAGTTCAGCATCCCCATCGCCGCTTACGCCTCCGCTTTCGTCCTCCTCATGATTCCTATCCTTTGCTTGCCGTCTGTTGTCGGCAAGGATCTCACGTGAGTTACTTTTCCCCTCTTCCCCCGATTTCCGGTAAATGAAACTATATATACTGACGTCCGATCCAGCGCCGAGACCATGAACTGGACCTGCGTCGTCTGGGGCGGCCCCATGGCTTTCGTCACCGTCTGGTGGTTCGTCTCGGCCAAACACTGGTTCAAGGGCCCCAAGGTCAACGTCGACCACATGATTCACAACCGCACCGACGCCGTGCTCGAGGGGAAACCGATGGACTCGGATAGCGGCAGCGACAATGCCGCGCCGGTTGGTGAGAAGAAGACGGAGTTGTAGGTTTGTTTCGTTTTTTTTTTTTGGTTAAGGGGGGATAAGGGGGATAAGGGGGATAAGGGGGATAAGAGGGGAATGGAGGGAAGGGATACAGTTCGTTAATTCGCTTGTTCGGCTCGATATATCCATCTTGGTTCTTGGTTTCGGTACTCGCTTTTGGAATTGTGGGTTTCGATCGCTGTAATTTCTATAGAGAAAATGGAATGTGTTCGTCTGCTCTTTGTTGTTTCGTTTGCGATGTCTGTTTCCCTGGCCTGCCCTATCTATCCCGCCCTAGCGTAGTGTACCCTACCGCATTGGCAAGGAAACATGGCCGAATGTCTGAATGTCTGGATCCGACTGACGTCCTGATCGTCGACCTCATACTACCACACCACAGTATTTCACGTCCCACTACCTTAACGCCAGTAGTATCGTACATTGTACTGTACGTGTAACATGTAGTTACGTAGTCATACACCCTTCCCCTTATACAGTCATACAAATCCCCCCTTCGCCCCCTTAGAATTACAAACAGAAAAGGGGAAGGAAAGGGGTCGAAACGCTACGATACGATACGATACGATACGAGACGGTATCGGTAGGGTAAGGATACGGCGAGGTAGACAGTTAGATAGTTGGATGGTTAGATAGTTGGATGGTTAGATAGTTGGATGGTTAGATAGTTGGATGGTTAGATAGTTGGATGGTTAGATAGTTGGATGGTTAGATAGTTAAACGCGTAGGACGGATTGGGATGGGGATAGGGATGTGTGGGTTACGGTACGAGATGGTTTATTCGAGTCCTGGACCTGGATCTCAAATCCCAAGTTTCGAATCTGGAAGGTATGGTGGACCAGAGAGCGGGAAAGAGATGGGAATTAGAGGGGAGGGTGGGGGGGATTTTGTGGTGTGCTGGGGTGGAATGGAGTAGACTGTATACTGAGCACGACGGGATGTGGTATGTCCTTGCGGGTTACCTTCACGTTTGGATTGATGTTGTTGGGGCGTGGGATTGCGGTATGTAAGGTGCTGGATAGGTGAGGTTCGAATGGTGTTGATTCTGATTCTGATTTTGGGGTTGGGAGGGTATGTCTACCGCCGCTGTTGACATTTGGGGAGTGGGTAAGGCAAACAGTGGGGCAAAGGTAGATTCGACGCCCATTTGTAAATTTGCTACGTCACAAGGTAAGCACTTAGAACCGATGTCAACTTTGAGTGAATCTTCATTATATTTCTGACGAAAGCCCCGCTATCCACAATCGGTGCGGGTGTTGAAACCGAGATCTTTGAGTACATTAGTACGGTAGAGATAACCGAAAGTGACAATATCGTAACACGTGAGCAGCATTACCTCACAATCGTCGATATTAAACCCCGAAAAGGAAAAAAAATATGATGATGAGAATTGATGGCTTCTCCAAGCCACCGCCATACCCTCTACCCAAACTCCCAGGCAGTGAAATGGAACTGGGGGTAGAGTAAAAAAGGTGATTAAACTGGAGAGAAAGAAAAAGGAGTCATATACCATATATACATGAGAATGTGCATCACGATAAACGAGACACAAATCGAAAGATAAATCGAACACATGCAGCAAAACGACTGCATATTAGCAATGATCGAAAGTGTTGTAAGCAAAACTCGCGCCATGATGCCCTTGAGCATCGAACTGAAATGAAGTTGCGGCGTCGTCAAACCCGATGCCAGGCATTACCGCAACGCCTGCCTGAAGCATGTTGTAGTCCATCGCATAGTCGTCAAATTGTATCGAGCTGTTGTACGTTGCTAGGTTGGCTGTGTTGAGCATGGTGGCGGAGGGATCGAGAGGAATTTCGGACTTGAAGGGAGGAGTGGGGGAGGAGACGAACTGGAACTCGAATTCGGAGGGGCTGATGCTGTAGTTTGCGAATTGATCGGTGGAGATTTGATCGTGCGGGCTTGAGTCATGCTTATCGGAGGTGTCGATGTCTTTGTCCCCTGAGATGACTGTCTCTTCGACTTCTTTTATCCAGATGTTTTTTAAAGTGTCCATGGGTGGGTGATCCCCACCGCCTTTACCACCACGTCTCTCCTCATTCTTGCTCTTACGTCCTCGCTTACGCGGGTTGAAGTGGGTTCGACGAAGATGAGCGGCTGCATTGTAGTATGCACCATACTTCTTTCCCTGACTACATTGCTTGCATTTTGAGAGAAAGTCTTTGTTGGGTGACGCATCTACCGTGACCCAGACCTTTCGTACTTTCGTGTGTACTCGTTCGGTATGACGACGAAGCTCGTGTTCGCCACGAAACCCATCAGGGTTTTCATCACACTGTTTGCAATATACTTTTGGGTGTGAAGGTCGTACATAATGCGTTCTCGAAATCGCAGCTAGGCTTTTCGACGATCCGTCTTGACTCTTAACACGCACAATCTGACCTTCAGATGACTCTTTCGCAACCGACGGTTGTTCAGAATCTGAGACTTTTGGTTGAATAGAACGTCGACCTTGAGCGAGTTGCTCCTGGCGACGGCGAAATAAACGAGTCTGACTTGATGCAGAGGATTTGAAAGAAGACGTGGATGTTGAGCTCTGACTCGAGTCTGATCTCTCCATATCCTCCACAGTATCAGACGATGAGAAGTGAAAAGATGGTGGAACATCACCATGAGAAGGGGTACAAGACGATGAAACATGATGCTCAGTGTCGACACAAAGGGGATATGAACGGTTGTCTTGTGTCAAGCCGTGCTTGACACCTGACACACTGTTCGAGGGGAAACACTTCTCTTCAGAGAATACAAAATCAGAAGGTGAAGACGAAACGTTCGAAAGAACAGATTGAACACGCAACAAATTAAATGTATTTGAAAGAGCTGAACCAGCGATACTACTTTCTCGAGACATCTCGCTTGGAGGTGTCGACACAAACGACTGTTCACCTATTGTTGCGCTGTTAGGTGAGATAGAACCGTCATATGGTGACAAGTTCCATTGACTAGAGGTTGGAGCGGATGGATGGGAAGCCCATTGCCCGTTTGAGAACGATTTCTCAGTGCGGCCTGAAAACTTCTCGACCCAGTCTTTGGGGTCGTAAACTTCACATTCGTACACGTTTGGTAGTTTTTGACGGAACGAGGTGTTGGATAATTTGTAGGCGTTGGAAGGGTCGTCGCCAGCAGTCTGCCACTGCGCGGAGTATGGGCCGGAGGATAGACTGGGAGCCGATGATGTGCCCTCGCTACCGGGTGAGGATGCTATTGACGGTACTCTTGTCATGGGTGCTGCTGTGGGAAAGGATTGCATCGAGCGATAGGCGCGGCTCATGCTTTGTGGTATCGATAGTTCCTGTGTGAGGTTAGAAGAGGTCCGACAAGTAACCAAACAGAGTATTCGAAGCGTACATTAGGCCTGGATGAGCTCGGGTATCCTCCATATGACATAGTTCTGGGGATATGAGGTGCCTGATCCGTCCTGGAGAAGGTATCTTCGATAAGTTGGGCTTTTCTTTCGTTCCATAGTAGTTTGCGTTGATCCTCTGTCAGGTCGGAATGCTGCTGCCAGAATGCCTGACACTCCTGTTGTAAGAGCTGACGGATCATATCAGTGGTGCTGGTCGACATGCAATTGCTCGCCATAGATATTATGGTTTTGTAATATCGTCTTTCCGTTCGAATCTGATTGTTTGATCCTTATTGCTCCCTGTGATCTGATGTTTCGGAGGGCTCGTCTCTAATGAGGATCAGTAAAGCCTAAGTAACATAGTCTACATCACAACAGGAAAGTGTACATACGAATTGATAATCGTCCAGAATGGATAAGAGTGAATGGAATTGAAGGGCTGTAGAAATGTGTAAGTTGATAAGTTTGAGGCGAACAAGAATGATCAACGGAATGGGAGCGGAGGCGGGTTATGGGACCCTTTTTACTGTGAGGTAGAACGTGCGTTGGCGTGACCCAGTTGGCAGAAGCAATCCCACAAGATTCCGGTGAGACAAGGGATGACTGCGACACTGAAACGAAGATGATTTGTTTAGAACGTCGATAATCATTGGCAGCCAGCTGAAGATGACGATCTATAATCAAGGACTTCCGGAGACTGAAAAAGTAACCTGGGCGTCGGGGGCGAGCATCATCACGCTCCAGCACCTTGTATCCCGTACTTCCAGGTTCAAGAATCGCACAGCACGGTCGGCATTCGGTCTAGTTCTCGTACACAAACAACGGCCTGTCAAAATTCACCCTCCAAGTCTTCAAGAGACGGTGATAATTGGTTACAAAGTCTTGCAGTAGTTGTTGCGTGGGGGATGTTGAGGAGGAGCGAGTTGACTGTTCAAGACTCCAAGCAAATGATATCCAGAAGTGTGTGGTGGGTTAGGTTCCCATTGGTCGCCTCGAACTTTTCGACTTACAATTTACCTTGATAGTTGATACGCGGATACGCCTGACCGTCATAAGGTCATAGCCTTCCATAACACCCCTTGCAGAATTGCTTTGCTGGCTTCCACTGCACTATGTATACAATACATTACCTATCTTCCTTGCCGCGTTGTGGTTAGAGATCGAGGTAGGTGCACTTATATACAAGTTAGGTGGATTCGTCATCAAGGTCAGCCACCCACCAGACCGATAACTTGATACAGCGGCATGTCCTTGTGCAGTAGATTAATTCTGTTGGATAGAAAGCCGTTCACTCCGTACGGTTCGGAGGCCTAAGAACTCTTAGAAGTTGAAACACATCGTCCTTATGCAAAAATTATAGTTCTGGAATAAGATTATGGCGAATAGTGTCCTTGTTCAAGACATATCCCCCTAAAGTACTACACTACCGTAGTCGGGCATGAGTCGTTTATCAGAATCCCATAGTAATCGGGCGTAAACAAAGGCAAACAAGAGAGCTGCGCCCCTCTGCGACCTACCACATTAGACCGAAATGCTTCGTATTCTACACTTCGTTGCTCACATAGCCGTTACTGCAATATTGGCCCAGGACTTTATTGGTGTATCGGTGCGCGATTTCATTCTTCTGAAAATCTGCCCTGGAGGGCACAAGACCGAGAAAAACATCCAGCTGAATTCTATCGGGCTCTCGACATAGGTGCATGAGTTGAAGCCGCACTAATGTCGACTCTGTACTTCTTCGGTCGATCGAGTTATTGACCGGTGCCCAGCTTCTAGAACCCAGATCTTTCAGAAGGAGCCGATGGTACAAGGTATCTTTTGAGAGCACTGTCTATACTTCCCTGAACGCCACTTCTTCAGGCAATCTAAAGCTTGCGCAGAACATCCTTTTCTTTGGTGCCACATCTCTTACATCGTGGATGCACAACTCTAGCTTCTCATCTGCTTCGTCGATCTCGCATTTGAGTAGACCGCTGATCCTACTACGTATATCTTTCTTCTCTGCTACGTTATCTTCGCTTTTAGTACTGAAGCAGTATACGTGGACCATAGGAAGTCTCGTACTACTGTGAGGATGAAAGAGAGTACGTTGCGATGGCGTGTAGAGACCAATAAACGCTGGAAGAAATGACAATGCAGATGCAGGAAGGTTCATGATATAGTGAGAGAAAATCTTTGGCTGAACGAGAACCTCCGATTGTGCGTCCTGCACCAGTTTATCCGAACGATTTCCAGAATTAGACGCTCTTCTCTGTCTTGATGTGATGCTTTTCGAAATAGTCACGGTGTAGGAGTCGTTTAATAGTGACGTGGTGGCATCTCGAATGAAAGTGTGACCATCTTCACAGAACGGACGGACAAACCTATGTACTTTGTTACGTGTTATTGCATCCTTGAGGCCCGCGAAGCTGTCTGGGTTAAGATCATTTGCCCATATGAAGACCTCCTTTTTACCTGCGGGGATAGCGAAAGGCCCAACACCAGCCATCACATCACAGACGGCTTCTCCCCTCTTCAAACTGGAGACCATACGAGCATGTTCGGTATGTAATCGAGGGTTCCAGTACACTTTGGCAAAGTCAAAGTGAAAAGTGCAATCCTCTTCTTTAACTTCTACGTTCAAGTCATCTTTACCTGCAAGAACTTCATATTGAAACGTTCGAAAGGGGTTCTCTGTGCCTACATCTTGAATCTTATTGATGACCGTGGTTATTTTGGGATTTTTATCGACCAAAACGTCGGCCATGATTTGTTTATATTCTGCAAGGGGTGTTTTGCCTGAGTGACCTAGTTCACGAAGATTTAGATGTGCTATAAGGATAGTTAGCATTCCGAAGTCACAAGGTATGAGTTGAAGAGCATCATACCAACGTGACCCACCATAGAGAAACCCTGTGGGATGTCTTCTATTTGATCTTCAGGCATGATTGCGCTCATTATATCATCTACAGCATGTCAGACCTCGTGTATCTTGATGGCCAGTAAATGATATTGCGAACCGTATGTCCAATAGTCGTACTTGAGGTGCAGGTCGTAAGGTATTAATGTTACTTTACCATCACTCTCCAATTCTCGCAACGTAGCACTCCATGAGGACGGATCTACCTACTGCCATTAATCAAAGTTCACTAACCTAACTTCTTGTTATCCTCATACCGTCGTATTTGATCTCGGGCTGCAGCAGCAAGCATTTTTTTCCAGTTTTTGCGAAGTCAGGTGTGGGATCTGGAACGACAGTAAGAAGGCGAGGTAATGCGAGTATATCTTTGCTTCTTTCTAATGATCTCTTGCAGTGTGAAATATCCGTAGGACTATGGACTCGTGCGGCGGATATAGGACATATTTTTTGGAAGAACGACCGGTCGAGAATGCGCATTGCGCGATTGACGGGAGGTCGGAACATTGCGTCTTCGGGCATAGATCTTATATACGGTGATCTAACTGATGCGTTGAGAGGGTATTTTTTCGATACTACAAAGTGACGCGAACGAGGCATGTCATAGGGCTGTGAAAGGGGTTTTCGGCTGTCGGAGGGTCTAATTCCCCTTTGTCTCTAGCGTCCTTATGTTCCCCGGCCAAACCCCAGCAAGTTTGATGAGATAATATGGGTTGGACTGAGTAACAGGAGCAGAGGAGTTGATATTACAATAATAACAACCTAAGAAACACCTTTGCGCGACTTAAACATCTCTTTGCGACGCGACGAATCAACCTCCGCATCCGTAAACCTTTTCGGAACCGCTCTGCAACTATTCCCGCGTATGGCATATATCTAGATTATCTCTAGTTACGTGCCGTACCCTCCGACTTGTAACCTCCAAGACCTGGCGGACAAGACAACAACATGGCTTCGGCCGGGGGAGGAAACATTAAGGTGGTGGTGCGTGTGAGACCTTTTAATGGCAGAGGTAAGATATTAGAAGCTCCCTTCCCAACACCATACTGACCGTTTATAGAACTGGACCGCGGTGCAAAATGCATCGTTCAGATGAAAGGTACCCAAACCGTCCTAACACCTGCTTCACAAAACGATCCCCGGCATAAAAGCAACAAAACTACCCTTGAAGGATCGAAAACGTTCAACTTTGATCGGAGTTACTGGTCTTTCAATCGAAACGATCCGAACTTTGCAGGGCAAGAGAATTTGTTCGAAGACTTGGGCAAACCTCTATTGGACAATGCATTCCTTGGGTTTAATAACTGTATCTTCGCGTACGGCCAGACGGGTTCGGGAAAGTCGTACTCGATGATGGGGTATGGTGAGGATGCAGGTGTTATACCAAAGATCTGTCGAAATATGTTCGAACGGATTGAGGAATTACAGCAAGATAAAACTCTAAGCTGTACCGTAGAGGTTTCTTACTTGGAAATCTACAATGAACGGGTCCGAGATTTGCTGAACCCTTCTACAAAGGGGAATCTGAAAGTCCGAGAGCACCCCTCCACTGGACCGTATGTGGAAGATCTTGCAAAGCTCGTAGTACGATCATTTCAGGAAATCGAAAACTTAATGGATGAAGGTAACAAGGCACGGACGGTCGCTGCTACAAACATGAATGAAACCTCGAGTCGTTCACATGCTGTGTTTACTTTGACTCTTACGCAACGGCGGCATGATATAGAAACAAACATGGATACAGAAAAGGTTGCCAAGATCAGTTTGGTAGATCTCGCAGGTTCAGAAAGAGCTACGTCTACTGGTGCTACCGGTGCTCGTCTTAAAGAAGGGGCGGAAATAAACAGATCTCTTTCAACGTTAGGGAGGGTCATAGCTGCCTTGGCTGATCTTTCCTCTGGAAAGAAGAAAAATGCTTCCCTTGTACCATATCGAGACTCCGTCCTCACATGGCTTCTTAAAGATTCATTAGGGGGTAATAGTCTTACAGCTATGATTGCAGCTATCTCCCCTGCGGATATCAATTTCGAGGAAACGTTATCAACATTGCGGTATGCAGATTCAGCCAAACGGATCAAGAATCATGCTGTTGTTAACGAAGATCCTAATGCTCGTATGATTCGAGAACTCAAAGAAGAGCTTGCTCAACTCCGATCGAAGCTCACTGGTGGAGGTGGTGCTCCAGGCATCATCGAGGAGCAATATGCACCGGACACGCCGCTAGAAAAACAAATTGTGTCCTTTGCCCAACCTGATGGGACAATTAAGAAAGTCTCCAAAGCAGAGATCGTGGAGCAACTTAACCAGTCAGAGAAGTTATACAAGGATCTTAATCAGACTTGGGAAGAAAAGCTGGCAAGAACTGAAGAGATTCACAAAGAACGTGAAGCAGCATTAGAAGAGCTTGGTATTAGTATTGAAAAGGGGTTTGTAGGCTTGTCTACTCCGAAAAAAATGCCTCACTTGGTCAACTTGAGCGATGATCCATTACTCGCCGAGTGTCTAATCTATAACCTCAAGCCTGGTACAACTACAGTGGGCAATGTTGAAACTGCCACAAGTGCAGAGATCAGATTAAATGGATCTAAAATACTTCATGACCATTGTACATTTGAGAATGTTGATGGAATTGTTACTGTCGTACCTAAAGATAACGCGGGTGTTATGGTTAACGGTGTGCGAATTGAGAAGCCAAAGCGTCTCAGGAGCGGTTACCGCATTATTCTTGGTGATTTTCATATTTTCCGATTCAATCATCCCGAGGAAGCTCGTGCAGAGAGACTAGAGCAAGGTAGCTTGCTGCGTCATTCGGTGACCGCCGGTCAACTAGGCTCCCCTTCTCCACGTCCCGGACATGACAGGTCATGGAGTAACGTTAGTAGAGCAGATTCCGAGATTGATACCGAAAGTCCCCGCACAACCTCTCCTATGCCATTTGCTAGGAGTGGACGTGACTCAGATTGGGCTTTTGCTCGACGGGAAGCGGTCACAGCAATCCTTGGACCAGATCAGAAGATGTCTAACTTAACAGACGATGAGCTGGATGTATTATTCGACGACCTACAACGGGTTCGTGCTGTTCGTAGAGGTAGACCAGAAAGCCGGCTTTTCGACGCCGAGGAGGATCTAGAGTCTGTGAATTCCTATCCTATAAGAGAAAAGTACGCGTCTACTGGGACGATTGATAATTTCTCGCTTGATACAGCTTTGACCATACCATCAACTCCGCAAGCTGGAGAAGAGGATGAACGCTTAAGGCTAGTAAAGGAAGAAATGCAGTCTCAACTCGAGAAACAGAAAGAGGAATACCAGGCAAGACTAAAAGAGGCTGAAGAATCAAATGTTGAGATTGAAGAAATACGTGCCGAAAAGGCGAAGATGGAGGAAAACCTTCGAGCTGTGAAAGAGGACATGCAAAAACGTCTTCAGGAACAGAAAGAAGAATTCGAGAAACAGCTTAAGGAACTACGACTTACGTCTCCCTCTCTTCCATCACACAATAGCGAAACGAGTGCAAATGATATTTCGGAGCTTACGGAATCGCAACTCAACCTAGTTCGAGAAATTTTCGATCATTGGAGAGGTCATAAATATGTCATTATGGTGGAAACCGTCTTTCAAAATGCTGCAATTCTTAAGGAGGCACAGATTATGAGCCAGCAGATGGACAAACATGTTGTCTTCCAGTTCTGCGTAGTAGACGTCGGACACTCCTTCGCTTCCTCTTACGATCTTGTCCTCAGCGGTAGTCCCAGCGAGGATGATGAAGACCTTGAATTGACCCGCAAGCCATGCATTGGAGTAAGAGTAGTGGACTTCAAGAATAACGTCATCCATCTATGGTCTCTCCAAAAACTTCGCAAAAGGATATTGTTAATGCGCCAGATGTATCAATATTTAACCCGTCCAGAATATCTGCAGCACTTTCGACTCGAAAATCCGTTCGAGGAATCCTGTATGCCTGAGTACTCTCGCATCGGCGATGCTGATGTTCCGCTTGCTGCGGTATTTGAATCTCGAGTCCAGGACTTCTCTTTAGATGTTCTTTCACCCTACACATCCGGTGCCATTGGAATTGTCCGCCTGTCTCTGGAACCTTCTTCTGCAGAAGCTCCATCATCCACGTTAAAATTCAATGTTGTAATGCACGAAATGATTGGTTTCCCGGAGCGCGAAGGGACCGATGTACACGCACAGTTATTTGTTCCAGGCATTTCCGAGGAAGGTGGAGCTACCACAACTTCACTAATCAAAGATTTTGATGAGAGTCCAGTACGCTTCGAAAGCGTTCATAGTATGAGTTTACCGTTTTCCAGCCCTCGTGGTGCTTCTCTTCGAATCAGTATCTTCGCAAAGGTTGCCCCTATGCATC
This sequence comes from Patellaria atrata CBS 101060, assembly GCA_010093705.1. NCBI lineage: Eukaryota > Fungi > Ascomycota > Dothideomycetes > Patellariales > Patellariaceae > Patellaria > Patellaria atrata. The sequence continues at coordinate 433,694 of MU006103.1, forward strand.
TTGATAAACTCCTTAGCTGGGATGACATGCGTGATTCAGCTCCTCGCCCACAACAGAAGCGGAGTGCTTCCAGGATTCCGGAACACGAATACTACACTGAAGAGCGGCACGATATTTTCACGAGGGTGCAAGTCATGGAGATCACGGAGGATGGAGAATACCATCCGGTAGAGGTCATTCAATCGAGCGCATTAGACGTGGGATCATACCAGCTACATCAGGGGCTTCAAAGAAGGATTGTCGTCAATCTCACTCATAGTTCGAGTAAAGCATTGCAATGGAAAGAAGTTTCCGGTGCTCGTATGGGGCGTGTTCGCCTTATAGATCCCTCTGGGAGATCCCCTGACATCGAACCAGCACAACCAGAGGTATCCTTGAAAATGGTCTCGCCGCCCGTAGTTAAGGATCATGCTGACGGTACAACCAATGTTACTTTTATCTGCCAGTGGGATTCCAGCATGCATGGTTCGCTTTTGCTTGACCGTACAACCGCGGAGAAGTATAGGGTCAGCGTTAGTCTCATCTGGGACGTGATATGTGCGAAACTCAGCAGACCGATGGTCTTCTCGCTCGATCTCGCCACCCAAATCCGCTCGCGAGCATATATACGGCCGACCTCGATGTTTATGCAGTTATGGAACGCTACAAGAGTCGTGCATTCCACCGTTGGAAACTTCTCAGTAGCCGTCCGCCCGACTTCCGCGAAACGAGCCAGCGACCTCTGGCGAATGAACACACAAAATGACTACATCAAAGGCGAAGAGAATCTGAGCGGCTGGACACCTCGAGGGATCTCTCTAGTAAAAGACTTCATCGCTGCTCGCAAACGCCGGCGGCGTATTGCAGAGATCGAAACCGCTCGTAGCGTCCTCAGCTCTCGTACCCTCACCTTGAACCCAACGTCTCCATCCATCTCTTCCGAAAAGCTCACTGAGCAGCAAGAAGCGCTTCTCCGTCGTGTTCTAGATCTCTGGAAACCAAACAAAGACATCAGCACCACGATTCTCGCAAAGCAGAACACCGAACCCCCAACAAACGGCGCCGCGTTCGCTCCCAACCCTACCATCAACGGCTCATCTGCGCCTACCCTAATCGCAGAAGTCCGCTTCATACCTAAAAATCCCTCTCTCCTAAAGGGCGGGTATCTCATGACACCCGACGACACGGCAACGCGGTGGGTGCGACGCTACGTCGAACTTCGTCGGCCGTACCTACATATCTACTCCGTCCCGGAAGGAGATGAACTGAACGCAGTCAATCTGGCAAACTCTCGGATCGACCATCAGCCCCAGATCGCGAAGCTACTGAGGAGAAATAATAGTAATGTGTTTGCGGTGTATGCACCGCAAAATACATATCTGTTTGCCGCGAGGACGGAAAGAGATAAGGTCGAGTGGATTTTAAAGATTGATCAGAGTTATTTTAGTAGTGGGGGGACTACGCCGGATGAAGGGGACTAAGGTACCACCGAAAGAGTAGGGTAGCCTGTATATATTCAGGGTGATTTTTGTTCGTCTTTACGTTCTTATTTTTGGTAATAGGATCTTTCAAGGAACTGTACCGCTACGGTTTTTGCATTGGTTGGGCGCGAATGAAGAGAATTGTTTGATACCCCTATCTGTTTCCGCATTTAGACTTGGATAGAGAGGTTGTTATTATTAGCAATGCCAATCACGACGATGTCGTTGTACAGTATCATGTAGTTTGGTGTATCATAACCCTATAGTTGGTGTTGTCTATTTCGCGTGCTTCCCCTTCAGTAGTGGAAGGGACGGTATGTAGTATCTATAAGATACTTCATCGTCCTCGTGACGTACCGGTAGCATCGTCCGATCCCACCTTGGATCACATCAACGCATCCTATCATAGCCAACATGTATCAGATGCTGTAACTCCCTGTACCCACCCGCGCCTCTCAACCAGCCTTCTTCTTCTTATCCTCAATACAATCAATATTGTCCTCCGGCACAACCGGATACGTCTCCGTTATAAAATCAAACACATCATCGCTCAAATCACCCTGTACCGTAATCTCCTCTCCCCCTCCGGGCACCTTCGTAACCGAGCTCCCCGTCGCAAACTTCTTCCCAAAATCCTTCGCCACCTTCTTCAACTCGAGCCCGAAGGCCTCCAAGCCCGACACCACGGTCACGTATTTGCGTTTGCTGCGCTCGACCCGCTTGATCAGCACTTGCGATTCTGCGCGCTCGGCGGCTTGTCGTTGTTCGAGGGCAGAGGCTTTGGCGGCCTTTTTGGAGGCGTCTTTTTCGGCGCGCTTTTGGGCTTCGACGGAGAGGGCCGCCATGTTAGCTTCGAGGACCTCTGCAGAGACGTTAGTCGAGGCTGTGGAATGGTGGGATTTGGAGAGTAGAGCGAGTACCTTGCGAGTAGAGTTGTCTGTGTATGTCTGGGTGATTGGATAGGAGCCATTCTTCGCACTTCTTGGTCGTTCCCCCGAATTCACAGTACTACGGTTCATGTGTGAGGTCTTGTTTGAGGGTAAAGGATTTGTTTGAGGGGATATTTTAGGAGGGACTCGTGATGGGAGCGTACCTACTTCTGGAGGAAGACTGCAGACTGTGATAATGTTAGCAAGATGGGTTTTAGGGGCGTGTTTTGATCATATTGACGTACTACCACAGTAGAGCACCTGCTTAGCCGGCTGCTGAGTGGGTACTGATGATTCGGCCATACTGTTGAGCTGGAATCTTAGGAGTTGAGAGTACACCTTTGGGTACTTTGAGCTCCTAAGGGTAGACTGATCGTCCAGGCAAAAGAATTAGTGGAAGTTTCTATGTAGTTAGAGCTTTGGATTATCTCCAAGTGCTTCACGAAGTTCAGACGAGAGTTCTTATGACGCTAACCCGATCAAGCCGTGGGGCTACCAGAACAACATTGAGGGGTCGAAAATGTGGGGATAAAACAGCTTACCGAATCGTCAGATATCTGACAACATTGGCACTTAAGGACAGCAAATGTCTATTCTTCTGAGAATTAGTAAACACGCCAGTAGTCTCAGATCAACCAATTCATCCAACTAAAGGTTTGGATTGTAGTAAAATCTTACATTAGCATAGCAAAATCAAGCTATTGCCCTTTCCCTAATTTGGGTAAGCCTACCCACCATCGAGGTCTTAAAACTTCCGTCATCCAGATAAGGAGACGATACATAATCTTCATCCTTTAGACGTCGATACCATCAACAGTGACACCCTTGTGCCACTCGTATTGCATGATCCTTGCAACCTCCTTAGCAGTATCCTCGGACACCATAGCAGCAACAAGGTAAAGACTAGCGTCCAGACCAGTCGAGATGCCACCACTTGTGATTACCCTCAGCCCTCCCAGCCTCAGTGTAGCTCTACGAGCATTTGACTCGCGGCGTTTGTTGGACTCCTTCCAGGCATTGCTACCCTTTCTCGCAATGGACATCCTCCTATTATCCGGGCGCTTCTTCACGACATAGGGGTTCTCATCAATGTTCTCTCCAAGGTCGAAGCGTGCGTTGTTGACTACATATCTCTCTTCCATAACATCGGTTTGTTCCAAGTCGCCATGCCTAGCAGCTTCCTTGCAGAGAATCTCAAGCTTTGTGTAGTGATCGGGATGCGTGGTCGCACCGAATCCCTGAAGAACACCAGCTTTGGCAAGCAAAAGAGAGCCAGTGCATACGGAGAAGAGAGTGCGCTCCTTGGAAGGATCTTTCTTTTGAAGCTCAGCCCAAGCTTTGATCAGGCTCAAGTGCTCGGGCTTCTCCTCAGTTTGGTCGAGAATAGGTTGGACACCACCACCTGGAATGACGAGGATATCGTATTCATCCAAGTCTTCATGGGCATCTTCGAAGTCCATATGAGCGCGGAGAGAAGCTCCTTGGGCGGTGACAACATGTTCTGTAGCGGCGACAAAAGAACATTTGAAGGCTTTGGTCGCTGTAAGGACAAACAATGTCAGCACTCAGATACACTGCTCGGAAGGGACTCGTAGAAGCTATTGTCTGAGCTACACGGGGTCCATAAACGTACAGGCATCATTCATATTATGTTTAGCGTGACTAAAGACCTCAAGTGGTCCAGTCAAGTCCAACGTGTCCATGCCATTGTGCATGGTGAAGAGGACATTGACGACACTCGGTGTGCCGTCATCATTTTCATTGATTGCACTCATCTTGCCGATTGTATGGAACGCTTGCCGTACGGTAGAACGGATTGAGTTTGTTAGAGAGTAGAAGATATGATGTGGTAATTTCGGGAAGGTGGTGAGGTGGAGTAGGTCCGTGATGTGTAGAAGGCTAGAAGGATAACGGTGGGGGGTGAGAGTTTCTACAGTAACTTACAAGTGCACCTTACCCCAGACACAGGCCCCTTACCCCGCAACGGGCGGGGCCCCACAGCTTTTCCACCTTAGCTTTAGGTTGGATCTGAGCCTTCGGACTTTCAACACACAATATTACCTACACAACATCAAAACCGCCACCACCACCCAAAATAATAATACTGCGGCGTGGGATTCCATCTCCTCTTATCAAGTTTTCGAACCTAACCAGTCTACACTCTTCATCCTAAGGTATCTCCTCGGTACATGCCCTTATCGATAGAGCAGGCCGCATCGCCCATTGTTGAGTACAGACGCTGTTTATCCCCACTGGCGAGTTATAGCATCTCGCTGAAACATTTGTAAATTCCAGACCTACGGCTCTTCAACAACTGACCAGAGCATTTCGAACAGAATATCAGGTCTGACTAGATGCCGGTCATAGCTGTGTCAAACGTAAAGCATTCGACTCCATTCTATAGCAGAGATCAACAACGACAAAAAAGCACAAGCTGTTCAAACAATGCTTTGTCGAAAAACTTAACTCGATCTTTTTGTCTAATGTGTGTCAACTGCTCCAGAGCGAGGATGGAAGAAGAAAACATGAGCTAGGCGGCCAGCTCCGACTTTCAATGGTACTCTCTACCAGAATATCATTCGTTCAGTCGTTCTACCTAGCACAGTGTATACTGTGCCAGTGGGAATTACTGATAGCATACAGACAAAGTAGGTAAATCTAGGCGAAGACATCTCTCCACCAAAGTTACCAACATACGGCCGTTCTGCCGGTACCTTTTTAATTTAATTTTAGCATGAGGCTAGCCGGGCATTCCCATCTGCGAATCTTATACCAACAGTGACGCTCGTGGGATGAAAAGAGCGAAATTGAGTTTATCACTCGCAGCAAAGTCTTATGTGCCTGCGATATCAAGCTAGCGCTGTAACAGTTATACTGACACCTGATATCATAGTAATCCTTTATAGGAAATAATGGTGCAGCCTCCCTAGAAGCATGTCCAATCCCCTCTTGCAGCACATGCACACAAACGCCGTGAAACGGTTTGGCATACAAGGATCATTAAGCTCCTGCTGTACAAAACATCTACCTGTGATCTACTGTACAGTACCTATCCTGCTGGCATATCGCATGGCAAGTTCCTTTCTCTCTTACTGTGCCTCCAGTTTTACCTTTTCCATTAAGGTCCCAAAGTCTTCCAAGCTGGCACAGATATGCTCGCTCTCTTTCTATTCTAGCTCAAGTCGGACTCCCAAGCTCTCTAGCCAACTCTTGGTACTGCATAGTCGAAGCTCTTTATACTTGGGATGGTCGTAGACATTCTATAGAGACCCGGGAGATACATGCTTCATGTGGAAGGTAAGTGATTCGATCATGTCTGTGCGGCCTACTTTACGCCGTGTATTTGCCCCGAGGTCCATGACATCGGATTCGAGGTTTCAAACTCGTCCGGAACCGAAATTCAAGAACATCTTGAAAATCATTACTATGATATATCATACCTACGGGAGGATTATGTTTTTGTACTACCTTCTATCAGCTTATGACGAAATGATTAGAGTGATCAGTTACTCCAGCGGAAAGGTAATCGGTGTATGTTTCATCTGCGCTCGTGGTTTTTGGGTCCAGGCTATTAACGATCTATTCTGCTCTAAGTTAGTCCAATCTTTCGAAATACAGCTATTCAAGTTTCTATATCATTATGCAAGGGTCCATACTTTTTCTCTTGGAAATGGTTCTAGCTGCAACTAGAACTACACTGCAAACTGGGTGTAAAATGCAAAGAGCGTGGGTCTTTCTGAGCTACCGGACTCAGCTTTACACTATGGCACGGATATTTCAGTTACACATACCACTGAAAACCTGGAGCATGACTGATTTCCCCGAAATCTGGAAAGGCAATATCTCGGTCTCATCGCATTCAGAGTTTGATGGTTCATGGTGGACTATTCGGTGAATAGGGAATTACATACAACAGCTCTTGTGTCCTGCCAAAGTTGGATACGATACCTTATGATTTGCAGATCGCCACTACGGAAGCGGCTGTATATGCATCGCAGGCGGAAGCAGGGACAGAGTCTTGGTAGCGATACCAGTTCCCTCATGATAAAGTTCTGGAATCCTATTCGAGGTTAAATATTTCATCTGCATGACCGCCGAGATATCCATCCAGCTCATGTGTCACCGTATTATGACTTTGCAAATAGTCTTGTTGTCTATAAAAGACCTGGATGCCTAGGACAAAAGATGAGTTTAGGATTTCCAAATTCAAACTTTAAGAACAAAGAACATGCAACTCAAATATTTTCTTCTCTCTACTCTTCTTGGTGGAGCCGCTAGGGCCGCCTTGAATGAGCCATGTTACGGATCAGGAGGCAGAGCTGGTACATTCCTATCCAACACCTATGATTTCCAAGTCTTTCTCGCAATGACATAATAACTAATATGCCACAGGTGTCTGCGTTACGACAACTACTTGTTCTTCAGGCGGTGGTGTAACTATCAACGGTGGTTGTCCAAGTGATCCAGCGAACGTAAAGTGCTGTAGCAAAGCTTCTTGTGGTGCCAGCCCCGGAAACTGTCGCTGGACCAGCGATTGTGGCGGCAGCTCCGTATCTAACCTCTGCCCTGGACCTGCTGGCTTCAAATGTTGCCAGTCGACTGCTACTGGTTTTGGAGGGTACGGTGCTCCAGCCATTCCGGCCGTCGGTGGTTGCAAAGCAGTAGCCGTCGATGGCGCTAGGAAGATTGTCAATGCCTGGCCTGGCCGTATCAGGCAAATCTACTGCACACGTGACTGCGCGTGCGGAAGTGGCTCTGACCATTGCTGTGGTAAAGCTACTGATATGATGTGCTCCGATGCTGGAGGTGTAAGTCTATATCAATTAGGTTTACTCTTGAATATTTGATTAGGGACTAATATACTGTATAGACTCCGACTATCTCAGGTCGTCAAATTGCCGAATGGGTTATGAACAACAGAGGTACTCTTAACCTCAAGTATGTAATTTGGGGCCAGCGTATCTGGAACCCTTCCCAGGATGCCGTGGCTCCATGGACTTCTTGGCGCGGTATGGAGGATAGAGGGGACGTTACTCAGAACCATTGGTAAGTTCCCAACTGGTACATTTCCTTGTGACTTCGTGGTAGTCTAATATCCAAATCTAGGGACCACGTCCACGTGAGCTACAACTAAGCTCAACGGCCTAAATCAGGACGGCAAAAGGCAAGCCATGGACTGGACTGAATGGTTGACGATAGCCTTTCAACGGAGGACTGTACGGTGAAAACCGATATAGACTCACTACGCTCGTTGCCACAGAACAGATTCACAATCCATAGGTTACGACTCTGTGGGGCTGAACTTTCCTTTCTCTCGTCTTCTTGAAAATTGAATATAGCAACGTAGTCACGGCCAATACAATAGTATATCTACAGAGAAGTCTTGATTCTTCCACCAACGTTAGTCGGTGATTAACCACAAAATATGGAGGTATAGATGTACAGGGTTATCTAAGTAGTCAGCTATTTTGTATGAATCGATCAACTGTCTTTCAAAAACATTTACTTGGTGTTACGACATATGTGAACAACAGTGACGATTTTATAATCCAATTGAATAAGGTATAATAGAGAGAACTGTAGGAGATGTCTGGGAAGCAGGAGGTATATAGTGCAATGAGGTCTGTATAAGCTTTCACTCACCATCAAGGTCCTCCGGCTCTTCAGAATCATTCCGTTTTGGTATTCATCACCCATCGGGTGTGTGATCAGTAAGATCAATTTATGAGTATGGTTATAATGGATACTGTTCGAAGTCTGAAATTGACATAGCATCAACATATAAAAGGTATGTATATGTGGAAGGGATAGTTACACTCGCGGTTGAGAGTGCGATGATCGTGTATCAGCAAACAGACAGCAATCAGTGAAGAGGTATGTACTGGCAATATTAATCATTGTAACTGTTCGCTTTTAAACTTTTGAACTTTCCAATCCCTAGCCCCTATTCCAGTGAGGGTGTGAAAGAAATTTGGTCTGAAGATGGGGGCTTGTCAATGTGTGCATGTATTAAGACTTAGAAGTCTTCTCCGTCTCACAGCTCAAGCACTACTTCTCTACAAGTGACTCTGGTAATTACTGTGTTCATTCAGGAGAGCGCCCTGTAATTCACAGGAAGTAGCCAGCCGAAAGTTATGCCAGTACTCCTCGCGAGGTTGATGAGACAAATAGATACTCATGGAATAGGACATCGTCTGAGTGAGAGCACCCACCCCTTCATTCGCAATGCGTGGTGATGGACCAGTTGATGCCTATCTCGACTTGTTAGTGGAGTGTTGAGACAAGTTGTTCCGTGCTTCACTGGAAAACCTTAAACTCACATGTTCTATAGACTCGTGAGGAGGCTCGTGTTGGACTTTATCTTGCTTCGATGGACCCCCTCTTGCAGAGCCGCTTGTAGATAGCTCTACCTTTGTAGAGAGACAGCTTTCCTAAGACCGGTTTGCTAGTGTCAAAAGCTCGCTATCCCGTCCAAGGAAGTAGGGGGTCGTTACTCACGCAACCAGATTGGCGTGTCTGGAATTCATCACGGTTGTCCTCATGTCCCATCACCTTCCCCCTTTCTCCCTTAGTCGACGGAGTGGCACTTTTGTTGTTCATTCCTTCAATTAGGGGATACAGCTTGAGGTGTCAAAGTCCAGAGTATCAGCAACACGTCCGGATAGAGATATTAACCTGGGAAGATAATACACCCTCCCAATAATTTGCCACTCGAAGTCCATAGAGTCACGCATACGTGGATATGGTTCTGGGTTGGAGCTTATTCACAATACCTCCAGCGATGGAGTATTCAGATTGACACTTCATGCATGGCTAGCTCTTACTTTGTGGCGAGATTACCTTCGACTCGGGAATCTTGCAAGCTTTCCACCGGCTTTCTGTTTCTAGTCAACGATACCGAGCATCAGAAAAGAGCAACCGCAAGCAGCTCGCCGACATTGCTTCGACCTGAAGAACCGGCATCAATGATGCATCTTCTTGCTCGCGAAGAGATCCAGTGGGCGATGAGGCAGTGTCACATCTCATTATGCCACCTCATTTGTCCATTTTCATAGTTTCCGTCTTAGGAGGTCCGCGGTTCCCTTCTACGCCTCGCGATGTTTTATGCACACCGCTATATTGACGAGACATTGTACTTAAAGGTCAAGAACACTATTCGCTGAGAGAAAATGGCGATAATCCTCATTCTCAAATTAGTGGCAACATTTTATATTAGGGCAGAGCTCGATTTCCAGCTGCAGTTACTGCAAAACATGTCTCAAAATATAGTCCCCTTGCTCAATGCTGCATACCATCCTGGTGCTCGGTTGAGCTTGAGAGATAAACGAGGATCTATTCTTTCTTAGTATTCAAATACATCTATAAGAGTAAGCGAAAAAAGGCAATCAACTTGGAGACGAATACCGTGGTTAGGAAGCAACTGAAGACTAATTAATTTCTGCTAGACAGATAGAACAGCTTTGACAATCAATCGCTAATTGGTATAGTATAAACCTCGTCACGTAAGCTGCGAGAGATGGTAGAAAATGAAGATGTGATACATCATACGCGGGAAACATACAAGGCGCATTCAAACGCGAACCGTTTGCCTCATTCTTGAGAGAAGTGTTTCGCCACCGACTTGGACTTGGACAAGGATATGTCCTGAGATATTTTCTGACGGAAAGGTTTCAGAAGCAAATGTAAAGAGACTCTTTGTACAGAGAGGTTATTGACCTTATTCTTTGCTCCCTTAACTTATCGATAGCATCCCGATCATACTCGTAGAATAGTTGATGTTAATAACAAATTCGGCCGTATCATGAGGATATATTCTCATATACGGACTATTTCTACCTCAGCCTTGAGTTATCAAGATAAGGATCAAGCAGCACGAGGTGCCTTATGGATTGTCGGGAGTGCACGTGGAGAACTTGTGTTAGGTTACTGTCCTCTGTTATGTACGGATTATAATCTCAATGTGTCGTTCTAGGACTAGAACTGGTTCTAACCAGTTCAGGCAGACACTTGGACCATTCAACGTCAGCTCCACGGCAGTTTCCAAGAGCATCATATCACGTTGAACAGATCCTTCACTTGCTTTCTCATACAATCATATATCCATGTGCACATTATCAATATTACATACTCCTCTATCTGCTTGACCTGATTTTGTCTGATCGTACTGCACATCACCGTTTCTCCGTTACTGGTACCTCTCTCCCCACAAGGCTTAAGGGTACTTCCTAGAGTGGCGAGATCTCTGCCCGAATGGCTTCCTCAGGACTTCTCATCCGCTTTACGGTTGGCGGATGGGAGGATGTTAATCACGTTAAAAGGTTCCTCTTTAGGTTTCTGCTGTCTCCAAACTTTCATCTGTATTCATTCTGTCAGCTCCCCGTTGATCATTCCGCCCATGGTACAACGGGTGTCCTGGACTAACTTGAAAGCTTTCTTTTTTTATGCTGTTTTTCCCTTCTGTATATCCTTCACTTGCTCCTTGATGAGCACCTCTATCCTCTTTCGCTCCCTTAGCTTCTGTACCAGCCATATTCAAAGTGGACCCTAGTGAGCTGTTCAGACCCATCAGCACATGTGAGAGTTGTTGGATATTCCAATCCAGTAATATAAATAACAATGGGGTCGACTTACTCAGGTTGAAGTAGGTGCGTTTTCGGGCAATACTAGCGTAGATCGACGGCGAATAAACCAGCATAGCTCGGAAAGAGGAAAAACTCAGCTTTTATACGATCTCTTTGGTGTCCCATTTGTTTTTCTATACCTTCACGTATACTTCATCTTACACCAAATGGCATTGGTGAAGAATTTTGTGGCTGTCTCGTCCAAGCGCATACGTTCCGCAAGCTCTATTTCACATCGTTTGGGATGTCTTTGTGGAATGCGAAAAGTTTGCACGTACACGGCCACCGCGGGTATGAGACACTGGTCCTTAGTAGGAGACAGGGATCAAGTATGCGTTATGGTAATTTTGGGATAATGTTGACCTATTCAACATATTACCGCTAAGAACGTCTCACCGGGACCACGTACTGTACACTCCAATACTGGTCTTCAGCTGTACGACCTTTGGGTTGTTGGTCCCGCCTAAGTCGGAGAGGACGAACCGAACCCCAAAGGCCTTAAGAAACTGGGGTAGGAGGCGACAATGAATCCGGTTTGGCTTGTTCCCCATCCGAATTCCTCACCCTCATCAAGCATCGCGTCAGGTTGGTCAAGGGATTATATCATACCGAGGTCCGAAGTCCGATCTTCCCGAAATGTGACTTCTATCTTGTCGTTAAATCTACTGATCATTGTGAGAGATAAGTACGTTTTACGAATGCTAGAGTCCGACGGTCGCTGTTGATTCCTCTTATGATAGATTTCAGTGTCAGCTTGACTCTGAAATCTACATCATTGAAAGAAGGTTGGTTGTCTATGCCGTGGCATGTTGAAAAGAAATGCTCAGTAATACTTGAGTTCCTTCCTCCCTATCTTTCTCATAAGCATAGGGTGCCACCATATCCGTGAACAAGGGGCAATACAAGTTTCACGGTCAATGGATATCAACCCTTAAACTCACCCGAAAGAATCATTAATCGCAAGCACCGTTGAACGACTTAGCGAGAAATATTCTCAATATGCTCCCACACCAAGTTCCACTTACTATTCGGCTTGACACATGATCATATCAAAACTTGGTGTAGTGTCAGTTAAAGTCCGCTCAACCAATCTCATTCACTAGTTGCGAGAAGCAACGTAATCCACGTTTCATAAATTTCGGGAAACTATCTCTTATCCTCTTCGGCGCTAAATGACTTTCCATAATACGATTTCTTAAGACATCTCTTAGTATAAGGTTTCCGCGAGGACTGTTCTACCAATTCCCCAGGTCATAGAGTAAAAGCGTCTTATTGTAGGAAGCTAAAGACTAGCAAGAATACGTTCTACTCGACAGCACACCAACGAGTCTATGTCGGACATTCTAGGTCAGTCAGCCCCTTATCGAACACCGTGGTACCATCTTAACTGAGGGACTCAGCGCTTAAGAATCTAAGCTGTCACGAGCATGCTCATGGGTGGTATTTATCAGTCTAAGCTTCCGACAGCAACAAGTGTGCTACAGAGGCGCAAATTTCAGCTGGTAACGAATACTTAACTGGAATTTGTTGTAGAAAACAGGTAGGGTTCCTCGCTGTTGGTAGTGTGGCTGCTCCCATATGTGTTGTGTGGTTGCTGATTGTAATGGTTTAATACCATGTAAGGTAATTAGGTATTCAGTCTTCCTTGCAAACGACTCTGGTGTTGAACTAGCCGAAAAGGTCGCTGTGGACTGTTGTACCACGTCCTGATCGTGCCTCGTGCTCTCAAAAGGATGCACCGTAATCATAATACTCAGCTTCTAAATAATCTCAATAGGACCCGAGGGATCAAGACCTCTTTGTGAAAAAAATCTATCGTGTTAAGATATCTAGATTGGGCATCAGGTTTGTGGCATCAAACGATCTAACGCGGTCTAACTATAGCAAGGCTAACGAGAAGACAGCATGCCAAGTTGATGCCTTAACGCCAGACGCCACAATCCATATTCCATCAATCTCTTCTTCAATTATGCGGAGATTGAATCTCTCGAGGCTTCGTCGATGATCTTGAGCAGTTTCGCAACCTTCATTTTTCCGGACAACTCTGCTCGCACCAGGACTCAGGACCTGAGCCTAGGACCCATTGTGAAAGGTGATAAGCTTTGATGAATCCATTCATGGAAGCAACAGCAAAATGTGACATGTCAGAAATCCTGAGCCGTGGACACTCAAGGTCTGCTGTACAACAACCCCTTACTCGAAGCTAACGGGCACAACTGATGAGTGTACGACCATCGTGAGTATTGAAAAATTCACACGAGCCCAATAAACAAATGTTCAACCCAATATCACCAGGAATGCGTTAGCCAATATGATAGGCAAGATGTCAAGGACCCAATTTCCGAATTGGACTATGTCAGAATCGCTTTCCGATATATTTTAACGCCCATCGTAACCTATCAGCAAGATGATTTAGTGGGACTCTCGGAGTCATATTACCTTCGTCGCTGTATCAATAGCAAGGAAGTGTCCTTCTTTCGGGAGCTGGTATCGGCTGCTGTCTGTCCTCTATTAATGGATCGAAGTGGATACACATCTTTACAATAAGTGAATACAGGAAGGCTTTTTAGACCATGTTTCACCAAAGTTGTTCAAATAACATATCATGAAGGATCTCCAAGTTGGAACATTACTATGATTCATCGTCTAGTCTATAAGTTTAGGATATTTCACTAGCTGACCCCTCAAACATCTATCTCCTAGTTGAAATCACACATTATATGGAGACCAACCGGTAAGAGAGCACTATTACTCTTATTTTGAAACACTAGACCATTTCATTTTCGCTAGTCATCGCTTTCAGCTGTCGGCACTATCTTCCCCTTCGCCAGGGTACTTAGCCTACAGTGTGTTTCCATATAGAGGACATCTGACCTGAACTGTACATGCACGTAAGACTTAGCATAGATAGAATTCAACTACACATCATTAATATATTCTGAGCGTACGAAAAGTCCGGGAGTCGCCAACTGGATCCAAAGAATGAATAATAGCGCCCAAACCCACAGGTAAGTCCAAAGCCCACCTTCCTTCCCCATGATGAGTAAGATACACCCTTAACAATTAGAACCTCTCACCTCAGAAAATGTTATTCGTCAAACCCACCACCTCTAGCACGTCTCCCGCCTCCAGGAACTCCCAACATCAAGCTTCACAACGACAGAGCACGGCACCGCTCACCCGTCTAAAGACAGGCCTAGATGCAGAGACCCGTCAGAGGCAAAGATCCGCCCAGCCGCAGAGACCCGTAAGACGCAAAGACCCGTCGAACGACTCGGGCGTCAAGCTGTCACAGAAGGAAATACCCCGTCAACCTGAATACGCAAATTTAATCTCATCCCTCAAACCTTAACCTAGACCGGCAAACCCTGGATCTCCCTTAACACACCCTAGAAAGGGGGGCGGATACATACCTACATGTGTGATTAGACAACATATATACACGCTGCCCTAACTCTGCTTGTCATTTCTTCAGTATCAGCTTCTTTCATCGCCAATGGAAGGGTTCGTAAATTTTTATGACATGGGGTAGTGAGTTTCTAAGGCAGTCTTCTGTGATCACACCACCCTTCCTTTTATCTAAGTAATTGGAAAAAACGAGATCGGACTTCCTATTTGCTTCTTCCACTTCAGTGTACAGCCCCTTACTATACCATCAAGAGCCGCAACAGTAGGCCCCATATACGCACGTTAGAATCAAGTAGAACATTCAAGTGATAGCCAACATAGAGACATTCAATTCGATTTAAACTCACATAACCCTCCAATCAATCGCCCTTTCGGCCGCGGAGCAAATCCACAGCGGCACACCAAGAAACTAACCTACATTTTCCCGAGCTCATATCAACACCATTGACAATCCTCGACTGGGTCTGATACAATGCTGTTCGCCTAATACTCGCCTTCTTCTTCACCCTCCTCGATGCTGTCGCTGCTCACCTCCTCATAGTCCTTCTCCAGCGCCGCAAGGTCTTCTCTCGCTTCGCTAAACTCACCTTCCTCCATACCCTCACCGACATACCAGTGCACGAAAGCGCGCTTGCTGTACATGAGGTCAAACTTGTGATCAAGTCTGCTCCACGCTTCGGCGATTGCCGTAGTGTTGGACAGCATGCTGACAGAGCGGTCGACGGGAGCAAGTTCGCCACCGGGAACGCGGACTGGCTTTTGGTAGTTGATGCCAAGCTTGAAGCCGGTAGGGCACCATTCGACCAGGTTGAAGGAAGCTTTAGCCTTGAGCGCGGCGACGGCAGCGTTGCAGTCGCGTGGAACGACATCACCTCGGTAGAGGAGGGCAACAGCCATGTACTTGCCGTTTCGGGGATCGCAGACGACCATCTGGTTGTGGGGCTCGAAGCCTGGATTTTTGTTAGCTACGACATTTTGGGCCGAGAATTGACGAAACATACATTGGAAAGTCAAATCGTGGACCTTGAAACTTTCATGGGAGCTCTTCTTGCTTGAGATGACAGGTGCGTAGCTTATTAAAGGATAATGGATACGAGGATAGGGGACTAAGTTTGTCTGAAACTCGTTCAAATCCACGTTGAGAGCGCCATCGAAGCGGAGACTAGACGTGATTGAGCTGACTACCTGGGCAATGAGCTGGTTGAGGTGAGCATAATCCGGACGTGGGATGTCGAGATTGCGGCGGCAAATATCATATACAGCTTCATTATCAACTAAAAAGGTGCAATCTGAGTTCTCGATGGTGCTGTGAGTGGACAGAACGGCATTGTAGGGCTCAACAACGGAGGTCGAAACGCGAGGAGCAGGGTAAACAGCGAATTCGAGCTTGGACTTCTTGCCATAGTCCGTAGAGAGACGCTCCAAGAGGAGTGCACCAAAACCGGAACCAGTGCCACCGCCAAAGGAGTGGAAAATCAGGAACCCTTGGAGAGAGGAGCAATTATCTAGTGATTATGAGTGATGCTTGATGCTGATTGATGTAGATATCATACGTACCGGCAACGCGACGGATGCGATCAATCACACTGTCAACCAGTTCTTTTCCAATCGTGTAGTGACCACGAGCATCTGCAACCCCCGTCAGTTCCTTGTACATATCAACCCCTATTTTACTAACAATTGTTCGCAGCGTCCTCCTTGCCACTGATGAGAAGCTCTGGGTGGAAAAGTTGACGATAGGAACCGGTGCGGATTTCATCAATAGGCTAGGTGGGATAATATTAGATCGGAAAGCGTCATATGTGTATCGGTACATGGCACTTACGGATGGGTCTAAGTCGACGAAGATAGAGCGAGGGACGTATTTTCCGCTTCCAGTCTCAGTGAAAAAGGTTCCGAGAGAACCACCATCAACATCACTCAGTTCCGGATCAGGGCGTCCATCTGCTTTAAGACCGTGCTCGAGAAGATATCTGAAGTATGATTGTCAGTTTGGGCATTTTACAATGGGAGTCGATTTCCTTACAGCTCCCAAGCACTATTGCCTAATTGAGTTCCGGCCTGGCCGATGTGAAGGTGGCAGATCTATACATCGAAGCATTTTCATCAGCATTACATATCGTATAAGGACATCGAATGGCATGTTTATGCCTATTGCCGAATTGAACGCGTGAGAAACGCGGGGCAGAGAGGGTTAAGGTATCAACTCACTTCACCCCGCATTGTTTATATCTGCAGATATACAATTGAGAGCTTGACTGAAGAGATAGTATAGTAGGCGAAAAAGAGCTCTTGAGAGGAGGTGGTGCTGGCCAGTTGGTGTTTTGGCAAGTCGAAGTGTTTTTGGATTGGGTGAGGACCAACTAGGGAGGTTTATGTTATGGCGGTGTGCGTGTGCGGTTATGCTACAGATGGGGGAGAGGGGCGAGACGCTAGTACTAGAAAGGCAAAGTGAGCTAGTAGAGGGCGCTAGCGACAAGGCTCGTGCTCTGGACTTTATCACTACATCAAATGTCCACTGTATATTCATTACTTAGCCCCTTATGATCAGAAATTTAGTATCTACTTATAACTATCGAATAATGCTGTTGCACCCAGCGTGTCGATGCTTGATAGAATAATGAATGCACCTAATGCCTCCATTAAAAAAAAAATTAAATTTTCACTATGTGCGCTGAATATCCATGCAAATTCCTTTCCTTTCCGATATCCTCCATCATCAGGCAGCACTTTTCTCTGAAAGATGATTTATACAAGAAGACATTATATATCAACCACACTAGCTATGCGTCGGCATTACTACGCTTGCTTTACTTGCCACTGCATCCTCACTTCTCCACAAGCTCGTGACAGTCTTCTGCTGCGTGTAGAACTGGAGCCCGGGTTTGCCGTAGAATGTGTTGGCTCCTCCCCCGGCGATGCTCTTCTTGTTTCCTGTAAATGAGAACATGGGAAGCTAGAGCGTGGTTAGTTTTGTTTTGATATCAGGTAAAGGATATGGTGGACTTACAGGAACTGGGATTGGTACGTTAATCCCAACTTGACCAGCTTCGATTTCACGTTGGAACCGGCCAGCAGTTGGTCCACTGCGTGTAAAAATTGCAGTACCGTTACCGTACTCATTGCTGTTGATTAAATCGATGGCCTCTTCGATCGTGCTTACATTAAGACAGACGAGAACTGGTCCAAAGATCTCCTCCCTGTAGCATCGCATGTGTGGCTTGACGTTGGCGATGATCGTAGGGCCAATCCAATTACCGTTGGGATACTTTTCTGGTTTTTGACCTCTACCATCCAAAAGAATGGTTGCACCCTCTTCTTCTGCGCTCTGAATCAAACTTTCGATTCGCTTCTTAGCTTCGGGACTAATGACTGGACCCAATTCCGCACCCTCCTCAAAGCCACCGTCCATCTTGATACTCTGTGCGCGTTCCGCTAATTCTTTTACCCATTCCTTCGTTTCGCCCACCATGACGCATGTGCTTAAGGCCATGCATCGCTGACCGGCAGCTCCGAATGCAGCACCTGCAATTGCGTTCAGAGCATGGTTCTTGTTACAATCCGGTAACACGGCCGCATGATTCTTTGCCCCAAGATTTGCTTGCACACGTTTTCCGTTTGCTGAACCTCGTGTGAAGATGTATTCTCCCGCCTTGTTGCTGCCTACAAAACTGATAGCCTTAATACGGGGTTCATCGATGATAAAGTCAACGGTCTTTGCGGCTCCATGAATAATATTCACAACTCCAGGAGGAAAGCCTGCCTTTTCGACCAATTCTGCAATGATCATGGTCGCGCCAGGATCCCGTTCTGAGGGCTTGACGATGATCGTGTTACCAGTAACGGTGGCGATGGGAATGCACCAGAGAGGGATCATAGCGGGAAAATCTGCGGAGAAGATCAGCAATTCGTGCAAGATACAGAGTTGAGAATATGAAACTTACTGAATGGACAAATTGCGGACACGACTCCCAATGGCTCTCTGTAACTTCTTGTCTCCATATCCTTGGCCACTTCTAGAACCTCTCCAGTCATTTGAGTGGTAATGCCGCATGCTGTTTCTGCAACCTGCAAACCCCTTAGTACGTCGCCCTTCGCATCTGCGAAAGTCTTTCCCTGCTCGATTGTGATGCTCGCCGCCAGTCTGTCCCAGTTCTCACGAATGAGGGAAACAAATTTGAACATGAGCTGCTGTCTGTGAAGAATACTCGTTTGCCGCCATGATTTGAAGGCCTTCTCCGCACTGTCCACAGCCGCTTTCATCTCAGCATCTGTACTTTGAGGTACTCTTGTGACAAGATTGTTGGTGGCAGGATCGTATAAGTCAATCCATTGTGTAGCTTGAGAATCAACGAACTTATTATCAACGAAGCCTTTGGTGTTAACCGGGTTCGAGATACGTTCGTGGGTGGTTGGGTACGATTCCGCTGTGGTCGCTGTGGTGGTGGATGCGGCGAGGTGGTTCACCGTAGCATGTAACCTTCGGGCGGCTACTTTATTTAAACTCGAAGATGATGGGGCCATGATTGCAGCTGTTTTTGGAGAAGTGTATATTGAGCGTTGGATCGAAGGTCTGATTGTTGTGAGTACACCGATGTTTCGTGGAAGAGCTCGTCGAGCTGCCATTCTGACGGTCTGAACTCCGTAGAGCGGAATTAACAACTTGAATGAAAACTATGGAGCAACGATTGCATGAGAGGGGAAAAAAGGGATAGATAAAAGTTGTTATAGTCAGTTAGTTGCAGAGGCAAATACTTTATTCAATGTAGTAAAATTGCGGCTACGGCTACGGTTATCCGCTACACTCTTTTGGTTTATTCTATCAGAGTGATGGGAATTGCGGCGGGGAGTCGATGGTTTGCTCGTATGCCGAGGAATCGGACATGGATGGACAGATGGAAGGGAAAGCCGCGAACAGCCGATTAGCGTACAGTTCGAACAATATTCTGTACAAATGTACGCCTCAAGTATAAAACTTTTCTAACAGGTACCCGACCTCCACTGTCCATTAACGCTTAATCACTCGCATATTGTATTCATGGTATAGAGCTCGGTGCCTGTATTCGCAGGAGGATCAACTACAATACTCATGCTTGAAAAGCTTCACCCCTACAGTAGTTTAGAACACAGGACATGTCGTTCGTAAGGACGCCAGAAAAGATTTGCAGCAGCCTATCCCTAATTAATGCCTTGAATCACAAAGTCTTGCTTGCGTCGGCCTTTACACAGCAAGGTCACATTGCCCTATGTGCAATACCCCTAAGACAACTCTATCACTACTGACTTCTAAGAACCCATTTTGCTTTTGTTATCCTTTGGAAACACCAACTCTGACTTATGACGCAGAGGAACGGGTCGTACGCTTATTCACCTCTGCCTGTACCTTCTCAGCACCTGAGCTGACAGCCTCAGCAGCCTTGTCCTTAGCATCAACTGCCGCATCCTTTGCCTTTTGAGCGGCATCTTTGACCTGCTCCTTGGACGGAGCAGAGGCACCGCCAAGAGCACCAACTGATAGGAGCACGACGGACAAAAGAATTGCGGCAATGGTGCCTGAAACTTCTGGTACAAATTTTATAGCTTGAATTGGATCACTCTTAGCAATGGTCAAGAAGAGGTCAACCTTCTCACGGATAAAGAGGAGTGGATTATCCAAAAACTTGAGATCGGAAGGTGAAGATGGCTTGTCTTCACTCTTTGGCTTGTTAGCTTCCTCCTCTGCTTTCTCAGCGGCAATCTTCTTGTCGAATGTTTCCTTCTGAAGCTTGAGTGCGTCCTCAACTGAATGGCCGATGTAGATATTGTCAAAGAGGATATCACTCTGCATGGTCCAAAGCTCGAATCCAATCTAACATTTCTCTAGTTAGCGTGAAAGTAGGCTTTTAGAATAGGTTGTACTTACGGCTCCCATAGGCTCGAAATTGGCAGGTGCCTTGTCCTCATAGTAATCCGGGTTAGGAATCTTCCGAGGAGCCCATTCACCCTTGTATGCCGGGTTATCAATGTAAGGTGCGGACCACTTTCCCTTATAATCTGGGTTCTTCTTCGTGGGCTTTTCCCAGGGACCGCATCCAGACACATCATCACACTTAGGGTTGGCGACCTGCGGGGGAACCCAGTCACCATCTTCCTCATCATCCCAGTCTTCCGGCTTCTCGGCCTCTGGATCAGGGATCATTGTAGGTTCATTTTCAAGCCAGTCATCAGGCTTAGTAGCTTCCTCGTCGACAATTTCGTAGGGTGCATCTTCATCCCAGTCCTCAGGCTTCGTTGCCTCTGGATCTGGGATCTTAGCATCATCGACCCAGTCTTCCGGCTTGGTATCCTTCGGGTCATTAATCTCTTTATCAGGGTTGACAGCTGGGTTGAAGTCTTCAAATAGACTACCATTCTTTGACCTCTCGCCATCAAGTTTGATCTCGTAAGTCTGATCAGGGTTAACAATAAGAGTGTATAGACCAGTAAGTTTCGTGGTCTTAGCCATCGGTGGGACCATGAGATGCTTTTCTTCGTATTCACCGCTTTTAGGATTCTTGTGCCTGAAGATGAAATGAACCTAAGCAGGTGATGTTAGAGTTTACACTCCCTCTGTAGGATACTCAAAGAGAGAAGATTACCTTGTTTGTCGCGCCACATTTGTCTGGCCCGAACATAATAATATACGGAGATGCGTTTGAAAATTCGTCTGCGTGAAGAGCCTTGTTATCTTGGAGAAGCTTTAGATATGCTCCACCGCATTCAAGACCATCTGTTCGTAGTTAGAGCAGATCGTGGATTCCCAAAACATGCAAAACTCACTCTGTGTCTTAACTTCGTATTGTACAACAAGAGTCTTCCCCTTGTTGTTGATTGGCTTCTTGAATTTGGCGGAGATAGCATGATGAGCGGCCTTATCTTTAACAACCAAGCCTTTATCACCTTCCATACCCTTCAGGACAGATGGCTCTTCAACGGACCAGGTACCTACGTATGCCCATTCCTCTTCTGTGGACTTGTCGTTTTGCTTCTTAGCATGTGAGGGTTGCCATCGTGTTTCCCAATCGTCAGTGAACTGTTCGAGGAAAGGTGCTTTGAGTGTTGTAGGCTAAGCATTGAATGGTCAGTTAGGGGAAGGTTTGATGTGTGATCAATGTTACAAGCTTACAGTAAAAGTAGGTTTTGCAATCGATGAGGTAGCAGACTCTACTACCGATGATACAGAGGAGGCAGCATCAACGAGAGGCTCCTCCAGATCATCAGCGACGTCAGCACGAACGACCGAAGCAGCTGCGAAAGCTACAGCGAGAGCGTGGAAACGCATTGTGAGAGGTTCTCACCACCAAATAGGACTATATAATGATAATTGGGTTTTTGTGGGTTGACTAAAGGTTCTAAGAAGGGTTGTGGAGTTAGCAGGATTGTGATAGATAGTTATAAACGTTAGCACAGACGTTGTAACAAATTGGACAGATTTCAGAATCGCGATGGAAAGTTCGAGGGCGGGGAGGCTGGAGCTTCCTGATTGGCGTGACTTGGTTTAACAGTCTCGCTTGTAAGCACCACCTAAACGTCTACGCCTCCACGGATATACTTCAATATCATCCCAACTTCTTCATTTTGCAATCTGTTCTTCGGGAGTTGGTATCTCCATGCTTATGGCTAAATACCGATACTTATTCTCCACTAGAATGTAGAACTTATAAAATCAGCATGAAGAATACTAGTTATTTATTAATGAAGGTAGAGATGGGATGGTATTATTATCCTTCTCCTCTGTCACAACGTCTTCAATAATCTCCGGTGTTATTTCTTTCTAATTCAAAACTGTCAATAACAGTAATCTAATTCTTCCGCTCCTTACGACTAATAAAAGGGAAAGAGCATTACGCATCTTCTTTCCGTCCCTTCCTCCATTGTAGGCTACCTTACTCAGCCCAAATCCTTCTTCCTGAAGTGGTTGTCAGTCCTGTTTCTTTATTTGTCAACGCGTTCTCAGCTTACTATACTCTTACTATACGAGAATCTCCAGCTTGGTCAATACTCTACACAGACACAGGAGCTCTCACGTGTAGCAGTATTTTTTTTATTACTCCTTTATGTATACAAATAGTACACAATTAACGAATATTGACCTCAATAATTGAGGAGATAATGGCCATCGATATTGCGAAGTAAATAAAAGTTCAAATGTCTAAGTACCTTATTCCGTACTTTCATCTCATTTTAACAGTAGATCATACTTTTATTAGCCTATCACTATCTTACCAGTGCAATTAGGGTTGAAATCCACCATCCATGGATATTCTCAGCATTTACCTTAGTCAGCGACCCATTCCTCGCGCCAGAACTCAATCACACCAACAGCGTCATCCCCAATGTGCTGTTGAAGGCGTTTCAATACTTGTCGATCCCCGCTTGTCTCTCCCATCATCAGCATGTCTCCATCCTCGTCCGGTGCTTGCCGTGACCCTACTATGTACGCAAGCTCCCGCAAATTGGTACAGAAGTCCGTAAGTCCCACTACAGTCTCGTAGCTCATTGGTGGGGATGTGGAACACCAAGGTAACAGTTCGAAGGCGTTTGGTGCATATAAAAAGTTCCTGGTATCGACTTGAGAAGATGTATCAATTACCCGAAGGTACCTACGTAGCAATGACTCGAATCCAGAAAGATTCGGAAGAGGTAGTACCGGGATAGCTGGTAATTCGACCATTGACGTGAGCATTATTGTTAACTGCATATACGCGTGAACGCTTGGGGCCTGCGCGCTTGCACTTTCATACGAGGTAGTTGAAGCTGAACTCGAAAGAAGAATCACAATTGCTAGGTTCGTCCCTGCAGTAAGTGCTGCAAAATGCTGAATACGGGAATGAGTATGGGATATAGCAGATGATGAGGCACAAGATGGTCCGAGGAGGAGTAAGCGTAACGGATACTTGGCGTTGGGATTATTCGATAGAGGTAAAGAAACATCATGTGTTTCTAGGGTATTCTCTCAAATATTGTTAGTTTTCGTTCATACACGATATGATCGATGACACTTCGATACCCTTTAGGTTGAAGCCCTGCTTTGCTGTAAGCAGTGGGACGATGCCCGAGAAAGAGGGTCGACGACGCAGAGTTGAGCAGAACATAGCCCGGTGTGAGAGCCTTCAAATTTGATATAGAAGTTGGACGGTATATATAAGGTACCTTAGGTATTCGGGTAGTTTTGTCAAGCGATAACTGGAGTTCCTGGTATACCTGTTTATGGAAAGAGCACTGGAGATACCCACACTTGTGCCGTGCACTCATTAGCGGAGAAGTCGAATTTTCAAGGTTGGAAGAACGATAATTCATTTTAATAACTGCAAATCTGAAGGAATAAATGGTATCCATGGTTATTTACATGTTGCATCACAATTATTGATGAATGTATGCACAAACTTTGTCTAGTAGAGGGAAATTTGGGAGAAGATAGACCTTTAAGCTCAGCTTCGGGTTCAATCCCTTGATATGTCTTCTACAGACGTCTGACCTTTTTACACAAAGTGACGCTATTGACGTCTTCGGTGATGAGTGGAGGTATAGTACGTAGAAATGTACTGCCGAGAGTGGAGAGAAGGCCGTAGTACGTCGTGCGATTAAGCGATTGTCTGAAAAATTGGTAGAGCACTATCCTTCCGGCTTTATTATAGATCCTCCTTGAAATGGTAGCAAGATAGGTGGACTTATACTTAGAGCAGGATTGAACTCATGAAGAAGCAGAATTCTTGGACTTGTCTTCGGCTCCAGGCTGATCTTTGCTAGATTTATTTGCATCCGGTTTCAGTGGTTTGATTAGATCCTTGGGGGTAGGTTGCGGTTCTGGTAGAGATTTACCTTGCTTGCTTTCCAAGGATGAAATCACCTTATCCAAGTGGACGAGATGAGTTTTTAAAGTCGCGTTTTCCGCTTCAAGTGCTTCTATTCTATCAGCAACTCCTTCTCTTCTATTACTTTCTTTCCGCCGAGATCTGAAATTTTCAAAAATGATCAGTCCTCCTGCAACCAAGAAAAGGAAGGTCTCTGAGATGAAGTTTGCACCTGTCTCGATAGCCTTCGATTCCGAAAGGGGCCTTATCCTGACTGATTTGTTTGCACCTTTCGCCTTTTCTGAAATCTCTCTCTTTTCCCGCGCGGCTGCAGACTCGTCGGCCTTCATCTGCGCTTCCGTTTTGACCGTGGGGATTTGGGACTTTTTCCTCTTGGCTTCGGCTTCAGCCAGCTCTTTTGCGATTTGTCTCTCAATGACCGCTGGATCTTGTAGAAGGCCTAAACGCATTCTCATGTCCAAACGGTGCAGCCGTTGCGCAAAGCCAACGCAGAGTTTACGGAATCGTTCGTGATCGTGGGCATTTCTTTTGATATAGTTCTACTGAATGTTATGGTGAAGACTCTTAACACGGTAGTGGGCTATAGCTCACTCCAATTGGTTTAGCTAATGTCCTAATGACCAGCGACCCGATCTTGAGGGTAAGAGACATGACTGCGAAAGTAAATGCGCCGTAAAAGGGTAGATTCGATGTATCGCAAGTCAGGTCATGGTCGCGTACAGTTAACAATTTGTCGACTCTATACGCGTGAGTCTATGCGGAACCCATGGAAATTGAAAATGTGTGAGAGTAAGCGCAATGTATGTGGTAAGGTAGGTAAATTAGGTAGATGCTGATGGCTCCTATGAGGTACCGTACGCTATCAAACTGCAGTGAAGACTGGTGAGGTTGTTGCCCGCGCTCGGAGATTTGTAATCCCTGCAATTTGGATACTATACCTTAGTCACAATTCTTCGTCTAAACTCAAATAGAACTAGCTCAGGAACAAGAGACGGAAAGTTCTCTTGGCATACCTGAGCTGAGCCGAGAACTTCGCATAGCAACCCCCGGGTCATTGTTTACTAACTCAGATTCTCAGTCCTACCTCAACCTCTAACCCACACCGAAACCAACGACAACGCGAATTTCTTCACCCCAATGTCGGTCCACGCCGAACCACCACCACAGCTAGTCAGCGAACCTGTCGGGGGAATTCAATATGCAACCGGAGCACAGCTGGGAAAAGGCGGATTCGCTATCTGCCATCGGGCAGAGAGACTGGATGGCGGACATCCGACAGGCCACATCTTAGCATTAAAAATCGTCAAGTCGAAGATGGAACCTCTGAAGCTTGCACAGAAAGTAAGTTCGGCCTTACCCCTTCGATTGTGCTTTGCACTCACTGGTGCTTAGTTCGTTACTGAAATGCAAATACACTCGAGACTTCACCACAAAAACATCGTCAATTTCTATCGGGCATTCGCTTTCGGAGAAAGTACATATGTCGTCTTAGAGCTATGCGAGAATGGCTCCCTGGCTGATGCTCTCAAACAACGGAAATATTTTACCATGCCTGAGATCCGGAGGTTCGTGATCCAGACCTGCGGTGCTGTTAAATACCTGCACCATCGGAATATCGTACACCGAGACTTGAAGACAGGGAATCTCTTTCTAGACAAGCACATGAACATAAAAGTTGGTGACTTTGGCCTTGCAGCAGTCCTCGTTTCGAAGAACGACGTCAAGTCGCGTCGGATCACAATGTGTGGGACTCCTAACTACCTAGCGCCGGAGATACTCGAAAAGGGTGGGCAAGGTCATAACGAAAAGGTCGACCTATGGGCCATTGGAATCATTGCGTAAGTCGACATCTCCAACTCAGATTCATTCAGTGCTAAAAGTGCTTAGATATACGCTTGCAGTCGGAAAAGCGCCATTTCATGCAGCCAAGAGGGAGGAGATCTACAAGAAATTACAGGCTCGCGACTACAAATGGCCTGAGCTCAACAAGTGCGTGAACGACATATCTAGTGACTTGAGAGATCTCGTGAGTTCGCTTCTAGTGCATGAGGACGAGAGACCCACGCCAGATCAAATAGTCAGCCATGCTTTCTTCAAGTTATCTTTTGTACCCCTTCAGCTTGACAGCAGTTACACCTCTCGGGTCCCGAAGTGGTCTAACATAAGGCCTCCAACCCCGGAAGCAATTGCTAAAGGATACTCGGAATCCTGGTATAAGTTATGTCAAGAATCTGGGGTTGGGGAGTACGAACCTGGAAAGGTATTTCCGGTTGCGAATGGCAAAAAATTGAGATCAA
The DNA here is from genome assembly GCA_010093705.1 of Patellaria atrata CBS 101060. NCBI lineage: Eukaryota > Fungi > Ascomycota > Dothideomycetes > Patellariales > Patellariaceae > Patellaria > Patellaria atrata. The sequence goes on from MU006103.1 coordinate 460,242, forward strand.
TTGTTAGAGAGATAGAGAAAGAAGTCACAGCAGGTCTCCATCCAGCGGTACCGTTTTCACCTACAATGGTGTACGTACCTTTTCCCGAACGATTAGGTTGGACAAGCCCCAAAAGTGAGTCAGCGAAGGTAGTCTCAGAGGAAAAGGGGTACTCTGCGGACGGCAGATGTCTCACGGAGATATGCGCAAATGATCGGGAACAGCTTCCTGTCAAGAGGACACGAGATAAAACCCTGGAATCAAGAAGTTGGAAGGAAAAGGTTGAACCAGTCATTCATACTGAAGCAAGAGATATAGAGGAGCAACCCAAACGGAGTAGAACGATGAACAAAACACTCGTCAAGACGACCGAGCCAACGGTTAAACGATCTACGTCCCGAAAAATATCTACAAAGCGGCCTGTTGCTACACGCACGGTTAAAGCAATATCTATTAATGCGGTAGAATCGTTAGAGCCAAGCACAGAAAATAGACCAAGTAGCGATGAAGTGCAGGATCTGATACAAGAAAACAAACCTATGAGTGGAAGTGCGAAGAGTACTCGGGAGACAGTTCCAAACAAGGAACTTCCAGCAGTATCATTGACGGACCCGGTTACTGTCCTTGACAGAGTATCCAAGCTTCGAGATACTCTGGCCCAGACTTTATCAAAAAAGACAACAGTATCTAGCCGTGCCCCGCCAGTCTCTCGTTTGCCTTTCGTATCAAAGTGGGTGGACTATTCAAGGAAACATGGTATTGCATATGTCCTCGAAGACGGCACCATTGGTTGCGTCCTTAATGCTACTATCCGAGATCCGGTCACTCATGTTGTTGTACGGTCCGGTTATAAGCATTTAAGGCAATTCGGGCAGGATTCAGAATACATTGATCAGATACCGGTAGAATACTATGCAGACTGTGGATCGGAAGGTATACGACGTGTTAATGTAGAGAGAGAACGTCATCGATCGATAATGATCCTATGGAAGAAGTTTGGAAGATATATGTGCCAACAGCTAGGGCAAAGCGAAGGTAGAGAGGCAGGGAAAGCCCAACCACCTGGAACGCAACCTTTTGTCAGATTCTACCAGCGATTGGGTGCCGTCGGAATATGGGGTTTCAGTGACGGATCATTTCAGGTATTTTTCTCATTTTTTTAACCGTTTTAATGGGTTCTGGCGTCATGTACTGGGCCTGTTGCTGATCCTTTTAGTTCAACTTCCCCGATCACACTAAACTTGTGGTATCTGCCGATGGTAGGCACTCTAATTTCACCTACCACTCCGATGAGGCGGTAGCATACTTGGAAAAGTTCAGAGACCTTCCGCTTGAGATTATGGGACAGAGGAATGTTTCCACCGACACCCTATATGCTATGCTATATGGGAGTTCAGTGTCAGTGAATTCAGAGACGGTTAGGACGATGAAAGCCAATCACCTGAGAACCAAGGTTCGTTTCATAATAGAACTAGCGGAGCAATGGATATCAGGACATGGGCTGGGGTGTCGCCCATACGATGCAGAACCTGTTGTTTGGAGAGGCCCTAAAGTTGATGATGGCAAAAAGCAGGACTGGGTAACGGTCGGTCGCTTTGGTGGAGATAGTACATAAGGGGTCATGACGGCGTTAATGAGGAAAATATTTAAGGCGTATTGTTAGGATTTTGGATCTTGACAAATTCGGGCGGTGGAAGGAAGGCATAGCAAGGTGTTTTGGCGCATTTCTATTATATATGTATAGGACAGAAACCTGGAGGGCAACAGGATGTTATTTGTATATCCATACCGATGCATGTACCTTAATGTAATACAAGTGGAAGATTTAGGTTAAGACGTACCCGACGTACATTTACCTTTGTATCCAATTGAAATATGCTGAAGCCGGTCTTGGCAGCATTACATTGTACGCGAATGTGCAGTGTGGCTGAGGCTGATAGAACGTACAGTACGGTAGCCCATCGTACCTGAAGTGTGACGTTCAATAAGGTAGATCTTCAAGACATCCGCCTGTCGCCAGAAATATTTCAACCCAAATCTTTCTGCAAAAAAATACCATTTGTTTTCCATAACTACTACGCGCTCAACCTCACACAAACTTCCGACAGGGCAGCCTTTATACTGCAGTAGTCTTCAACACTCGGCCGGCCAGTCATATTGACCGCGATTCCGTTTTCCACCTCCGGCTGTCCAGTTTGGAGGCAGTAACTGTCCGCATTCATGGTATACCTAATTTCGTCTACTTAGAGCCATACAATTGTATTCTAATGGCTACTCCATAGGCGGTTACCAAGCGCGCAGGTCGGAAAAAAGATGCCAGTAATACCAAACAGTCTGCCAGCGGGGCGGGAAAAGGACCAGTCAAGAAGGCAGTATTTGAGAGCACGAAGAAGAAAGAGGTTGGAGTATCGGATCTCACACTGATCAGTAAGATCTCGAACGAGGCCATCAACGACAATTTGAAGAAGAGATTTGAGAATAAGGAGATATATGTATGTTACGATATAATGAGATCGCGACGCAAGCATCCTCGTGATCCCAAAGACATATATATGGCAACAGACTCTGATATTGCTTTAGACTTATATCGGCCATGTGCTCGTCTCGGTCAATCCATTTCGAGACTGTATGTTATCCATCTGTTTCGCGTGTATTCATACGCTGACATTTAGCAGTAGGAATTTATACGGACCAAGTTCTGGAAAGCTATAAGGGAAAGAATAGGTTAGAGGTCAGTATAACATATCAGCCTATAGAATTGGTACTGATCAATGAAGATGCCCCCACACGTTTTCGCTATCGCCGAATCATCCTACTACAATATGAATGCCTACAAGGAGAATCAGTGCATCATCATCTCTGGAGAATCGGGAGCGGGAAAAACAGAAGCAGCTAAAAGGATTATGCAATACATTGCGAACGTGTCTGGAGGGAGCAATTCTTCTATCCAGGAGATCAAAAACATGGTACTCGCGACAAATCCACTCTTAGAATCTTTCGGTAACGCGAAGACTCTAAGAAATAATAACTCTTCCCGATTTGGGAAATACCTAGAAATACAGTTCAATGCACAAGGAGAGCCCGTCGGTGCAAATATTAACAATTACCTTCTTGAAAAGACCCGAGTAGTAGGGCAAATCCAAAACGAGCGTAATTTTCACATATTCTATCAGTTTACGAAAGCAGCCTCTTCAAATTATCGAGGTGGGTGATCCTAAACGTCCTTAGAGAGGTAATAAAGCTAATACTCTGAAAGAGACATTTGGGGTCCAACAACCACAGTCATATGTGTACACAAGCAAATCTAAATGTTATGATGTTGATGGCATCAATGACCATGCTGAATTCAAAGATACCTTGGAAGCTATGAAAATAATCGGGCTCTCGCAAGGCGAGCAAGACAACATTTTCCGCATGTTAGCCGCCGTTTTGTGGTTAGGAAATGTCGATTTTGGAGAGAACGATGAAGGAAATGCAGCGATCCGGGACCAGTCCGTGGTTGACTTTGTTGCATACCTCTTGGAAGTGGAGGCTTCCCATGTTAACAAAGCCCTTACTCAAAGAGTGGTAGAAACAAGCCGGGGCGGTCGTAGAGGATCAGTATACGATGTTCCACTAAACCCTGCGCAAGCGATAGCAGTTCGTGATGCTCTATCCAAAGCTATTTACCATAACATGTTCGATTGGATAGTAGAGAGAGTCAATGCTTCTCTGAAAGCTCGAGGCGCCCTTGCGCATTCCATTGGTATCCTCGATATTTACGGATTCGAAATTTTCGAACGGAACAGTTTCGAGCAACTTTGTATTAACTATGTCAATGAAAAACTACAGCAGATTTTCATCCAGTTGACTCTCAAGACAGAACAAGAGGAATATGCCCGAGAACAGATTCAGTGGACACCGATCAAATATTTTGACAACAAAGTCGTTTGCGAATTAATAGAGGAAAAGAGACCGCCTGGAGTTTTTGCAGCATTAAACGATGCATGTGCTACTGCGCATGCTGACCCTGGTGCTGCAGATCAGACTTTCGTTCAAAGACTGAATGCACTATCTTCAAATACGAATTTCCAGCCCCGCCAAGGTCAATTCATCATCAAACACTATGCTGGAGATGTCTCTTATGCAGTCGAGGGGATGACGGATAAAAACAAGGACCAGTTGCTAAAGGACTTGCTGCTGCTGGTCGGGCAGAGTTCGAATACGTTTGTACACACTCTATTTCCAGACCAAGTCGACACCGATAATAGGCGACGACCTCCAACAGCAGGTGATAAGATCAAAGCATCTGCTAATGACTTGGTCTCCACCTTGATGAAAGCATCACCTTCTTATATCCGAACCATAAAGCCTAACGAAAACAAATCACCAACCGAGTACAATTCTCAGAATGTTCTACATCAAATCAAATACCTTGGGTTGCAAGAGAACGTTCGTATTCGGCGAGCTGGATTCGCCTATCGGCAAACTTTCGAAAAGTTTGTGGAGCGATTCTATCTCCTTTCGCCGAAGACCTCGTACGCAGGGGAATACACCTGGACTGGAGATTATCAAACAGGGGCGAAGCAGATCCTGAAAGACACCAGCATCCCTATGGAAGAATACCAGATGGGCGTCACCAAGGCATTCATCAAGACTCCCGAAACCTTATTTGCACTCGAGACAATGCGAGATAGGTATTGGCACAATATGGCCATCAGAATCCAAAGGGCGTGGCGCAACTATTTACGTTATAGGACGGAATGTGCTATCCGTATTCAACGATTCTGGCGTAAGCTAAAAGGGGGCTTAGAATATATTCAGCTCCGTGACTATGGTCATCAAGTCCTCGCTGGACGAAAAGAAAGACGACGATTCAGCCTGATCGGATCCAGAAGATTCCTGGGCGATTATCTAGGAATAAATAATCGGGGTGGACCGGGAGAAATGATCCGAAGCTCTATCAACATGAGTGGGAATGAGAATTGTCTGTTCTCGTGCAGAGCTGAGGTTCTAGTCTCTAAACTCGGTCGATCTAGTAAACCGGAACCCCGTACCCTCATCCTGTCGAACAAAAATATTTATATCTTGAAGCAAGTGCTAGTGAACCGTCAGGTATCAATCCAAACTGAAAGGTGCATCTCCATAGGAGCTATACGCTTTGTTGGTACATCGAACCTGAAGGATGACTGGTTCTCGATTTCCGCGGGAGCACAGCAGGAACCTGATCCGCTCGTCACTTGCGTGTTAAAGACGGAATTCTTTACACATTTGAAACAGGTCAACAGAGGATTAGATTTACGGATAAAGGACTCGTACGTAACCCTGTATATTTCAGACTACAGTGCTAATGAGTATACAGTATTGAATACAACAAAAAGCCAGGTAAACCTGCAGTCGTCAAGGTCGTCAAGGATCCTGCTGTACCCCGGGATGACCTGTACAAGAGTGGTACAATACACACTGGGCCAGGAGAACCAGCAAACTCGGTCTCCAAACCTACCCCACGTGGGAAACAGGTTGCCAGCAAACCTATCACTAAAGGCAAGCTTTTACGCCCAGGAGGACCAGGAGGAGCTCCTTCAAAGCTTGCTTCTCGTCCCGCACAACCAAGAGCAAATCCTCAAGCCAATGTCCAGACCACTGTCCAGGCAAACCAAACTAGACCAATTCCCCAACCGATTGCGGCACTCAATGATAGTGCCGGTCATTCGCGCAACCTATCATCTTCCTCAGCAAACGCTGTGCGTCAACCCCCGCCTCCCCCACCAGTTGCACCCCCTGCCCCTAAGGAACCGACTTATCGCGCTTTGTACGATTTCACCGGCCAAAGCAGCGGCGAATTAAGTGTTAAACAAGGAGAAGTCATCATTGTAACGCAGAAGGAAGGCAATGGTATGTTCTTTGTCCACAATCGTGACTCTAGTTATATTCTCATTTCAATAGGATGGTGGCTTGCTCGTCGCTTGGATAGCTCAGCATCAGGCTGGGCACCGTCTGCATACTTAGAAGAACATATCGCAAAACCCACACCCCCACCTCCTCCACCTGTTGCGGCGCGACCCGTCCCTACTCCCCCTACCGCAGCATCTGGTAACTTAGCAAATGGTTCAACAGGTGCTCGTGCCAAACCCGGTCCACCAGTTCCTCCTGCAAAACGTCCCGCTGCGAAGAAACCGACACCAGCAGCGGCGCCCCGTGATAGTGGATATTCGGGAAGCGGAGCGAGCGGCACTGATACGCCTAGGGATAGTAGTGGTAGTCTAGCGGGCGGGTTGGCGGAAGCTTTAAGGCAAAGACAAGCAGCGATGCACGCACGAAAGGATGATGAAGATGAATGGTGATTTTACGATATTGCATACTCGCCTTGTTTCATGGTTTTTGGAGTTATTTATATGTTCCAAAGGTATTCAATTTTCCCTGCTCTAGAGGAATGTAGAGAAAATAGCGTTTCTTGGTAGCCACTTTTTGGTTCTGGCGCTATATGGAAATGAATTTTATAATGCGGCGATCACAATGGTGATTGGAACACGGCCATAAAATTCGTAGGTCTCTCTTGAGTCTCAACATGTGCTTGCCGCTAAGCTAGGATAATAAGGATGTACATGTTATGTATCTTAAGTATATCAGATATACCCGATGTTTTAGGGCGTAAAATTGATTGAATTCTTGGCGCTTTCACAACCAGCTCTACTTTTAATATTGAAAACATGTGCAGGTGAGAATTCGTGCTGATAACGTTTTGAATAACGGTGCAAATATCAGAATGGGACGATTGGTGGTGGAGGTAAAGTCGTATACATGAGTGTAACGGTACGAGGCCCGATACATCCGTAAGTAGCAGCACCTAACCTTCGTTTAGAACTTGACAGGTATCTAACAGATTTCTCAATCAATAGCAAAACCCTTTCTCCAATCCCCACGCCTGTTTCCCGCGTATAATCAATTTACCCGCCTTCCCGTCGAAGGTACATAGGAGTACGGCCAAGAGCCAGATAGTCACCTTTTGCTCCTGATTCTTCGCCAAATCGTGCTCTCGGACGAGCCTCTCCGACGCCTTGCAGGACCGCTATCACCGTCGCTCTTCTCACTTCCTTTCTTGCGGCTGGACCGTGGACAAGCTTTCCATAACCCATGTACCATATCCTTCTACTCGAAATCACGTTGCGAAAGAGATTCGACAAAGGTCCGGTTCAAGTTACTACTAATATTTCCCACTTACGGCAAGTAAAATCTAGTCGGCCACCGGTTCCTACAGTATCAAAGCCGAATCCACAGCACCACTACTACTGTATCCGCTACGGTGGGGGGCTTTTAGGCTTGCAGCAGATTCAATGGATCCTCCCGGGCTATTGCCACAGTATCTCTCTTTCATGTCGTCGATCTAGATTGGCGGAACCTAAGATGTTCTATCTAGAGGCTGATCATGAAAAAGACTTGCAAGTTGCAGCACCATCAGCCGCCTAATTTTCGGGTATGGCTCGTTGGCGCCATCAGCCAATTACTTTGAGACCCCTCTACAATGTATCCAGGACTCAATGTACAGTGATCACAGGGGTGATCCAGTTTCCGGATATTCAGCTGTTTTGGTACAGCTGTTCTGATGGAAACGCGTGCTCTGGTAGACGCTCGTTCAGAGCTGCAAGTAAGTACTAAAGACGAACAATCTACGCGGCCACTTGCTACCCAAGGCGTTTTTACTTTTCTGCTCTGTGATCATATACAGCTAGGCGTTGCCGTGAGTGGAGAATATAAACGGATCTCGTCCAGAGTCTCCGGCCTACCACACAGAAATAATCCTGACAATGGGCGAATCCAACCATGTCCCTGGTCTCTCAGCTACCATAATGAACGGGGACAGACTTATAAAGCATGATTCACATCAAGAATCCCCATCTACCCTGAAATCAACACTCTCCCAGAAAAAGTTTGAGGAAGAGAACATGACTGGAATTAAGATAAATGCCTTTGAGAATCAAAGGCCTGACGAGAGGGCCCGAGCGCTTGCCAGGAAGCTGACGTTGGATGAGCAGGTAAGTTATCATACCTTTACTTGAACCAAATATTTTACTAGCACTATACTCTTTTCACCTTTGGTTGAACATCATGAACATGTTGTATTTCTGTGGTCCGATTTTCATACTCAGGGGCGTGAAGATTGCTAATGGGATTAGATCGGTTTGATCACGGGCGCCGACTTTTGGAGGACATTCGCAATACCAAGACTAGGAATACCTTCTATCAAAACTACAGACGGTCCTAATGGTGCTCGAGGCGAATTCTTCAAGAATGGTACGCCGGTAAGTAGATCATGTCTTTTGTACCGGGCATGACTAAGTATATGTAGGCAGCTTTGTTTCCGTGCGGTATTTCACTCGCTGCAACCTGGAATCTTGACCTTCTGGAGCAGGTTGGAAAGCAATTAGGGGAAGAAGCAAAGGCGCGTGGGGCAAATGTACTGCTCGCTCCGACTGTTTGCATGCACAGGTCCCCACTTGGTGGAAGAAACTTCGAATCGTTTTCTGAGGATCCATTCCTGACTGGAAAACTCGCCGCGTCCTATATCCGTGGACTTCAAAGTAAAAAGGTTGCTGCCACAATTAAGCACTTTGTTGCAAATGAGCAAGAGACCGAGCGAATGCGCATAGATTCGATCGTCAGCGAAAGAGCATTGCGTGAGATCTACCTAAAACCCTTCGAAATCGCTGTTAGAGAAAGTTCTCCCTGGGCCTTAATGAGCTCTTATAATCTAATAAACGGAGTTCATGCCGATCAGAATGAACATACTCTTAAAGACATTCTCCGGGGAGAGTGGAAATACGATGGGTAAGCTAGACTACACCCTTTAGAGCCCAATTCCGCATCGCTAAACTCATTCATCTCTCTTGTTATCCTTATAATCGAATAATGTACTAATTAAAGACTAAAAGTATGGTTATGTCGGACTGGACAGGAACGAACTCGACCGCAGAAGCACTCCTTGCCGGTTGTGATTTGGAGATGCCCATGGGACCAAAGACAAAACGAGGAAAACACATGCTTAAAGCTATTGCGGAAGGCAAACTTACGTGTTTTGACATAGAAAGGGCTGCTTCGAACGTACTCTATCTGGTAGATAGAACTAAAGGGCTTAATGGACCACCGGAAACAGCTGAAAGAGCAGATGATAGAGCGGAAACCCGTCAACTCATTCGCCAGGCGGGTGTAGAGGGTCTTACTCTGCTCAAAAATGAAAATGAGACCCTACCGATCCGAAATGCGAACACCATTGCTATAATTGGACCGAATGCTAAAAGAGCAATCGCAGGAGGAGGCGGCAGTGCCAGCTTGAATCCCTATTACACAACGACCCCGTTTGATGGGATTGCCGCTTGTTCAAATTCAAAGCTCCTATTTTCTCAAGGCTGCGATACAGCAAAGTGGCTTCCAGTTGCAGACGAGTACTGTACAACACCGTCAGGGAAACAAGGCGTGATAATGGAGTACTACAAGGGAGACAAATTCAAGGGAGAACCATTCTCTGTACAACACAAACAAACAACTGAACTTTGGGTATGGGATTCTGCACCACAAGAAGTTCGGCCAGATTTTTCGTTCAGGGTCATCACCAAACTTACACCGAAGACAACTGGCCTACATACATTCAGCTTCGCCAGCGTTGGGCCTGGAAGATTGTTCATCAACGGGGAACTTTTCATTGACAATTGGGAATGGGTAGAAGAGGGAGAAGCCATGTTTACAGCATCAAAGGACGTGGTAAAGTCTATCCGCTTGGAGGCAAATGTTCCCATCGACATTCTCGTTGAAAGCACATCAGAAATGCGACCAGTGTCGAAAATTGAACTTGAGGGGCAAACTCATGATTATGGCGGTTGCCGTATCGGATATGAGGAGGAGCCACTAATTGATCTATTACAAGAAGCTGTGGATGTCGCTTCTGCAGCGGATGTCGCGATCCTATTCGTTGGCCTCGATGCAGAATGGGAATCCGAAGGTTACGACCGACAAACCATGGATTTACCCAAGAACGGTAGCCAGGACAGATTAGTTGCTGCAGTTATGAAAGCCAATCCTCGAACAATTGTGGTCAATCAATCCGGGACTCCTGTCAACATGCCATGGGTCGATCAAGTCCCGGCCATCCTACAGGCATGGTATCAAGGTCAGGAAGCTGGCAATGCTCTCGCTGAAGTTCTATTTGGTCACCAGAGTCCTAGCGGAAAATTACCAACAACATTTCCAAAGCGTCTTCAGGACAACCCCGCCTATCATAACTGGCCCGGCGAGAACTTGAAGGTAGTATACGGTGAGGGTGTATATATTGGTTACAGACATTACGAGCGTGCTCAGGTAGAGCCCTTGTTTCCTTTTGGCCACGGCCTCACATACACCACCTTCTCTTATGGAAAGCCCAGCATCGATAACCCGGTATTGTCGGAATCTGGAACTATTAGAGTTACCGTCCCGATCACCAACACGGGCGACTTCCCAGCCCATGAGATCGTCCAGGCATACGTGAAAGACATACAATCGAGGATCCCACGACCCGAGAAAGAGCTCAAAGGATTTGCAAAAGTGTTTTTGCAACCAAAAGAAACTAGCCACGTGGAATTATCTTTCAACAAACACGCTGTAGGATACTATGATACAGCACTAGCCGCTTGGATTGCCGAGGAAGGGCGTTTTGAGATCTTGATTGGGGCTTCATCAACAGATATAAGGTTCGATGCTGCCCTTAACTAAAGACACTTAACATCGTTAGCTAACATGGTATAGATGTACCATTGCCTTCGACGTGGTAGAATCGTTTACTTGGATTTTCTAGAGCAGCGAGAGATGGTTGTAAAATTACATGCATCCTTGCTGACATTTGGCGCAAGTTCCTGTTGTGAGGTTGGATTTGACGACCGGAGTTCGAGGCGCATTTCTCGCACAGTTTGTAGAGGTTGCTGATGATTTCCAGATTCCCCAAAAGATTAGGATTATAGGCTGTAGAGATTGGAGCGGAAGACAATGTCCTGATATTTTACCTGGGTTAAATTATACTTTCTATTGAAGTTGGCGCATCTTTGAGCAGCCGTTTCTCCCCGATGGATCCTTATTGTGGTATGATGTATTAGCTCTAATGAATATCACCATTGAGGACGTCAAGCTCTACAGCAATATAAGGTATCTATAGCACAGTGTGAGTTGCCGTAGTCAACAGTTGTAAAATGTTGTAATGTTGTAGTCCTTTTAGAGAAGCTGATACGATAATAACTGGTTTTCGTCGTGCCAAGACGGTAATAGAAAGGTTCGGTCGGGACCGGAGAAATTATCCCCTGTCGCGGGTTGCGATTATGCTATGAATGAAGTATTGAGCAAAGCTCAGGCTGTATCTCCCTTTACCATCTGAACAGAGCTCTGCAACTGCACTTTCTTCATTCTTGCCATATAACCATCATACTGATAGGTATTGCGAAACTCCTTAAGGTTCTTGATTTGCAGTCTGAGAAGTCTTTGCGATCTACTTTGCGATCCAGTCCCTGGTTTTCTGGGTGACCTTCCGTCGCGTCTCCACACCTTTGTCAGAACAGACTTTACTCACAATCTGAGCCCTCTTTACATCTATTTCACCCTCGAATACGGACTGAAGATAAATTCAAGATCTGCGATCTTCCGTCTGGACTTTGCGATGTCCGCATGAGCAACTTCTCCTTACCTCTATTCCGCGGTTTTAACATACGTTGCGCAAGCTTCTCCCTGACTACTTTACATTTTGAACATGAACTCGACAAGTCGTGATGGATGGCCACCATCACAAGGTACCGGAGCCAATCTTACAAATGGCCCCCCGGTTGGTGAACAATCCCTTGCCCAGGGACCAAGAGCGCTAGGATTCTCGTGAGTCTTCCCGTCTCACCTTTTCAAATCTTGTATATCCTTTCATGAGATCAGCTTCTCAAACCTTCCATCCAACGTGTGTGTGAACGAATCTAACGTCTTCGTGGCAGAGCAACTCCTCATACCCAGCAGCACCCACAGCAACCTGCGGCGCCTGGGGGTAGTCATGTTCTCCCTCCACCTTCTGGTACGTGGAACACGTCATACTTTGCTGTTGCAGATCTCGATACTCTTGCTCCTTTATAAACAGTACTGATAGTTTTCCATAGGACCGTTCTTTTCTCCGCAGCAACCTGGGCATCTACCCTCATTGCCTACTCTTTCCCAACCTTCTCAAACATCCCCTCGACAATCTAGTCAGAGACCTACTTCAGCCACACACGAGTCACTATCGGCTGCACAGCAGCACCAAGTTGGGCATCAGTCGGGAGCTTTCTCTCTCCCTACAATCAACCAGGCCTTGCATTCTCAGAACCTTGCTCAGCCCCATCCCACGGCGGACCGAGACAGATCTCATAGAGAAGTTCCCGCTGATATCAGGGACACACACCTCGAGGAAGCGGCCTCTCGAGAAGCGGAACAAAGAGAGCGTGAGATGCGTCAGATGCGAGACCGACAGCAGTTGGAGCAACCCACACACGAGAACAATGTTAGTGCCACGCATTTGCATCAGCCCCAGGCTGTAGGGCCCCAGATCCGTGCGATGCATGGGCCTAACGGTTTACTCGGTAACAGCGGCTCTATCGGCGGAAGCACTCTGTCGGCTTCACTCGGGGCTCCCAGCGGACCTGGGAATATTTTTGTGGCGAATAACAACCAACAAAATGATTCAGGCAACAGGGTCCAGCAACAAGCATCACAGCAAGCACAGCATTCGCTCCTCATGCCATTTGGGGGTGCTACTGCCGTTCCGTCAGCTCCACTAGGTATGGGTCAGGGACAACAACCCATCTTGAACGATGCGCTTAGCTACCTTGATCAAGTAAAAGTCCAATTTGCCGACCACCCTGACGTGTACAATAAGTTTCTTGATATCATGAAAGACTTCAAAAGTGGAGCAATCGATACACCAGGAGTAATCGAAAGGGTCTCGAATCTATTCGCAGGTCACCCTAATCTTATCCAGGGTTTCAATACGTTTCTTCCCCCAGGGTACAAGATTGAATGCGGAACAAGTGATGATCCGAACGCGATAAGAGTAACAACCCCGATGGGTACGACTGTCTCATCGATGCCCGTGCCACGAGCCCTCTCACCACGGGGAGCGCCAGTTAATGGGAATGCTGGACCGGACAGAACCTTTTACGAAGGCGCAAGAGCTCCAGCATGGAGTCAGACGCCTGGTACTGCGGCGCAAGATGTGATTTTTAGCCCGGGAAACCGCATACCACAACCTTCTTTTGGAACCCAGAACAACCAGCCTGCGCCTGCACCGCTTTCACCGGAAACACAACGGGATCATCAAATTGTAGCTGCGTTAACGCACCAGCAGGAGCAAAGAGGAGTCTCTCAGCTACAGAATGCTGCGTCGGCCGTTGGCGGGGCGCGGCCAGGTTTCCTTTCACCTCCAAGCGGTTCCAATTTGCCGTTACCACCGCAATCTCTCAATGGGATTCCCCCTCTTGGCCCTCAGACTGCCGGGAGCGCAGCAGAAAAAAGAGGCCCTGTGGAGTTCAACCATGCTATAAGCTATGTCAATAAGATAAAGGTATGGGCTACTTTACGGGTTATTTCCAAAGACTAATATGCTGTAGAATCGCTTTGCACAACAACCGGATATTTATAAGCAGTTCCTTGAAATTTTGCAAACATATCAAAGGGAGTCTAAACCGATACAAGACGTATATGCCCAAGTAACTCAGTTATTCAATGCAGCACCCGACTTGCTAGAAGACTTTAAACAATTCTTACCAGAGTCCGCCGCACAAGCTAAAGCGGCAGCAGCTCGTCAGGCTGCTGAAGATCAGGCTCCTACAAGCAATGTGCGAGGTGAATTAAGCTACGCAGCTGCTCAACAACAAGTTCAACAAACCCCTCGCCCTGAGCAGCAACCTCGAATGCCTCCCGTGGGGCAGTTCGGTCCCGGACATACATCTAATCGTGATGGTAAGAGGAAGCGCAATGATAGGCTCGTGATCACTCCTGCTGTAGTAACACCTGATTCGGGGAGTGTGGCCGCGCGTGCTGGCTACGGCCCTGGAAACTCCTTGAATAAGGTACGTTCTCTCTATTGAAAAGTAGCACGTGCAAATCACTTTTTCGTACTATTCTGTTGCCCCTCTATTGTAAGGTGTGAATGAACAGTATCAATGACTCTGTTGAGCACGGACCACTATATTTCCTTCCTCCTCGCGGCGGACTTCTTCGACCACAAAGATTCTTTTCTCAAACATCTTCCCAGTAACGAAACTCATTATCTTCCCTTCCAAGGATAATTTCCTAAACTCTTATTCTATTTCCTAAGACTGCAATTTCATCTTCTCCTAGACCATGAGGTTCGCGATCTGCAAACAACATTTCCCCCTTACAGATCTCAGAGACACCTCTTCTTCAAGTCTCAGTGATTGCCCATCTTTAGAGTTTGAATCAGCATACACGAGTAGCGATGAGATCAATGGAACTGATGATAGTTTTCCTCAGAGAGTCAAGCAGCATGGCGCAAAGCAGGCCTCAGCGTCAGATGCTCCCACAGTTTCTCCTACCTTGATTCCAGCTCTTCCAGAGCCGCTGCCTCCAACTACTACGCTCCTCGCCAGCCAGGAAGACCTCGCGTTCTTTGATCGGGTTAAGAAGTTCATCAACAACAAGGGCATGATGAACGAATTTCTAAAACTGTGCAACTTGTACTCAAACGACATCATTGACAGGGCCACCTTGTTTTATCGCGCTCAGCACTACTTCGGTGGTAACGCTGATCTAATGACTTCATTTAGGACTTTCATCAAGTACGAAAGTAAAGAAGAAATTATCGAGAACCGCGCTCGACCTATGTCTGAGACCGTAGCACTCAACAAATGTCGCGGCCACGGACCAAGCTATCGTCTGCTTCCAAAGCGAGTCAGTATTTTATTCTGTTACTGTTCAAATCCCTCCATTCATGCTCCAGTTTCTGACGCCATTTTTAATTTGTTATAGGAGCGTTTGAAAGTTTGCAGTGGACGTGACGAGCTCTGTCAAGAGGTCCTCAACGATGACTGGGCATCGCATCCTACATGGGCCTCTGAAGATTCCGGATTTGTCGCTCATCGAAAAAATGTGCATGAGGAAAGTCTACATCGCATCGAAGAGGAGCGTCACGACTATGATTTCAACATCGAGGCCTGCCAGAGGACGATCCAGTTACTAGAACCCATCGCACAGACACTTCGATTAGGCAGCAATGACGAACGCCAAAGCTTTGTTCTACATCCGGGATTAGGAGGGCAAAGCGAGACGATATACAAGCGAGTCATCGTAAAGCTCTACGGTAGGGACAGGGCACGCGAGGTTATCACACGCCTCTTTGCACAGCCGTGGAGCGTGATACCAGTCCTTCTCTCTCGCATGAAGCAGAAATTAGAGGAATGGAAAGCCGCCCAGGTAAAATATCTTGCATTAAGTTTCTTATGGCATGTACTAATTTCTTGAACTAGCGAGAGTGGGAGAAAATCTGGAGAGAACAGACACAGAAAGTATTTTGGAAGAGTCTGGATCACCAGAGTGCTGGGACCCGCGCAGGAGACAGGAAACAATTTCAGTCTAAGACTCTTCTCTCAGAGATCTCCGTCAGGGCCGAAGAACAAAGGCGTCAGCGCTATGTTCAGAATTTGCCCGTCAAAAGATATCAATTTGCATACACCATCGATGATATTGATGTTCTATTTGACGTTGCTCACCTTGTCCTTGTCTATGCCGAGCAGTCTACGAATACCACCGACTATCCGAAACTTCTCGAGTTCTTGAAGACCTTCATTCCTCTGTTCTTCGGCATTGACCGCGACGGATTCGAGGTCCGACTTGCAGAAGAGGTTGAAAATTCTTCACCACCTGAAGATGCCGAAATTGAGAACGCTGCTTCTGATGAAGGTCCCTCATCTCGTACGCTCAAATCTAACGGAAAGCGCCCACATGATCTTCTCAGAGATGTGCTGGACAGGGGCCGTAATAAGAGACCTAGGAGGGAGAAGGACGATAGCGTGGCATCGGAAACCAGGGGCAGTACTCCAGAGATATCTTCCGCCATAGATGAAGAGATTACTGGCGATGTCAGTAGTCCTACTGGAAGCGGAAGTAATCCAGACCCCCCAAGCAATAGATGGCTCGATTATCCCGATTCCGGCAACATCGCCAACAAACCGGAAATTGCCCCAAACGAACCATACAAGCGGCACACGTACAATATGTACGCAAATGTTCAGATCTACTGCTTCTTCAGGATGTTTGTCATGCTCTACGAAAGGCTTCTCAATCTCAAAAAGAGTGAACCAGATGTTCACAAGGTCATCCGCCGTGCGAAAGATGCAAAACCTGGCCATCAGATGAAAATTATTGACAAAACTCCCGATGACTTCTTCGGTAACACCGGGCCTGATGCGAACTACTACAAACAGATTCTTGGACTCTTCCATGAACATATCAACGGTCATGTGGATAATGAGCAGGTACAAGAGACTTTGAGGCGCTTTTACCTCCATGTAGGGTTCCACTTAAATTCTGTCAGCCATCTTGTTAGTGCTCTAGCGCGATTTGCTCTAGGTATACACTCAGATGATCCGAAAGATAAGACTAAAGACATCTACAATCTCTTCAAAAAAGATCGTGTTAGGGAAGTTACCACGCACCAAGATGAGATCACTTATAGGAAACAAGTGGAAAAATTCATCAAGGAGGGAGAGTGTTTCCGGATCACTTTTGTAAGTCACGAGCAGCAAAGACCGAGTCATCAAGCGCTAACTATGCCAAGGATCAACATGACATGGCTGTATTTATTCGAATCTTCAAAAAGGATGACATGACCTTTGATACGAGCACTCTGGATGCGGAGAGGCGTTGGTCCTACTATATCACATCCTGGTGCTTACTCGACCCTACTGAAGGCATCGTCTACGACAAACTGAACATGCCCATCCTACAACACACTGCGTTAAGGCCAGATGATGAAGACGTTAGCAATGTTGATAACAAGGAAAAGTTGATTATTCGCGTGGCGACGGAGAACTTTAAAACCTTCTTTGAATCAAATACCGAGGAGTACTCAGTGTCCCTAAAGCCAGAATCTGCGATCATGGTTGGTGATAAGGAAGAAATGAGATCTGAGCATAGGAATCGCCGTAAATCGGCACAGGAGAGACTCAGCATGAACAATACATGGATGAAAGATCTTAGTAAGGATGATGTGGACCACCAAAAGCATATCTTTACCGAAGCTGTCAAGAGCGCGGAGGAGGATCAAGTGGAGGATGAAGAGGAAGCTGAAATTATAGCTACTGAATCCAATTAGAAGAACGAAGGGGAAATAGCAGAAGTGTAGGCGGGGTGTGGATACACCGGATATACGGCGTTGGTAAGGTGATGGGTCAATAGTTTTGAGGGCAGCGGTGATACCTTTTTGAGGCGGTTATTTGGGTCATTCGTCATGGATCTCTTCCATATTGCGAGTGACAACTTATCATGAGCTTTCTAGATTGAGTAAACATACATACCCTAGCCTGAATCAATCCGTAAACTCTTATTCTCGAATGTTTCCAATGTCCACCATCATTGCGTCATCGCTAGGACATTGTTGTGCTCTTGCTCTCGGAAGTAGTGAGGGGCATGCATTCGTAAGGTATGTATTCTCCGTGTCCGGATGTGAGCCATGCTTAGGTTAAGGAACCACCTCATTACCTTTATATCTGTTGAACTACCACAAGTCTCTTTGACTCAATTATATTGTTCACAATGGCTTTAGCACCCAAGTTCATAGGCCAGAAGTTTGCGGCCGGGATATCTCCCACCACGACTCACACGCTCGACATATGTAAGGTACCGTTACATTATAGTATCAACACCCCCACATAAGCTTGCTACAATGCTAAAGATAAAAATCGTATATCAGATCTCGACTATGTCTGCCCCGTACGTTCTACATCGCCCATCGATATCAACCCTTGTTTCCAGCCCGAGCATCACAGTTTCCTTACTATGCTCTAACCTAGACCAGTTCTCCCGCAAAATGTTTAACAGCCTTTACACGCACGTCCTTCCGACCGTCGAGACTCGCTATAGGGGCAAGCTCGCCATCATATTCCGCCAGCAGATCCAGCCATGGCATCCGTCCAGCACGTTGACGCACGAGGCCGGCGCGGCGGTGCTCAAGCTCGCGCCGAACAAGTTCTACGAGTTTAGCTATAAGCTGTTCGAAAAGCAGACGGAGTTCTTCGACGTCAGTGTTGTGAATGAGACTAGGAATCAGACGTATAAGAGGCTCGCGGAGATTGCAGGGAGTGTAGGGGTAGATGAAGGGGAGGTATTTAGGTTATTGGAGATCCAGGATACGCCGGGAGAGGATGGGAGTTTGAATAGTGGGAATGGGATTACGGATGATTTGAAGGTCTTGGTGAAGGTTAATCGGCTAGTTGGGATTCACGTCACTCCGACGGTGATATTCAATGTATGGAGATCTGATCTTTTGGGTTCTTTTTAGGGGAGTGCTAACTGGTGATAGGGTGCGGTGGAGAACGCAATATCTAGTAGCTTCACAAAGGAACAGTGGGAAGAGTGGTTAGAGAAGAATATCACGTAAGATGGGAGATTGAAGACATGAAGTTGATTTATGGCATGGATGACTTTCTTTGTAGTTGTGTATATATCTGGTATGAAGTACATAATAATAAGAGGCGCACCTGCTCCATTGATGCTACGTACCTTCCAGTTGCTTGCTTGTACAGTCCAGTACCTAAGGTATCGTACCTTCCGTTATCCGGAGCCTTGGCACTTAGAATGGGAAGGTAGGTAGAGACTCTGCAGGTATCTCCCAGTCTTCTTCTCATCTTTCTCTACAAATGTTCTCTGCCTCTCTCTGCAATTCAGTTTAACGATTCCTCAATCCAGCGACCGAACAAGCTGGATTCGAACAGATCGACACGGGCTCATTCCGTTTTTCGAGAAATCTGGTGAAAGCGAAATGTAAGGTTCTCCTATTATCGTCCTATTAAGAGATGAAGTTTCGGCATCCCCAACGAGTCTAGATAGGGAAAGTTGACCTACCTTATCCGATGAATAATAAAGAGTCTCAGCTTGGCCAGATCGGATCAGGCTTTGGCGGTTATACAAGACCGCCATGCTCATTCGACGCGTCAAGGTATAGTCCTATGGACGGGTCTCACTGCCGATTACATGTACAGCACCCGATTTTCTACGGTCGTTAGCGCATCCTACAGGCACGGTTCAGCGTAAAAATACAGCCAGTTATTCATCCAGAACGTTCTCTTTGATGATACCGGATTGGCTTAATTCTGAAACGAAGACGTGATTAGACGGGAACGCTAACGACCGTAGAAAATCGAGTGCTGTACTGCATACATGATACGTGCTCCAAGGATACAGATACGGCTGTAATCTAGGCGGAGAAAGTAACGCTGCGACAGAGCGTTCCAGATGTCCGACGGGTGCTGTGCCTCACTACGGAGTACTGTACTGTGGTACACTTTAGGTTCGAGGTTTGCAAATTTCAGTCACCTTTTTGCTTGTCGAACTTGATATCCCAAGACTTCGGTACGGGCGGCAGCGATGGGAGAACCCGAGAAAAAAATATCGGGAAAGATGGATTGTCCTTTCTTTACTACTCAGTGCCCCCTGCTTTCTCAATTCTCATCCGTACGGTATGACACAGTCGTCTTCCGAGTGGATGAGAGAGAGTCTCGAAAGTCGTCATTCTTGAGGTGAGTGCGCTTGCACGACTCAGATCCTTGTCCGAATGTGGCTGGAGAGCGTAACTTAGAACATTTCAAAACTCGTCACACCAAAATTTTCCGTGTTTTCACGATAATCGCCATATTGCATGATATCCGGGACCTATCATTATACTAACGCTATGGATAGGAACCAGGCGGTGAGTTTGGAACTCATCTCCTTTTACCCTTCAGGTTATTATTCTGATTTCGCTTTCTTTCTTTTTT